>JADBJO010000250.1:0-72500 GCA_016801955.1 Conus betulinus | reverse complement strand
TATATTCTAGTCCACCCGTAATTTCACCACTTTTGTTGGGAAATGGGCCCTATGATATTTGTACTGGTTTGCGGTTTGTAGAAGATTTGACCCATACTTAATTACAAGAGGTATTTCGGATCTTTTTCATGAAAATGACAACTTTTGAATCCCCCACCCCCCCACCCCCCCCCTACCCCCCCCCCCACCCCACCCCCCCCGCCGCTGGACTGTCTTATTATGTCCCCCATGTTGCTGCAGCACACTGCTAAAGTTCATTTAACTTATTTTATAGCCCAATTTTCGAGATGGAGAGGATTACTAGGTCATCGTTATACAAGACACGGAAATATGGTGTACATGTGTGTGTTTAAACTGTGTGAATCGTAGTCTTGAATGTAAACTTAAAGATCATTAATGAATACACCCGAACGGCGTGGAGCTTAAAGCGTTTCCCTGAAGAACACCTTTGAGTAATGGTATCTATGGATATAGTCCATCTGTTGTCTTTGCACATATTAGACTATTAATACATTGATTTTTTTAACTTTAAAACAGTCATCTATATTACCTATTCTGTACGGTTTTATTAGTAAACGACCGTGCAAATTATTAAAGGCTTTCTTAAAGTCGACAAAACAAATGTAAAATCACCCTTTCTGTTTTTTTTTTTTCCAAGTGAATACGTAGTCTGTTTGTTGTTGAGGAGTTTATTGGAATCCAGCTTGTCTTCGTGTTAAAAAACTTATTGTCTTCAAGATAACCAGACACTTTTATCTGTTAATATATGGCAGGAAAAAAAATTGCCTAGCGCATTATGTATTGTTGTGCGCCTATAGTTGTTTTGGGTGTAAGGGCTGACAATTTTTGAATTTACGTTGTTTTACATGGAGGGTGAGAAGGTAGGATGGGGATTATGGGTAGTGAGTAGTGTCAAACGAGAAGAAATCTGTATTCTCCGTTGCATTTTTTCAATGACAGCCCTTTGCTATGGACACAGTTTTGAGAATGAAAACAAAAGTAGATCTCTCTCTCTCTCTGTCTCTGTCTCTGTCTCAGTCTCTCTCACTCACTCACTCACTCTCTCTCTCTCTCTCTCTCTCTCTCTCTCTCTCTCCTCTCTCTCTCTCTCTCTCTCTCTCTCTCTCTCTCTTGACACATGCCTATTTAACTATTTGACAAAACTTGCATTTTTTGCTGTAACATTCCTAACCCCTTGCTGCAATGGATTTGCAAATTCGGGTGTTGATTTTTTTTTTTTCTCGGGGTAAATACCATCATTGCCTTATGACTGCGTTTCGAGACACAGTGGGTGCTGAGTCATACTGAGCTGGAACAGGCAAAAAAAATGTTTTTTCCCCCTACTGGCGTCAGAAGAACGAGGTAATAATGGCAGAATGAATGGCCCTACTCGCCACAATATCGACCTCACGCTTGCAGTAAAAAGAATTCATGGGCGTTCCCCTCTCATTCGTCTCTGTCGCTCAGTGAATAGGAAAGGGGAAAATAAAAGTGCATGCAGTTTGGCTGTTGCTTCTTCTTGCTGGGTTCAGCTACCTGGCGTCGCTGTATCTCCCCTTCATCTTCGACGTGAGACACAAGACACAAGATGGATGTTATGAAGGGACAGGGGTCAGAAAAGAAATCTTTCCTAATGCTGTTGTCTTCTCAATATCCTCTCTACGCCCATGTCCATGGTGAGTTCATATCATCATCATCATCATCATCATCACTTACAGCATCGGCAAGTTCGTAAGTGGGGCGCCGTTGGATGAACACAGTGGCTATTCTCCAGAAATGAACACCCACTCACGCTTCTTCTTCAACGTTAAATGTCATCAGAAGTGAGCTTTCGTATCTTGCATTACAACGGGTACCATTGAATACTGTTTAATATGTGAAAGAAAAAGTTGCCTAGCGTATTATTTGTTGTGATCCTTCTATAGTTGTTTGGGTTTAAGGGTTGACATTTTTTTTTAAATTTACTTTGTTTTAGGTTGAATACGAGGGGTGGGATAGAGCTTATGGGTATTGAGTGGATTTTCAAACAAAAAGAGAGGAAATCTGTATTCTCAGTTGCATTTCTTAATAATGACAGCCACTTGCTATGGACAAAATCTTGAGAATGAAAACAAACGGGAAATCTCTCTCTCTCTCTCTCTCTCTCTCTCTCTCTCTCTCTCTCTCTCTCTCACACACACACACACACACACACACACACACACACACACACACATATATATTTGTTTATAATTGAATATATATATATATATTTGTAAAAAAAATAGGATGGTATATATATATATATATATATATATATATATATATATATATATATATATATATATATAATAGTGTTGCTAACCAACAATAATTTTTAAAAAGTGCTCAACCGGTTGGGAGCGGCGGCATCTGTTAAAACTTTGATTAAAATGATTTCTGAGGACACTTGAAATGTCAGTTCACGGTACAAAGTGTCCGCAGGAAAAAAAAGTGTTCGCATGCGGACATTTTGTACCTGCGGACACTTTGTACCGTCACAGGTGCCATTGATGACCGCGTGGCTCGACAGCAGTGCAAGGTCTCCCTTGGTGGGTTGTCTTTTGACACCTGATACTGACTGCCGCTTGTGAGGCTGTGTACGGGTAAATCAGCAGTGAGGGACAGCACCACTGAGAGAGCAAGGACAGTGAAGGAGAGTAATACGTGAATGAATGAAAGATGAATTAATAGATAAACAAATACTACATAGATAGATAGACAGACAGACCGATAAATATATATATATTTCTTCAATGTAAGACATAAGAGCAAGCTTTGTTTATAATTGAATATTTCTTGCAGTCATTGCAACGCCTAGCTGCTCTGTAAGTTGCTGGAACGGTGCTGGTATTTATCCTTGGAATTTATTAGTTCATTGTAATTTAGTTCCTTGCGGATTCATTCCAAGAACTGGCCCTCAGCACTGGTGTCTTAAGAGGTTATCTCTTTTTTATATTTTCTACTTTTCACATGAAAATGTAGCTTGTTTTGCTCTTTCATGATTTTCTTTTGCTTCTTAGGTGGCACCTTTGGTTATTTTTTTGAAAACTCAACAAACATACTATGGTATTGCACACCAGCCTTTTTCTGGGATAGCATTCTTCTTAAAATGAAAAAAGGCACAGGAGTTAAGTTACCACTTTCCGCGGTCACTGAGGAGAAACAACCAGGTTTCGAAATACCGGTATCTGACCAGGAATACCGGTATCTGACCAAGAGTTATCTGACCAGGAATACCGGTATCTGACCAGAGTTACATGTTAGTGAATTTTCTCCTTATTGGAGACTGTCTCCCTCTTGGAGACTATAAACTTGCTGAAGGCTCATTCTGAGAAGCATTTATTATTCCCCATTCACCCACTCAAGCACATACTGTTAGTTAGGCGGAATTGTCTACCACTGCAGATATGAATGCTTATCTCCCCCTATTTCTTCAATGTAAGACATAAGAGCAAGCTTTGTTTATAAATTGAGTATATATATGTACATATATATATCGGTCTGTCTTAGCCACTGACAATGCTTGGGTTATTGAACAGCAAAGCTGACCACTCAGACTGTTTCATATCTTTTGATCTCCCTTGCATCCTTAAATGATCCTCAAGCATAGGCTCAAAGATTGTCCCTTACATTTTATACTGTTTGCGTAATGGTTTTAGTTTTCAACAACTTTTTTTCCTCTCTACACTTTCGTTTTGTTTAATTCTACTACCTTTTGCTGGGTGCTGTTGGATTCTTTTTCGAACCTTGGCGGTCGGAACACCACACAGAATTATGGACTGTGGTGTGTCTCTATCTGACGCCAAGAACACAGACACAATCAGCCGTGTCTCCCTGATGAGTCCGATCCAGCGGACGAAAAGCATCGGAGCAGGCGATACGAAAGGCCTCGGAGCAGGCGATACAATACGAAAGGCCTCGGAGCAGGCGTTACAAATAGATCTGCCTTCGAGAGGGATTGCTATAGTTTCCTCCTCATGCAGCTAGTGAAGGGTTTTCATATCTATCCTCATGCAGCTAGTGAAGGGTCTTCATATTTATGATACACATTTCCCATTTACTTCATCTTCAATTTATTTTCCTCTCAATTTCAGATCTTTGCCAAGTCATTACTGTAATGATGGAAGAATTGTTAACCTGCACTTGTTTTTCCCCACTACTTAATTGTTCAGCATTATATATATATATATGTGTGTGTGTGTGTGTATGTATATATGTGTGTGTGTACACAGAGAGAGAGAGAGAGAGAGAGAGATGAAATGAAAAAAAACACGGAAGAAAAAAAAGAGAGGAAGACAAAAGTTAAACTGAATACTGTCTCTGATTCAGCTTCTCTGCCTTTAGCAAAGACAATTGCACCTCATAAAACAAGACTACCTTTACGTTCCGAGCGTAAAGTCAGAAAGTATTTTTTTTTCCCCTTAATTATGAATCGTTGCTATTGCCAGTGTCTTTTGAGATGTCTTCTAATTTGTGCCTCTCTCTCTCTCTCCAGTTGCGTTAACCACCTATTACTCCGCTCCGCTTGACTTGTAGTTCCGAAGACAAAGCACAACAGGTGTGATTTTTACGGCCTTTTCTGTCAGGTGTTAGAGGAAAGAAAAACACACACACACACACACAGAAAGAGAGAGAGAGAGAGTTGCTTACAGCCCATTCGACCGCAAAAGGCCTTATCAGGCTGCCAGCTTGTTGAAAATTCTCAAAACAGATTTTTAATAAATGAAAAAAGATTTTCCTGGATTTTGTTTTTAAAAAAAAAAATCTTTCTCCCGTAAAGTCCTAGATTTAATGAACAATTGATCTTTTACATCAGGTGACTCTGTATCCAAGTGGAAAATCTATTTCGAAGAAGCTCACACAATTTAGAGCAGTGAGTATTTCGAAAAGAAAGTCAGGTCGGTAACGCATGGAACGCTATGTACCACGCTTATTTTGGACACGGAAGGCTGATACGCGGTTTCCGTTTACAACATTGTCTTAATGGGAGTTTACAGAATTTGGCTTTGGCGAATCACGCAACTGGACATCCATAATATCGCGAAAATAAAATGGAGATGAAAAACAACGACGTAATTTAAAGAACCTAATCTTATAATTCAATTTCTTTTCAGGCTAGAGTTGAAAATGGATTTTTTTTTCTTTGAATGTGCAATCTGTAATTGTATTTATTTATTTATTATTTATTTATTTATTCATTTACGTACATGTACTTACTTATTCATTTACTTGTTTATAAATTTATTTACTTTATACGTCTATATCCATGAATTCTATATATTCGTGTATTTATTTAATTACTCATTTATGTATGTTGCATACATCAAAGAGAAAAACCTCATTTGAATCATAGACCAAAACAAATAAAAAGAGGAAAATGTTGACTTCAATAGCCCTTATCAAATCATAGCGATGATCTAAACCAGTAAGACGGAGATTGAACTTCTTCCAGCGAATCCTATCCTCCAACAGTTCCTAATGCTGTTCCATGTTTCAGACGTCTGGGGTTATTCTTCTGTCCTTCAGTCAAATTGAATCATGTTCTTTGCTGTCTGGGATTTAATTTGATGGCTTTTGCAGCACTTCTACATTTATCGATTTGCTTGGGGGAGGTAAAAGACAGAAGGGGGGGGGGGGGTAAAAGACAGAGGGGAGGGGGGGGTAAAAGACAGAGGGGGGGGGGGGGGGGGGGGGGGGGGGCAGGAACCCCGATAATCCAATATGCAGAAGTGTGTTTAACTTCAACTGACAGGGCATATATGCGCTCGCGCCACCATCTTCCGTTAGCTTTAAAGACTGACACAAGGGCTTCTTCTGTATGAAAGACAGTTGTGTTCTCTCCGTCGAAGTCGGTGAATGTTCATTATCGATAAGCAAACAGAAAAGTCATGAGTGCCAACGCAAGTGTGCACAAACTGTTGGCATTAAAAACCTGTCTGGAATCCGTGATAGCAAAATAGGATTTTACCTTCCTATCGCTAGGATATTGCTCCGAACAAATAAAAAGCATTATTCATTTTTCTTTCTTTCTTTCTTCCGTTCTTTTCTGTTCATTTCTGTACTTTTTTGCCCCTTTCTTTTCCTTTCTTTCTTCTTTTTTTTTTTTTTCTCAGTGAATGTGTGTGTGCGTCATTTAACTTTTTTCTTTCTTTCTTTTTTTCTTTACTTCTATCTATCTTTTCTTTACTTTTCTCTTCTTTCTTTTTTTTTTTCTTTCTTTTTTTTTGTGAGTAGCACTGCTGAATAAAGTGTGTGTGCGTCATTTGACTTAGGATAGCGCGTATTATAAGCGCATGTATCCCAGAAGTCTCCGTTTAGGGTTGATTTCCTCCAGATAAGACTATGACAGACGTCATCATAGGAAAGGAAACTCCACACGAACTGCATTGACGATAACAAAAATTGTATGTTAAGATAGGTCTAAAGCAATTGAGCAAATAGCTCTGTTCATGAAGACTCAATGTTGGCCTTTTATCGGTCATTATGCTCATTCCTTTCAGGGAGAAGGCTTTTTTTTGTGATGACGTGAGCAGGACCAGACGATAAAGATGAATGCCCCTCACTCTCGGCACCAGTGGTTCTGACGCTGTGAAAGAGGCGCAGGCGTGTTTCTATGTCATTATATTGACTCTGTCTTGAGTGGAAAGCTTCCTGTTAGACAGTGGGTGATTGTGCAGAGAGCTGCCGCTGAGTTGCCATCGCTACCAGATAAGGAGTGGCAGGTGCGCAAACGCAGGATTAAGTGTAGTAGGGGGTGAGGAAGCAGGGATTCTGAACGTTGTAGACAATGGACAGATCCTCCTTTGCCTACCTTTCCACCGGCTCCTTCGCCTCCTTTGCCTACATACACGCCTCCTATTCCCTCTGCCCCGCCCCTACCCCCCGCCCTTGTCCCCTCCACCTCTCCACACATGCAGCTATCTCTCTGTCATCCGTGTAATAACGTGTAAAAAACAGACGTAACCGAGTTAGCAGATCCTATACAAGGTGAAGGGTTGAGACGCGGAGGCCAGCATTGTTTTGCTCATAGAGGCAACTTTCTGTTTTGTGTCAGTCAAAACACGTTCTTTCCATTTAGGTCGTGGGTACGATACGGATATAACATATATGTATTTCAGCCGGTCGGTGACTTCTTTGGTTAATGTACTTTCCTACAGTCTCCCACCCCACCCCCTCTTCACACACACACACACACACACACACACACACACACACACGGGCGCGCGCGTCTAACTTCCATCACTATCCTTTTCTCATTCAGCAACTTTTAGGCCACACTGATCAGTTCATTTCAAAGTCTAGCAAGTACACACACTTGACCAATCAGACATTGAACTTAACTGCTACCTCCATCTCCTGTAGAACGGAGGTCAGGGATGCCCAGTTGTCCTTTCCTCGATGTTTTGCACGATTACTGGTTGTTCGGGCCCACAACAACAAGCTAGGCCACATGGCCCTGAAGGTGTCCCTTCGTACTGAGCATTAGACCTCGCTGTGTGCCCAGTTGAGATCTCGCTCATAATCTTCCCATTCATTTTGAAAACCAAAAGGCGCCTAGGGTCATTGTTAAACTCTCTAAGATCAGTATATTTACCTTTTCTAGTTTCTTCAGAATTCGGTGGTGCGACGGCCAAAACTGTACTTCCTGCTGTTGGTAAAACAACTGTTAATGTAAAGTTAAGAATCGGCATTCCTTGATTTGCCAATCATACATGAAGAGTTAACGTTAAAGTGCCATTGGCGGTGAATAGACAGAGGTTTACCGTGTCTGGGGTACAGCATGAAGGATGGTAGTGCCCATCCCTATCCTTTAAGCTGTCATCCTACCCTGACCTGTATCGGCTAGCCACTAGCTTGTGGGTGGACCGAAAGGACTTTCAAGCCGTAAAATCCAACCCCACAAGCAGCACAAACGCTTAAACGATTCGACTACCGTCCCCTGTAATTTATAGAGTAAAGATAATCAAAATACAAATCATCATTTGCCAAATCAATTCTGCCTTCATGTCTTTCTCTTTCCCCTGTCCTCTCCACTGTACCTTACATAATGCTTTGGATAAGAGAGAGTCGTGACATGATACGTGACCAAACGACATTACTTTGTGACGAGAACAGGCTCTTGGTGGTGGACCCGCAAGATGTTCTTCTCTGGTGCCAACAAAAAGGTGCCTGGCGGACAAAGACCATCGGCCATTGTTAACCTGTACAAAGACGTAGTGGGGGAAAGGAACAGTAACTCCGTCGTTTTCTCACCATTCGCCTTTGTCAGACTCCCAGTCGCTCGCACATGTAACTGAAACGCCTCGGGTCGGGAGGATTGTTCTGTTGGCCGGGCTGTGCTTTAAAGGGTAAACGCAGTGCCACCTACTTCTTCACCATTCAGTCAGGTCGGCCCACCGCCTACACATAGTTTTGCCTTCATCCCGCGCGCGTGCTTCAAACCTGATCAACTGACTCTTTCACCTGAACAGTGTGGTGAATGTACAATCAACCAGTGAACAGGAAGCAGCCACAAGGCCAGTCACGCCAACAGGAAGAGGTGAATGCCTTCAATGTGCCCAGAGGAAATCCACTTGTGAAAAGCGAAGTTACTCTTCCTGTCCCATCTAATTCTGACCAGAAAAATTGAAACCTTACCCTGTCTTCTGTACCTTGTGTGTGTGTGTGTGTGTGTGTGTGTGTGTGTGTGTGTGTGTGTGTGTGTGTGAGGGAGGGAGGGAGCGGAAAGTGAAAGCGAGCTGTGCCCAAGATCTTTTGAGCCATAGCGAAGGCATCATTCCGGTACCCGATTGTTCCCGTGTGTGTGTGTGTGTGTGTGTGTGTGTGTGTGTGTGTGTGTGTGTGTGTGTGTCCTGTCATTGATATCACCCCAGCACCGCTCATTCCCAGCTCCTCAGACACAGCCACACCAAGGCCAACCCTGTTGCGGCTCCAACGCCAGCAATCCACAGACAGCCGTCAGTATAATGTCATCAACCCACCAGAGGAGACATTGCACCGTTGCCAAGTCACTGCATGGGCGTACAGTGTTCAGATCCAGTTTAAGCTGGACATCACCAACCTAGGACAGTTCCATGTCGATTATAATGGCAGAGCTGGGCGCAGAGGCTTACCCGTCCAGAGAAGAATCTCTACCATAATTATGCCTTTAACAATAGTCCTTAGTCGTGTCTTAATACTAGAGAGTTTTTCATGAACCACCACAAACATTGGGAGGAGAGAGAGAGAGAGAGAGAGAGAGAGAGAGAGAGAGAGAGAGAGAGAGAGAGAGAGAGAGACAGACAGACAGACAGACAGACAGACAAACAGACAGACAGATGGACACAAACAGAGGGCGATGCAGGGGACTGCGTGTCTTCCCACTGAAGCGCACCACACATCCTGTCTGAACAGATAGCTGAATGTCGGCTAACACCAAAACATGCACAATGATACAATGCTTCTGATTAGGCGTGTGCCTACGACATCCGACCGATCAACTGAAGTTCGAGGCCACTGCATGACAGAGACTTGTTCAATTAACAAAGATCTGCATCTAGACTTCTTCTTCTTGGCTTTCAACTCCTTCGAGCACTCCGAACTATAAGCACATAAATTCACGTCAAAGGTACAGATCCAGCCTTGGGGGCGGTGCATAATAACCCATTGTTTGTTGTCGGTGGTGGTCTTTTATCCTGCCATAAAGGTAGACATGCATACTTCATCAAGGTTTAAAAGAAAAGTTCGGAGAGAAAAAAGCAGGTTCTTGGAGGGAGGGGGGGTGGGTGGAGCGGGGCTGCAGAAATACGACAAAAGGCTGAGAGATAAACAGAGCGTGACAGGATAGGGGACCCCTAGCCCCCTCACAGCCAAGTTTGACAGCTTCTCTGGTTCCAGGAACAGTGATTTCACAGTTAGCAGTGTCCCACTGCAGGATACATAAACCACGAGAGTTCAAAAAGCTATTTTCTTTCGATACATTGTTATGTTTGAACGGTTGTTCTAAACTATATTTATTCCATGTACTTAACGAAAATCAAAACGTCTACAATTTTCGAACCCATATGATGGAATCTTTGCGTTGACGGTGAGATTAACGTCCTATCGGCCTGTGGCCCTTAAGGACAAGGTTCTTGCAGACATATGTCTACATATTTGTGGCAACTGCTGTCATCTGGCAGTGGTAGGTAGGTTTCAATGGGGGTCGTCGTATTCGTCTCCCAGAGCTCGTGTTGGCTCAATTCTGGTCGTTATCCTCTTGAATGCTGGTTCAAGTTTGGTGAAATTGGTCTTGAACGTTGGTTCACTTTTAAGTTGTTGATCGACCGACGATGGGCGTCGGTGTGTGTTGCCTGCTGTCCCCCAAACATCATCAGGCTGTCTTCAGGGCCACCGGGCGCGGCCTTCTTTCATGCTCGGGTGGCGATGGTCCTGTGCCGCGTGAGGCCGCCTCAAGGAGGAAGCAGGACGGACGAAAGTCGCTGGAGCGCTGCACGAGCCCCTAAAATTGGCGGGCGCTCGCTGACTGCGGCCGAGAGGGCAATTTTTCAGCCCAACCCCCTAAGGGGTGCCCCCGTGTCTGCCACCCCTCAAACAGCACGGTATCCTCCAGGCCACGGTAGTCGCAGTCAGGCAGCGCTCCTTCGCCAATCGCCCCACATCTCCAAGAGCCGTCCCCCGGCGACACAGGCTAGACCCGCCGTCACCCACATGGCTGGAAGGTTGTCTGCGCCGCCCGACACTGATCTCTCACATCAGTGTCCCTCAAAGGAGAGCTGCCACCTCTCCCCTGGCGTCCACTGCTATGCCACACTCGCAGTGAACTGAAATCTTTCTCACAAAGACCTTTTTATGCGAAACACGGTAAAACCACAGTTTTCACATGCTCAATCTTGAAATCAGGTACAGAAAACTGGCACCCCTGCAAGCACGCAATCTCCCCCCGCCATCCCCTCCTCACCCCCAACCCCCACTAACTCCCCCCCCTACACACACACACACACACACACACACACACGAACACACAGTCTACGTATGCCATGACAAATTATCCAAAGAAAAAAAACAGTCGCTGAAATTCGAAGTTACCAGCCCAACACCAATCCATTTTCGCTTTTCCAAAACTGAGAGGAAGCAGGAAGCGGAGGAAATTACACATATCAGCAAACAAAGGGGAATTGAATTTCAGCAGCAGACACTGAAGCACTGATAGTAAGAGGGTGACAAGGAAAAAAAAATGAACAAGTGTTTGATGAAGGAACCACGCTGAGCTGACTCACGAACTCACAAAGACAAATTGCAGAAGACAACCGTATCCTGAACAATAATTCCCTAATGATTGTCATAACTGCTCAATGTACAAGTCATTTATTCCCTAGAGATTGCAGAAAACATTTTGTTAGCTAATCAATCAAGTTCATTTCTTTCATACATTCCTTTATTCACAGAAGTTCTTATTCACTGTGTGCGCATGGACGTGATGCCGAGTACGTGAGAGGGAAATGGGACTGGAGGGGGCAGAGAGAGAGAGAGAGAGAGAGAGAGAGAGAGAGAGAGAGGGAGGGAGGGAGGGAGGGAAGGAGGGGTAAGGAAGGAAGCAAAATGTTCTATCTTCCTTCACAGTCATGTCCCATTCCATAGAGGGAGAGCTGGGAGGAGGCTAGCCTGGAGGGAGAAGAGACAGCCTGGAAGTAGGTCGGGAGCGGGGATGGGTGGGGATGAGGGGAGACAGAATGGACCTTTGAACGGGAAGGCGGGTACTGGGCATGAAATTTCAGGCTAGTAATCGAACTTTCTTTGTCACTACCACTCCGTGCCTGCTCTGTCCAAGTATCAGCGTCATGGAGAAGCCCGCAGTAAAATAGTTCAGAGTGTTTGCCTGCGGAGCTGACGGTTGGTTGTGAGTGCGCGAACCACACGTGGAATCCATCGTTCTTTCTTTCTTTTCTTTTTCCCTAGAAACCCTCTCTATCCACTCAGAAGTGACTCTGTACCTGATTCAGTTCATACAGGTTAAAGGCGGCGGAGGAAGAGGAATGGGCTCCGCTTTCCATCATGCCGTGCCCAAGATGCAGTGAAAAACTCTTGACAATAATCTGTCTCTACGGCCGACAGGTTCTAGAGCCTTTTTCTTTCATCAAGGAGGAGTCACTGCGTACTCCATAGCAAATATGCTCTGCTGTGAGAACACAGTGCGCAGGGCTTGCATTATGAATAATATGCTAAGATGGAAAATATGACCATCGAAGAGGATCTCAGGAGACAAAGCTTGTCAGATGCTCGATCAGCGCATTCACCCAACTTTCTGATCAGACTTGTGATACCAAGCTAACGTGTTATATATATATATATATATATATATATATATATATTGTTGATTGTCTAAAATTGATTTCCTCTATTTTAAAATTCATCAGACCACAGTGTTCAACATGAGGAGCTATTATTAAGAACTTTTTCTTAATAAAAGTATATACATATATATATATATATATATATAGTGTGTGTGTGTGTGTGCACGTGTGGGTGTATGACAGACAGACAGACAGACAGAGAGAGAGAGAGAGAGATCACACTTGCACACACACACACACATTCATGCACGCATATGCACATATATGCTCGCACGTGCACTCACACACACACACACACACACACACACACACATATATATATATATATGTTGATTGTCTAAAATTGATTTCCTCCATTTTAAAATTCATCAGACCACAGTGCTCAACGTGAGGAGCTATATTATTAAGAACTTTTTCTTAATATATATATATATATATATATATAGCGTGTGTGTGTGTGTGTGTGTGTGCACATGTGGGTGTATGACACAGAGAGAGAGAGAGAGAGAGAGAGAGAGAGAGAGAGAGAGATTTTGGAGGTGGAAGGGGAGGGTAGTGTTGTAGATGTAATTTGTGTGTGGGTGTGTGTGCATGTCTGTGAGCGAATGTGTGTGTGTGTGTGTGTGTGTGTGTGTGTATGTGTGTGTGTGTGCACACGCACATGCGTGGGTGTGCGCATGGCGTGCTTGTCTGTGAATGTGTGTGTGTTTGTGTGTGTGTGTATGTGTGAGTGCACGCGCGAGCATATAAGTGCATATGCGTGCATGAATGTGTGTGTGTGTGCAAGTGTGAATGTGTGCGTCCATGTCATCTTGTGGACATACATGTAACAAAGTCTCACGTTTTTTTAAATAGTGACAATTTCCAGAAGCACAGCTCTGAGAACTGTGGTTGTTTTTTTATTTTGGCAAAAAATATCACATTTTACCATAACAAAATAAGTTGCCACAACAGCAAGAGAGATTCACATCACACCAATACATTAAGCCACCTTTTCTGATGTAATACTGTTGCATCTAGCCAAGCAGAATTATTTACATTATGCGATCAAGGAAGCAGAGTCATATTAAGAGAAACATACACTATGATTATATCACATGCTATATCGATTACTCAGAGTTATTGTAAACGACCTGGATACATTAAACACTCTTCCCCACCCCTCCCCGGACTACATTCATGGGTTCTAAAACAGTTCAATGACTCAACTATGGTGTACAATCCAAAAAATAAAAGAATATGTCCCTCTAAAAACTTACCGAGTATTCTGAGCCAGATCTGTGACATTCAATAAAATGACCCAGACAGGGTAAAAACCAGCCTCCTTTGTACACATGCTCTAAATGGTCTTGTCAACACACCCTCATTACCAGACTAGCAGATGCACGCAATGGTCATCTATGAGCAATGCTAACAAACTGAAAGAAAAAAAAAAACTCTGCCGCCGAATGAAAGAAACAAACAAATTACATGACATGTAATTTGTCTCTTTCGTTCAGCAGCAGCAGACTAATTTTTCTTTTCAAGTTTGTTTCAATTTCTGCCTGCAGTCAGAAACTGGTGTTGTTAACATAGTAATATGACCATCAGAAGGAATCAAGGCCAGACAGAAAGTGACAGAAGAGACATCCTTCCAACCACCACCCCTTCCCTTCTTAAGATAGAAACAGGGACAAACAAAACACAGAAACATGGAGAGAGACATAGGCATCCACAGAAAACCGGACAGAAAAAAAAACAAACTGAAAGAGAGAGAGAGAGAGACAGAGAGAGAGGGAGAAGCAGACAGACAGACAGACAGAAATAGAGCGAGCAAGCCAACCATAAAAACCATGTCTGGCCAATGACATCCAAGATCAATAATCACCATCACCTCAGCAATTATGAACACATGCCAACAAATCCTACCAAAAGGCAATGTTGTCCTGCGAAAGAAAACTCTGCATCAGAACTTTCCTGCAAACATGACTTTATAACAAAACTATGCTAAAAAATAGAACCAACAGAAAACCAGCATAGATTTCATTTGTTTAAAGCATACGAGCTCAGGAGATGGCCCCAGCAAAGAATCAATCTAAACCATTTATTGCACAAGAAATGGAAATTAAAAAGTTTCTGAATCAACTCCTACTGATAAAACTGTCAAAACATACTTAGCACAAACTTTTACAAAAAAAAGTCTGAAACAGCATAACAATATTTACTTTTGGGGTACAGGAAAAGTAGATTTAAAAAAAGGAAAGAAACATGATGCTTGTCAAGAATGAAAAAAATGGATGCCCTTTTTACCTAAAGAAAAAAAAAATGCTGTAGTAAAGCAAAGAAGAGACAGAAAACAAACAAACAAAGGCCAACAAAAACAAGGAACAAGAAAAAGAGAGGGAGGATGTGGAAGAGGGAAAAACAAGAGTGTGTGTGTGTGTGTGTGTGTGTGTGTGTGTGTGAGTGAGTGTGTTGCGTGCGCGTGTGTGTGTGCGTGCACGCACATGCGTGTGTGTTTAAACTTCAATGCCATGATTCTCATATTCTAAAAGGCACACTCCTTGACACAAATCAAATGTCACATGGCTACACAACAAACAGAACAGCAACAATATAGCATCCCATTCCCAACTCTAATCTGGCTGGATGATAAGTGATCGTAATTGTCATTTCAGATCAACACACATGTGGAAGAGCAGTTCTAGAAATGATTCGACCTAGGTCCTGAACTGTGGGGGTTGGTGTGCATTTGAGGCCAGACACCAAGAGATTAAAAGCTGATGAGCTGCTGTCTTGCCCTCTCCAGCCAGAACTCCAAGTTCAGCAGTGGTGAAATTTGTTCAGATCTATGCCATCGCCATTGTTATCTATATAACATTCATGTAGGCTGATTCTATCTTATGGGATGTCTTAACTTGTCAGGGTTCCCACTTTTTCACAGGAAAAAAATTCAAGGGTTTTTCAAGGGTTCGGGATATTTTAATTTTTAAGGGGCAAATTTAGCCGTACAATTGAAAAAAAAAAAAGAGTGAATAATAACCTTACACATGTAATCCAGCCATGATGATAAGGTGATTACACTTCTGTAGTCTTTTCCATGCTCAATATCATATATATACAAAAAATAAAAACTGAAGTCTTTATACAGAAATTGAGAAATCAGAAAAAAAAAACTTTCAATCTGCTTTCCAGACCAGTATCTGACATGAATGTCCAGCTGCTTCTGTTTCAAGTCCTTGTTGAATGATTCATCAAAAAGCATGACATATTCATTAATTCTCTACCGGCAGCTGCAGCAGAGGCCTCCCTCTCTAGCATATTTCAGGAGGGAGCTCAGCAAACTTTACTTTTAAAATACAGCCACTGTATGTGCTGTCGTGTGGAAGTGTGTGTGAATGGTTGGCGGGCCTGGACTAGCTTATGCTTGTTCTGGGCAGGATAGGGAGCAGGGTAACCCCTTTTGAAAAGGCAAATGTGGGTAGCCTTTCCTGCAGCTCCACACTTAACTGGGTTTTTTTTTTTTTTCATTTCAAAATGGAGTGACTGATGGAGAATGAACCAAATTTAGAGAGAGTGGGGGTTAGTTACCGCCAAGGACATTGACAAACAAAGCACAGGACAAGAAACAATGCAATGCAACCTCTTGGATCTTCTTCAGGAAAAAAAAAAAAAAAAAAAAAAAACACCATATTTAATATTTAGGACAGTACAAACAAAGACGAAGAGTGACTTATCTGTCCATGTGGTAGGAAGAATGGCCGCCAGACGGAAACGACAGAGGGGATTATGAGAGGAAAAAGGGGGGGGGGGGGGGGGGGGGGGGGAGTGAAACGATGGGGTTGTGTTGCTGGTTTAGTGGGGTGGTGTGATATATTTGTGATGGTTGTGGTTAAGTGGATTAAATAATTCTAAGGGGGGCAGGGGGGGATTTTTTTATATTATATAATTTTTATATTATGTATCATTTTTTTTTATATAATTATATATATAGAAGGGATAGTAATGATAATAATGATATAGTGGTAGTGATTACGATAACTAGATGAATAAAATGAAAGTAACTGTAATAAAAAAATTAAGTGAATAAAATTGATAATTTTTTTTTTTTTTTTTTTGTGTTGTGTGTGTGTGTGTGTGTGTGTGTGGTGTGGGGGTGTGTGTGTGTGTGGTGCTAGCTGGTAGGTAGTTAGGTAAGTTAGGGGGGGGGTGTGGTATGAATGCTGTCTTTTTGAACAAGAAAGTAGGATGTTTTTTTTTTTTTTCTTTTCTTTTAACAAATGCGCACTTAAATGAGTCACTTAAAAGTCTACGGAGACGACGTGACGATTGATTTGAAGATTCAGTCTGTGATTTCACTCTTTTTTCAGTTCTGACAGAAAGAAGGAGCAATGCCAAAAGTTGCAAGATATCTGCTTTTGGTTTCCCCACACCGATAGTTCGTGGCAATCGAGGAATATGGAAACATTGCTGCAAACAGTTTCGCGTTGTCTTCTCAGATCGGAAACTGTTATGATTGTTGATGGCATGAATCGTCCACAACACTTCAGCTTTCAACACATCTGTCCCACTTGCTGTTATTGTGGATTGGTTGACGATTCTTACTAAGGATAGGGTCTGACCCGATCTGATGAATTTGATGATTGCGAACGAAGTCCGTAAGACTACCGACCGGCCTACTCGCTTTATCCAATTCCACGTATTTTTTCCTCTTTCCGTGATTTGCAACCGCCGATTCGCCCTTTGTCCGAACATCAACGGTCTTTTTGCACACTTTACAGAAAAACGCATGTTTGTTGTCTCTGCATTCAGTGATACAGCTTCGATATTCTTCCTTCTGTAGCCACAACGGATCAAATGCGTGATTTCCCTTCGGCATGATGACAGACGCAACAGTATATCGGACTTCGACGAAGATGAGGGAGCATGGCGCCTTTGTCGGAAGTCGAACTGCGCATGCGCAAACGATAACCGACTATTGAATTGCTTCCCTTTACTTGAAAAGCAGACGACACGCAACACGATTCGAGAGGCGAAAATCGATGTCCGAAGTCTCGTTCGCGTTTGTTCTCCGATTCGTCTTCAAACGTTACGGTCAGTTTTGGTCCGAAAACGATTTTTAAGGGGATTTCAAGGGATGGTAGGGATATCTGCAGTTTTCAAGGGCCTTCAGCAAGGCAGACAAGAAAGATTGGAAACTGACTTGCAAGGGCAGGTGCTTCTTTTAGCAGGCTATGGAAGACAGCGCAGGGAGAACATAGCATAAAGCTTCACATCAGCCTGGCTGTCTGCAAGGGAGTAGTCATTACGTCCCTGCTGTGTAGTGTTAAACATTGTGCAGGAAATAGTTGAAAGCACTCGACCAGTTCCACCTGCACAAGACCATGAGAATCTTCTAGAACAGGGTCTCCAGCACAGAAGTGTTTCGCACCGCCAACTTACCTGTGTCGGGACATTCATCATAAGCTCCAGGGCTGGACATGTGGTCATTATTAACAACATACAGTTTCCAAAGACTGTCTTCTCCAAGCTGGCATCTGGCAAAAGGAATGCTGGCCGGTCACTGAAACTGACCAACGTCTGTCTGAAAGACCCCTGGGACCCAGAGGTACTCTTCAAGTTGAATGGGAAACCCCTTACCACTGATTGCAGCACGCAGCCACTCAAATGTTCACAACGGAGTACACTTGTTTGAAGAGAGGCACCTACAAGGCCTGGACCAGAAGCATCAAGTGTCAAGCAGAGAACTAACCCAGCACCTGCTGTTACATTCTCACAGTGTGGCTGCTTCTATGCATCAGCTTTGGGATGCGTGGTCACCTATGGTCCCTCTCTATGGACCTCTGATTACAATTTATTTAACCATTTATTATCAATTCAAGGAGTCTGCAAAGACTTTGACTCCTGAAGAGAACAATCTCATCCGGGAGTGCCACACAAGGACTGAACCAAGGACCTTGGATCATAAGAACAGTGCTTTGTCAGCTTAGCCAGCTAGGCCCCCTAAGTTACTGTCAATTGTGAGAGAATTAATAATGAGCTGATTGTGCTGCTGTTAAGAGAATTTCAACATGCTCGGGAAGATTTCAGCTGACTAGCCACAGAGCCAAATAAGGATGATAAAAAGAAAAAAAATCACATATGCATAGCAATAAGAGGATATCAAAGCTGAAAAAAATCTAATCGAATCCCACAAAAAGACCGTGATGATGTGAACAGAATTGTTTTCTTCAACCAAGCAAAATAACGTTTCCTTATTGCTGTCTGCAATTTCAAACAAAAAACAAGGAAAGCAACAATAATGTAAAATAAAAAATGTACAGATCAATATATATACATACAGCAACATTCATTTTGGGTGAGTTTTGATTTCACAGCATAAGAACAGTGAAGTACAAAGCCCTGCAGAAAATGAGATACAGGAACAGTGCATACACATGTACCGGGAATTCTATCTTCTGGACCCAAGACAAAGCGAAACATCAGCATTCAGCAACTAAGAATATGAAACTGAAGGCATGATATTTTCTGTTGCATTCTCAATGGGGGAGTTGCTAAATATAAACGAGACACAGTTTGAAATCAGCGTGAAGCTAAATGTACTTCACCTCAAAACATGGTAAACAACACTCACATGAGATATTCTCTTTCAGACATATGATTTCCTCTTTTCTTCTGTACTTACTTTCATTTCTCATTTGTTTCGGGTGCAAAGGCTTGGATACAGAATAAAATGACTGTCCAGAGCTGAAAGGGATTTCTTTAGCATTTTTTTTTTTTCTGTGACAGGCTGAAATTCAATGAGATTTGTTGCACAACAATTTTTTTTCATAATGATTACTTTTAGTTCTGATATTCCTTTAACCCTTCTGCATTTGCTTCACTGGCTTTAAACATCCTCTATCATTAATCTATTTTAAATTTAAGAATACAGTTACTTCACCAACATACTGGTACGTGCTTGTTCGATGACTGAGAAAAAAATTTGCATACACATGCATCTGTCATTTTATGTACAGTTCACTTCATCAACATACTGGTATTTCCTTGTTTGATGATTTCGAGAAAAAAAAAAAAGACTAACATGCGCATACATAAGTTGTTTTCTTTGTTTGCGTACAATTTTAACTGTTCATTAATCTACTGTGTATGTTGTTTTCCAGAATGTGACTAATACAGATATTTCTTAGGTGACAGTTTGGTGTTAGCATACTAAAAAAAAAAAAAGAAAGAACAAATCAGTGTTGTTTAACAAGAACCTTTCTTTTTTATAACATAGAAATGTTCTGTCTTTAACAGAAGCATGTCCCCTTCATATACAGAGTATCCAAGACACAGAGGAGATACAGCTGTGTCACAAATCACTGTAGCAGCACAAATAACAAGACTATAGATTGTTCAGATGCTGATTAAACTTGTTTCTACAGCAGCAGCCACAAAGAATGCTTGTGGTAAATGTAAGAAATAACAATCCATAGGAATAGCATCATTATGGTAGTTCTTGTTTGGGGCCACTCTCTGAGTACAGGTGAATCATTCATCTCTGAAGCACAAATTTCTGGCAGCCATGATAAGTACAGATAAGTACAGTTGATAAGTACAGATGACACATTAACTCTCGGGTCAGAAGCACCATCCTCCCTTCACTTCCCATCCTCAAAAACCATCAGCACCACCACTTTCCCTCCCCATTCCAATGTCAAATTTTCTGCCTTCTCCTTTGTCAAAATGCTCAATTTATGCCAACATTTCCATACTTTTTTTTCCTCCTCACACAAGGCTGCCATTTTTCCTCTTCCCAAGACATGAATTAAAGAGCATACAGTCATTTGTACTTCATTCTCGAGACACCAGATCCGTTCAGCCAACCCCATAGCCTTAGCACTACTTTTTTTTAGCACTACTTTTTTTTTTAGAAGAAAGGCCCCAGTGCCTGTCTGCCATAAATTCAGATAGTGAGCATGAAGTCAGACACATGATGGAAATTGGGTGAGGGGTTCATTAAAGCAACATCCAGTACAGAGACCCAGTGTAGACACTCCAGGTTATGCAAGTCCAGTTTACGCAATACCCACTTAAGCAACATTCCACCACTGGGACATGCCACTGCAACAATGTACCACTTCAGTTACCCATTAGAGTGACAAATTGCTTTTACATTACACAGGCCACATGATCACTTGCTTGATTTCTGAGTGTGTGTGCACACATGTGTATGTGTGTGTGTGTGTATGTGTGCATGTGAAGGGGAAAAGAAAGGGGAGGATGGTGGATTGCTGTGTGATATGCGTGTGTGTGAATTAGTGTGTTAATTTGTGTGCACATTGTAGGTATAATTTAACTGGACTTGCTTTACTGAAATCGCTCTACTGGATGTCGTTTCAGTGGGCTGACACCAGATTTTTACAATCACGTGTGGGGTGGCCTCAAGCATCGGCAGTCTGGTATGTTAGGTGGATGCAAGAGGGTTAAACATAAAAATGAACATTTCTACCACTCATTCAATGATTCATTGTTAGAGTATGTGACCATAAGATGTTAAGGAGAGCTTTAAAATTCAAAACCAATATTGCTGTCAGAATTAGCAGTACCAGGACACATAGCCTTGGACATAATGACCAAACATGGATATAAATGAACATGTTACAATTGCAACACAAAACAAAGCACCAGTGGAATGCACAACAGCACAAAATAAATACCAAATATCAATGTTTGCCAAACCACATAAATGAACACCCTGCTGTACATCAATATGAGGTATTTGTTGTGAGGGATGGACATTCAGAAATCATGACGCAGCCTAAAATCTTGCTTTTCATCACACTACAGAGATTCAACATAACATACCTTACAAACTTTACATCATTTACCTCATGCATAAACAACACTTTTGTGCCGCTATATGGTATTCACTTGTACTCTGCAAGATTGAATATGGAACATGTACAGTAGTAATGTATTAATGGCATTGAAACGATTAGAATCATAATATACATAGACACTGTGTCACAGCCAAATCAAAAGCATTCACAGCAGAGAGCTGGAAGGAACTTCTATGCCATAACACTTCGTCAGTCAGTCTGTTCAGCCACTACAGCTCAAAAGATCATGATGAACAAAAGACAGTTTCTCGAGTGATTACATCAACATTCTTTGGAAATTGTGAAAAAAGTTGGGGTGATGAAAAAAATCTCTTCTCAGCTAAAACTGTCCACATGATTAGTTTTTACCTGTTGACAAGCAGAACAAGAAGGATTATTTACAGCTGTACAATCATATCTATGAAAGATGACGCTATCAATAGTGACACTGCTCACACCTAGCAAAAAGATGGATTTTCTCTCTCTCTCTCTCTCTCTCTCTCTCTCTCTCTCACACACACACACACACACACACACACACACACACACACACACATGCAGACACACCATGTATATTTCTGCACATTTTTCTTATGCTTAAAAACATCTTCCTTTAATAAGACTTAAATAACCGGCAGAGACTATGTTAAAGTTGCTGCTTTTTTGAAACATTTCAGTGTTTCTTTCAGCCTCAGCAATCTAAAAATAAAACAATGGTGATAAGACACCAAGAGTTCGCATACTTTCATATCAGTTATCACTGTCTGCACTATATACATCCAGAACTGAGATGCCCTGACTTTGCATGTCACACACACTAATGGTTAATGCGATTGTGCATGTCACACAATAATCGTTAACCCTTTCACTTCCGAGCAATTCTTGCCCTTCAGTATTCCTAACAAAAGCTGAATTTCATTCAACCCACCGCTGTGAGAACAGCTCACATGCCACAAACGACAAACCAATCCATGCTTCCACAGAGAGAACTGAGACTCAAACCAATCAACATCCAGAATTTAGCCCTAGACATGGTGGCTGAGTGAATGCAATGCTTTGTACCACACACGCCACATGGAGTGAACACTTATCAACCCTTCTCCTCCCATGCCAGTTCATGATAAACACCCACTGACCATGTCAGGTAAAGGTCAACAGACTCGGCTCCACAGCAGAATCCATGAGAACGGCCACTTTCTGTTGGCGATATTTCAAAGACCTGTGATCAGATAGCCACAGGCTCATAGCAAACATTCTTGCCATGACTGACAAGAGGGGCTAGGGAACTAAATCACAAACAGAATTCCATCAAACTGCAATCGGGACTCCATGGTCATGTATAACAAAATGTATATCATGGATCAGCTAAAGGACTGAAAGTATATCAAAAACACCTCCACCATACAACTAGTTGAGAATTTCTCCTGACACAACTGGTACGCATGATGTATGTACTGAGGCATTTAGAATGACAAAAACTGTTCCTTATGTGGTACATATGCTGACAGTCATATAGGGCTAACTATCCCCTTCACTGCCTACAAGACATGTTTACCCAGCCTACTGCAGCTGCCACCACAGCATCCACACATCACATATACCTGTCATGATGAAGTGCCAAATTTTCCCTCAATCCAAATGCCAGAAACATGATGTGAACCGCCCTGGGGCAGACATGTTAACATGCAGTGAATGGAAATGATTACATCTGAAGCTCTTCTTCACACTGAACACTGAGCTAACCAGCAAACAAACCACAGAACTACAGCACACATGCATGTGACAGACCAGCACACTGAACTAAGTTCACTTCAGCGAAGACTGAAAAATTGTAATGATTTGTACCTGCCACAAGTGCTCTGGATATCATACAGTCTGAACTTTGATTAATAAGAACACACTGCTGAACTTTTGTTGGATATGGAGGTTGATGTCCAAAGCTAATACTAATAATGATAATGAAGATAATATAGTGGTAGTAAAAAACTACTATAAATAATGATGATAATGATAATAAAGAATATTTCTCGAGCACTAAGCCTGACCCTTGGCATTTCAATGGCAACAAACACATATGCATGCTGCAACCACCTGCAGAAACACACACACACACACACACACACACACACACACACACACACACACGCAAAGATCATGCGTGACAATCACAGAGATACAAAATGAACACAAAGGGTGATGATTTGGGTTCTGAATGCTTCTTGAAAGAAAAACGCTTTTACTAAGCACAGCTTTAAAGCTTGTTGCAAGACAAAGGAAGTCAGGGAACTGGTTCCAATTGGCAGAACCTGATAGGAGAAAGCACACTGGCCGGATCATGACTTTGTCGTGATGAAAGGGATTTGACAGACAGGGGTGTCAGCAGGGATAAAAAAAACAGAAACAACCCAGTGCATACAACATGGGAGGTTTGGATTAACAGGTTGAAGCATGATCATTAAGCACTTTTAAGTACAGAAAAACTAGCTTCTAAAGTGTTCTCTTTCTTTATCCTGTTTGGTCGATCTTCATGGTAAATAACATACAAACAGGTGAGGAAAAGCTGTATGCGCTGAATCAAATCAAATCTCAACTTGCCAATGGCACTGAAAATATTTATCACTCATGAGACTGTTAATGGCGCTAAGCAAGTTGTATAACTTGACAAATTCATATGTTTCACTACTAAAAAACAAAAAATATGTAAAAAGAAAAAAAAAAAAGTCTCAAAGAGCAACAAAGTACAGGTTGGGGTTAAGCTTCCTTTACTGGTACTTCCTTTTACCATGGCTTGTCTTGGTGTGTTCCACCTTAAGGTTTTCCTGGTTTTCTATTTTCAAGTCAGAGGATGCATGTCTGGAAGGCCTGAAACTATGTTCAGCCTGCCAAGGCTGAATTCTGGGAGAAAAAGATATCAATATACATTTTAGCGTACCTTTCAACAGTATCAGTGCAACTGGAAAAGGCAGTGATCATGCACTTTGCTTCATATTTTTCTTCACAGTTTAAAAAAATCTGGAGACCAAATTGTGTAGAGTTGGTATAATGTATCAGTTATGTGCAAACATGATGACTGATTTTGAATTTATTCTAGCAATTTAGTATTTAATCTTTGCAAATATTACTTTCTAACCACAATATGCACCGTGCACAGTACTTGTGGAGTAGAAGTAGTGGTGCTGCTACTACTTTTTTTCCTGTTAAAGTGACAAGAAAATACTAAACATGCATAACATTCCACTTAACAATCATTCATGCAAAAGTTCTTTGCTTTTGTTTACAACTGAATAAATAATAGATTTAACAGCTACAATCCCTCTCTTACACATTGCAGGTCTCTCAGATTCATATCTGAAAAGAAAAAAAAAAATGGCTATTCCTCATTCCTGCTAACATTTTCTAATGAAACCACACTACCACGCATCCTTTGCATGAAGCACAAACACATTAAAGAAGAGCAGCTCAAGACTGGACAGGTGCATGAAATATCGCATCAACACTAGGCAGATTAGGTCATGATCCGTGCAGCTTGCATAAATACATCAGATTCACAAAATCAATTCAAATTATACCATGGAATCAACAAAACTGGGTAAATTCAGTATCACAAGAACATATAAAACAGTTCCAATTTGGTGCATGATAAAAATCAGATTAAATCAATGTCATATCATACACAATGCCTGTTTACATAATGTGCCATTAAATAAAATCCATTCATTCATTCCTATGGGAAACATTTCTCAACCTTTCACCTAGTTGTTAAAAACAAAATGTACAAAACTATTAGATTAATTTTCTAGAACGCAAGACAAATTGGAGAACTGTTTGAAAAAAAGAAAAAAGTGTAAACCAAAAGCATGTACAAAGTGACCAAATTTTGAATAAAACTCTAGACTTGGATATATATCTATATCTATCTATCTATCTATATAAATATATATATAAATGTGTGTATATATATATATATATATATATATATATATATATATATATATATATATATATATATGTGCATGTTCCTCCCTATTTGTTGCAGATGTTTACAACCAGCCATTGTGGTCACTCACGTACGTTGTCAAGGTTCAGCACATCCACTGTAACTCAACAACTCTAGTCATCCAAGTCACTGTCGCTAAGGTTTGATGATGTCAGTCTTACTCATGTCATCCACATTAATGTCTGAATTGTTGACAATGCTCAGGTATCCATAATCATACAGACTGTAGTGTCTCTGCCACTGTCACGTGCTGCAAGTCAAACTTCATACACAGTAGTAAATAAAATTTCCAAACTTCTTCTTTTTTCACTCATTCTGGAGGGTAAAGCAAATGCATCAATAGGAACTAAAGCTTATTCGTCAAAATCCTGTGTTGTAATACTCCTCTTTTTTCAGATCACATGAATGAAAACTGAAATAGCAGAAACAAGACTGCTCCAATCAATGGGTGTGCCAGTAATGAGTCAGCAATGGGGGACAGGCAGATATGGACAGATCGGTTCAAAAAAGATTAATAAATTATCATGAGCTTCAATAATGTAGAAACATTATTTGCAAAAACTATATACAATGTCATCTGAGGTACAAGATGATATGAAAACTTAACTTCAGTTTCAAATCATCTCAACAAAATCTGTTTTACAAGTTTTCTTCATGATCATCCAGATGATAAACAAAACAAAACAAAACAAACAAACCAGGAACATCAATCATCCCACATTACTGAAGCCAGCCTGTTCGACAAACACATCCATGAATTCCCCCCAATCCTCCGCAGCTCACACCACTTCTGTCTTCTCCGCTGCATACATACTGGGGTTCATGACCCGGGGGCGCCGATTCATCAGAAAGCGCAGCACGTTCATCATCTTCTCAGACCTGGTCAGAGCGCTACCGTGAAGAGACCTGGGCTGAAAGTAGGTGGTGTAGCCGTTGGAGATCATGTGGTACTGGTACACCAGCAGGCTGCCGCCCCACACGACAGCCATGCCATTCAGCAGAAACATTGTCAGCACCCAGGCGTCTCGGTTCAGCATCTCCTTCCCGACCTCCCACCAGGTCAGCGTCGGGTATGCATGACACACATAGAGAAAGACGACGTAGAGGAAGAGAGACATGCAGAGGAGGCAGAGCAGGATGAACCAGACGAAGAGGACGTGGTTGTTGCTGGCGATGCAACGCAGCAGGAACAGGCAGTGATGGTCCATGCCCACCATGCAGCGTTCGCACAGCTTGCAGTGCTTGGTCAGCTTGGGCTGAATCAGCTGAGTGGGGAGTGAAAGAGAAAAGATCTGGTTTGTACACTGGTCACGGGGAAAAACAAAATACACAGTGTGCAGTCTATAACTGAGCTGAGAAAAGTACAATTTTCCAGTTTGCAAACAAAAACTGCAACGTAAATCATTAAATGTGCACACTGTGCATGCACAAACATCACATGCTTTCACTTCAGAGTGTACGACCGCATATGCAAATGCAGATGAATTTTAATGTTTTTGCATGCTTGCCCACATGCATGCACATGCATGCATGCACACACACACACACACGCACACACACACACACACACACACACACACACACACACACACACACATATGCACACACACACACACACACACACACACACACACACACACACACACACTTGCTCTCTCTTTCACATGTCCTCAACAATGAATCTTCGAACAAGTAAAGCACAGGGAACACAGTAAACTACAAACAGAGTTGATAAATAAATTAATCAATGTGTAAGACTGAGAACAGGCAAATAAAGAAATAAACGAATAGAAAAAAAAACACTAAATAAACATACAGTCAACAAACAAATGAACAACAGATAAATAGACACATTTTAAACACATGAATGAACGTATAATGAACAAGAAAAGAAGTAGCCAAATTAAACAAATACATTCAACAAACAAACAAACGAATAACAGGTAAGTAGGCCAATTTCAAAATACACGAAAGAATGAGTGATTGCTGCCTACCTCACAGTCAATGCAAAATGTCTGCCACCTGTCAGAGTACAGACATCCAGGTAGGCGAGAGTTTGCCCTGTTTGTTCATCTTGTGCAGAACTGGTCAAAACACCTGAGTATAACAAATAACATGCATGAACACACAGCACTGAACAACTCAATTAGCATAATGTCTAAAAAAGAAATACCCGTGTATAACTAATAACATGCATAAACACATAGCACTGAACATTTCAATTAGCACAGTTTCTAATGCGTGTAGCATCTGGGTTGATGTTCCTGTAACATTTAATGTTTTTTCTACCGTGTTATTTCCTTCATGGATTTAGACCAGCATGCACGATCACTGAACATCACAATTTCAAGTAAGTGTGTGCATGTGTGAGTGCGCATGAGCATGCATGCGTGCGTGTGACTGACTCAGTCAGTCAGTGTGTGTGTGTGTGTGTGAGAAAGAGAGGGGGGACAGACTCAGGATGTGGGGGGAAGGGGAGGGGTGAGAGGGGGAAGAGAGAGAGAGAGAAAGAGAGAGAATATTAAGAGAGACAGACTGACAGAGAGTGAGAGAGTGCGATAGAGACAGAGACAGATGGACAGACAGAGATGCAGAACAAGCAACAGACAGAAAGACAGACAGACAGACAGAGAAAGAGAGAGCAGCAAACAGCCAGAGAATGAAAGTAGCTAATACAACCATAATAGAGAAGTTTGACCGACCTGGATCTTTGGTCAGCACCTTGACGTACATTGCCAGTATAACCACAGCCATGAGAAAAGACAGCAACTTCAGTGTGGGATAGTTACCCATGTCTACGGCAGTTAAGGACAAGGGCACCGAGTCCAAGTCTGGTAGTTTACCTTTGCTTACTTTGAATTTTAACAAAGACTAAGATTTGTTAAAATCACTTTATTTCCATCTGAATGCAAGCACTCAGTACATGTCACTTCTTTCCTATCAATTATGTGCATTCTGCACTTCTCAAGCTCACACCAAAACCCATGTACATGTGTGTGCACACTTCCATGTGCTTACACTCCCATGTGCATGCAAGCACACTCATGCACGCCTGTACAAACCCACACATGCATGCACACACACACATTTTTTTTTTAGATTTGCACAAAGATACCAACGCCTTAAAACTGTTTTTAGGAACAATTTGAAAATTTCTGTGGGAACTTTCTTAATGTTTAAGGAACCCTCAGATCCCCCTTTGCATACACATCATCTACCTACATGACATACATACATCATTTACCTACATGACATACATACATCATTTACCTACATGACATACATACAACTTTTTACCTATATGACATGCATACAACTTTTGCCTACATGACATACATACAACATTCACCTACATGACATACATACAACATTTACCTACATGACATACATACAACATTTACCTACATGACATACATACAACTTTTTACCGTTTGACTTACATACAACATTTACTACATGACATACATACAGCATTTACCTACATGACATACATACAACTTTTTACCTATATGACATGCATACAACTTTGCCTACATGACATACATAAACATTTACCTACATGACATACATACATTTACCTACATGACATACATACAACATTTACCTACATGACATACATTCAACATTCACCTACATGACATACATACAACATTCACCTACATGACATACATACAACATATACCTACATGACATACATACAACTTTTACCTACATGACATACATACAACTTTTTACCAGTAACAAATCCAAATTCTGTTGTTTGTACAACGTATGGACAGGCTTCCCAGGATGGAGACAGCACCATGCATGAGTACTTTTCAGTGTAACATAGCCAGTCTTTCTGCTTCCCTTGCTGCTTCTTTAACAGTTGTAGCTAAATCCACAGCATCAACCCAAGCAAATTAAAACCATCTCTGTTGCAGATGCCAGCTGTAACCTGACAAACAATAAAAATCTCTTTTTTTTTCCTTGTTTGGGAAACAAATCAACTGACTGGTTCACTCACAGTGGGTTCAGTGCAAATGCGCACTCCACTGGCTTTGGCTTAGTTTCATCACCTGAAATAGTTTTAAGTAGTGGGATAATTCACTAGCCGAATCTGTGTTTAGTACCATGTGTGTTGCAAAACTACCAAGCAGCCTACTGCCTAAACAAAGAAGCAGGAAAATGACCCTCTCTAGATGAAAAAGAACACTACTGGACAATTTTTATGTTGGCGTAAAACCAGAACAAAATGCATTTACAAGGAACAAAATCCGAAAATGTGACAAAAATGTGACAGTTGGCATTTCAGTTTGTTTGACATAGTTTACAGTCTGTGTCAGCATGCAGGAGGCACTGGGGGGTTGGGATGGTACCATATGAAGCACTGGAGTGTGTGTGTGTGTGTGTGTGTGTGTGTGTGTGTGTGTGTGTGTGTGTGTGTGTGTGTGTGTGTGCAAGTGCATGTTTGCATTATGTGACTCATAAACTTGCTGAAGCACAAGTGGCCTAATAATTGGATTGTAGTCTTCAAATCATGATTATTAAGGAGCTTGTGGACAATGGCTGCATTCATGACTTCATACTTTTTCCACCTATTTCTTTTTCTAAATCTCTTCTATATCATTTTTTTTCCCTTTTCATTTTAGTTTCATTAAACAAACTTAATAATGATTTACAAAAAACATAATTAGAGGCAACCATCCTTTGAATTTGCATCCATTACAATATGTATACTGACCTGACACCAAGGACCAGTACTCAAAATGCAATCTAGAGACACCAGCTATTTCTGAAAATGCTTATGCTGTTGTAAAAAGTGCATGGCTTACACAGAACTGCGACCCTTCAAATATACATTGTTGCATACCTCTCCCCTCCATTTTTTAAAGCAGTACACATACTTAACTTGTTTTTTATACCAGTGCAATTTTCTTTTACCAAATACACTACTTCCTTTTTTTTTTTCTTTTGCCATTATAAGCTTTCCAGTTTTCTTTGACAAGTGCTCATAGCTCAGATTTTAAACAACACTTAATGGCCCTGCACTGTAGTTTTATCCTGAATATCAAAAGAGAAATTTTGTTTGTTATTTTATCATGTTGTGTTGTACTGTACTGTACTATACTGAGTATCATCCAGTGAAGGATACACGGCAGAATGACAAGGAGATAGGCCAACATGGAGTGAAACAGACCAGCAGCAAATGCCCCGCATGGACTGGTTGAGGCCACCTTCAAACACACACACACAAAAGATCTGTGTCACTGTTAGAACACACAAATAATGATCAAAAACGCTTTACTCATGTTGTTGTCAGCAGATTTTGGAGAACACCCGGTCTCATTATTGACATTTAGTACTGTTATCATTGTATCTATTAAGACATTTTACAGAGAACATCCAGTCTCATTACTGACATTTAGTGCTGTTTTCATTTTATTTACTGTGACACTTTACAATCTCACAATTCTCTGCCTACTTCAGGGACTATTGACACTTAAAAAAATGGATGGTTTATTGTTCCTAAAGCATTTGCATTCAATTACCTCTTGAGCACATATTTGCAATACTTTTACTTTTTCAGTTTTTTTTTCCCCTTTCCTTCTTCGTTCCTCAATGTCTTGATCTTCAGGCCCAGCTGTTATTACAATTCCCATTCCTCCAGCCAGCCCCTTCATAAAGCAGGTTAATATCTTTCAGTCAAGACATGTTCTTTATTTCCAAGTTACCACAACAGCCATTACTGGGCTGAAAGTCAATTAAAAGCACAGAAACATTCATACATTAACACCTTCACTACCGTTGAGTTGATGCCCTTTTGAACTCTGATACACCAGAGCAAGAACTGAATTTCTATTTGGCCGTCTGCTGTAAGAAAAGCTCATGCACATACACACACCCATGCATGCGCGTGCGCACACACACACACACACACACACACACACACACACACACACACACATCACACACACACACACACACACACACACACACACACACACACACACACACACACACACACACTACTACACAAAGACACACACACACACACACACACACACACACACACACACACCACACACACCTTCACACAGACACACACACGCACGCACACACACACACACACACACACACACACACACACACACACACACACACACACACACACACACACACTGACACACAGATCCAAGCAGACACCCTACCTGGACACATGGTCCAGGCGGTGTGCACTGTTCTTGACAGTCCAGACATTGAAGACCATGACAGGGAAGAGGACCAGGGCATGGTAATTGGCTATGAAATGAGTCAGCAGGACGGCGGCACCACACAGACACCATGGGCAGAAAGAGGTAGAAGAACCACATGAGGTAGGCATGCTGCTTCACGCTGCCCTGATCCGACTGCCGCCTCTGCCACTTCAGCTCTGCCATCAGGTCTTTGTGGCTGATTGGAAAGAAACAGATGGATAACAATGGTGGAAAAAAAATACAAAGAAAAAACAAAGAAAGAAAGGTGAAAAGAATGACTGAAAAACAGAAATAAAGACAGAGAGAAAGAAAAGACTGAAATAAAGAGAGGCGGACAAAAAGGGAAAAAAAAAATAAAGAAAGAAAGAAAATTCCAAAAGAAAGGAAAGAAGAATAAAAGACAAAAAGAGAAAAAAATTCTAAAAGAAAGGAAAGAAGAATGAAAGACAAAAAGAAAGACAAAAACTGAAGAAAGTAAGAAAGACCGGTGGAAAAAAAGACAGGAAGGAAAAAAGACTGAAAGAAAGACATGAAGAAATTATGTCTGTATTATGATGAACTAAAACTAAAACCGACATGCTCACCAAGTAGCAAGGGCAATACTTACCCTGGAGTGTCATACATACTGGCCAGGTCATAGGGCGTGCATCCGTGCTTGTTGACCACATGCAGTGCAGACAGTCCCAGCAGGCACAGCTGCGACCAGGTCAAATACCCGTACCCTTCCTGTGCACTGAGGTGAATTGGCCAGTTCCCCATCCTTGTCTGCACACTTCAACTTGCTTCTCTGAAAGGGAACAAAATAGGTTTTTGGAACAAAGAGGGGCTCTCATATTCACTTGGAAAAAAAAAGTTGAAAGTTTTTAAAGCACTGCACACTATCACACAAGCTGATTAGTCACTTGAGTTAAATTCATATACAGAAAATCTTAAACAAGGCAGGGAAACTAAGAAAGCAGACCAGCTTTTGTAGCACGATGGTTAGCATCATGGCTGTTGGGCTTGGATGTGGTGGGTTCATCAAAGCCATAAATTTGTGGGACTTCTTTCCATCCTGACTTTAACCCACACAGCTGTAACCTAACAGTTATGTTTCATTCACTTGATAGATGCGCCTCCAAACACAGCTCAAACTGTCAGACAAAAAAAATATAGGTCTATCTCTTGGGCCTTGCTGATTACTGGGCTATATCATAAAAGCAAGCGAAAAGTACAGCCACGTCATGCCATCTCAAACCTGAATAAAACTCCTTAGCATCATCATCCTCAATGATCACCAATAAATAAAAAAAAAAAACAGAGAAAAAAAAAGTCTAAAATCTAATGGCCTTTCATGTCCTGCACTCATGGTGACCTTAGTTTCAATGTTCTCTCCATGCCTGTGCCCTTTAGTTTGTGAGTTCGTGTCAAGGTCACCTGTATCGCTAATTCCTGTGGACGTGGCTCGACAGACATGGTAGCACCTTCTGGTTAGGAGGAAGCCCACTCACACTGGCTCCGCAAGTAAGCAACCACTGCCATCAAGAGGGCTCAATGGGTGATGTCCTCCCCATGTTGGATCAGAACAGGCACCACTAAACACCACTCAAGTGATTCCACAGCAGCAGAATGTCTTGTCTGCAGGGTTGGTTCATGACAGCTTGACCCTGACTGCTCCCTGTGCATTGTTGATGCAGGAGTTCTGACTGGACAGGCCAGGGTGTGGCTGTGGGCAGGGAGCCACACTGAGTCATATGGGAATAACGCCACTGAAGTAACAAAGATGAGACAACTCAAAATTTCAAAGTAAACATCTAAGTAACTTCGTCAAACAAAATAAAACAATAAATAAATAAAATAAGTCAGGAAACTTTGCTCCTATGGTGACTGAACTATACAGATTAGAATGGTGGGCATGTAATTCTTTCCAGGCCAAAGTTGCTTCTCTTATTTATCTGTTATTTTAATTCGCACTGCCTATAAGTTTAGGCAACTGCCGATACAGTAGAAATGACACAGACTGCGCAGTAATATGCCTTACCCCTTTCCTGAGCAGATATTTGAAAGTTTCCAACTTCCCAGACTTGATAGCGACATGCAGTGGAGTCTGCAAGTTGGTGTCTTGGCATGCAAAACTGTGGTCAGGGTACATAGAATGCAGCAAGTGAAGAACAGGGCTGCAAAACACATATAGGCACAGGGTCATTCATACGCACCATTCACTCTGCAGACTGATCCACATCTTCATTCTCTGTTTTTCAAGCCTCAGATGAGATACCCTCCCCCACCCTACCCCACCTCCCATCATAAAAGCAAACAAACAAAAACCAAGAGGAACTCAGACAAATCCAATACGTAGACAGTGACAGCTTGCTTGAATGGAGGAGTGAGTTTAAGAATACATGTGTGTATAAGTGCATGTGACTTTTGTGAGTGAGCATCAGTTTGTGCAAAAATGTATGTGTGTGTGTGTGTGTGTGTGTGTGTGTATGTACGTGTGTGTGTGTGTGTGTGTGTGTGTGTGTGTGTGTGTGTGTGTGTGTGTGTGTGTGTGTGTGTGAGTGTGTGTGTGTGTGTGTGTGTGTGTGTGTGTGTGTGTGTGTGTGTGTGTGTGAGAGTGTGTGTGTGTGTGTGTGTGTGTGTGTGTGTGTGTGTGTGTGTGTGTGTGTGTGTGTGTGAGTGTGAGTGAGTGTGTGTGTGTGTGTGTGTGTGTGTGTGTGTGAGTGTGTGTGTGTGTGTGTGTGTGTGTGTGTGTGTGTGTGTGTGTGTGTGTGTGTGTCTACATTTGCACAATTATTATATCTTACCTGTTTGGTTTTGCATGAAAAACTGAACATGCTGATAGACACTGCATCGGTCATTTGCTTAACAATACCAAATAAAAACTGACAATTCATGCAATATAAGTTTCATCTGCAGCGTTAGTGTAGAAAAAAAAAAAAAACTGCATACATCATCACATCCCTTAATTCGATGGGGCATCAAAAAGCAACTTTTTTTTAAAAAAATCAACTATAATCACTTCTACAAACCCAAGTCAGTTTGAACATGTTTTTAAGGCCTTTAAAAAAGGAACCTCAGTTTCTTTGAGGTCAACACTTTTTCAAACTTTCAATAACTATACATAAAGCCCAATATTCCAGGTTCTTAGTAAAATCTTACTCACACACTGCCTGCTTCTGCAGCATGATGGAGGACACCCTTTCCCATTTTATCCACAGTGACACATCTCCACCTTTCTGCAGCAGACAGTGCAGAACTGGAGGCAAGCCTCGCTTGCTGGCATAGTGCACCGGCGTCTCATCAAAGTTGTTTCTAGCATTAGGATCGGCACCAGACTCAGCAACAGCTTGACAATGTCAATGTACCCGAGGAGGCAAGCTCGGTGCAGAGCTGTCTGCCTATGCCAGCCTGGAAAGTACACCAGTATTAAACTTCAAAGGTCTTGATCAAATGACTGACACTTTAAAATGAAACATACACATAATTTTTCAAAATGGAGTGGTTGATGGTGAAGAACAAAGCAAAATTTAGAGAGAGAGGGTTTAGTTGGAGCCGAAAGTGAAAACAGCTTCCAAACTGGAGTTACTTGTATGGACAGTGGTATCATCACAAAAGAGTTCACATGAATCCTCAATATAAAGAGGGAGATCATTTATATAAACCGAGAATAGCAACGGACCTAACACAGAACCCTGAGATACGCCATTTTGGATAGGTAGCTTCTCTGATAAGTTGTTGTTGACACAAACGATTTGTTGACGGTCTTCTAGGAAAGATGTTATCAGTTGTAAGGTATTTCCTGTTATACCATATGATAAAAGCTTCCTGCATAACAGTTTGTGGTCAATTACATCAAAAGCCTTTGCAAAATCAACAAACAGTGCGCCACAATATTTATTCTCATTAACACTGGATAGCCATTGATCTACTAGGTTTGTAAGTGCTGTATGACAAGAATGATTTTTCCTGATCCTGATTGATTTTTATTTAGTAGGTTAACAGGTGTTGCTGAACGAGTGTTCTTAGCATTACAAAATTTTTTTAATTTTTGTAATTCATTTGAGTCAGTATTCTTTTCTTTGACAATGTGTTCTGCAACTGTTGTAAAGTGTTGGTTGAGTTCATTTGTGTTATACTGGTAATGGGACTTGTCTTTGACTGTGAAGTTTTATTCGTAAGTTCATTTATTGCTTGCCATATGGACTTCGAATTTTGTTTGTTGGCTACAAGTTCACGAAAAAAATTTCATTTTTGCTGTCCGTTTGAGTGAATTGACTTTATTACGTTGCCTTTTAAATCCATCTGACTTCCCTTCTGCTTCAAGGGATCTCTGTGTACAATATTGTAGCCAGAGATTAAGACAGCGGCATCAGGGACATTATAGATCTGAAGTCTTGATTCACTGAAGCCAAATATATGGAAGGGTTTATCTTGATTGTACAGTATAGTGGGAACCTCCTGTAACTTGTTTTGTATATGGTTTATTAAGATGTCCAATACGTAGTCCGTCTTCCTGTGGCCACTTTGAAGATGATTGCACCATTTGTGCAACTAAAACAATATAGCAAGGATACACTTGAATACAAACTCAATGTGTCCGTATGGTACACACACACAACAACTATCTTCAATTCAAAAGGATAATGAATATGAGAAACAAGGAAGTCAAAACTACAAATAAGTGTGATACAACACACTTACACACCAAATCCAGCAATGCTCAATGAAAAGGGATAATGAATATGAAAAAGGACAAAAGTTAAATTCACAAAGTTACGTTGAGAGAGAAATCCAGGCCTGGCATGGATATGATTTGTTCAACATTAAACATCATATCCCCTATGAAAGGCACACCAAATCATCAACTGATAAAGCAGCACATCGAGTCATGGAGTTCAGAGAGAGAGAGAGAGAGAGAGAGAGAGAGAGAGAGAGAGAGAGAGAGAGAGAGAGAGAGAGGAGATGTAGCAAATGTAGTCACACACACACTGACAAGTGAGAGAGATGATGATGATGATGATGATGATCTTTTTTTTTTCTGAGAGAGAGAGAGAGAGAGAGAGAGAGAGAGAGAGAGAGAGAGAGAGAGAGAAGAGAATACTGCACCAGCCATGTTTATCAATTCCGGTTCCTGGGTTATTTGCTGTCGAACCAACTCCGCCGAGCCACAAGATATAGCGTTCATAAGCATGTTGTGCGAAACAGAAGGTGCCGATGGCGCAGGACCACTTGAAACCAACGCATTCATTGTCATCGTGGTGAGTGTTGATCTTAAACCCACAAGTTCAAATCAGTTGCATATCTTGTCTTCAATTATTTCCACACTCAAGCCACCATGTTGTGATTGTATTAGTTTTCATTTGCAAAAGGAGTTGCAATTGGTTTGTTGTCAAAAGAGAGAGATGCAATGACCAATGAAAATTGTTGTATGTTCGTGGCAATTAACTCTATCCAATTCCGGTTCCGCTTACTTGCATGCGTCGGGCTTTCGATATTATCATCCCGAAGTATTACTTGAACTAAGGATCAGGAGGTGAACTCACGACAACGTGACAAGTTTGTTTTGAACTAAACGCCGATGACCAAGAGTCAAAAGGTGAGCATAGCCAGGCTTAAATGCAGTTTATTTTTGTATTTCGCAGTTTTCAACTCAGAAACTGTAAGGAACATTTAGGTGCTGACTGCTAGGTACGCATTATCAGCTGCGTCATAGTTCAGCAGCCGCTATTGTGTAGATCTCATTGACTGGTAGTACTCTGTACGGAGAGAATCTACAACCATTCTGACTGTAGAGTGCCAGGAAATTAGATCGAAAGAAAGAAGGCTGCTAACCTAGATCTTGCCCCATTCACCTACTGACTCAGACACTGAAGCGTAAAAGATGTTTTCTTGATCCAGCTCCAAAAATGAGGCCATCAACTTAGATGTCAATTTTAACAGAAGATGGACCCAGTTAATCATAACGTTAGCTGTATATATGCAGAGTACACATGCAGATTCAGTGTGGATTGCAGTTGTATAGCAAATCTCGGGCTTACAAATTTATTCAAAAAGTTATACAAATTTATTACTGCAGGTAACTAACAGGAAATCTGTTCTTTTCAACTGACAGTTCGAACACATTTAGGGTCATAAACAATTTATTGTCAGCCTCTGACAGATAATTGCTATTTTGCTAGAAATGCTAGCTGTGTTTGCAACTTTAGGGGGAAATTGTAATAATATTTGAGTTAAACAAGACATTCCACTAGGCTGTATCACATTTTTAGCAGACAGTGCGGAGTGCTACCACTTCTTTCCATTCTGTGACTGAGAGTTTTAAAGAAAAAAGCATCAAAAGATTTTCCCCTTTCTCATCTTGCCTTTAACTTTTCGATATAAAACACACAGTCTCCTCAGTTGCTCATTTTTGTATGTATATTTTTGTGGCTCTATACCACCTCCAGATAAGTAGTAGTAGTAGACCGGGGCTAACTTAAGTCGAGGCTGCACGGCATATATATGCTGCATCCTTTTATATCGTAGTTTTAACTGGTGGTATATATTTGATTGCACATTTATTTTTCATTATATTCATAGAATTGCCCATTTCTGGGATTAATGGCATGATGATCAATTGACTACATCCATCTAATAAGAGAGGTCTAATATCATGTAGGCTTTAAGCATCACATGACGCCATTCACTGCAGTGGCAAAGTAGGTCCCTGAAGGCAGAGAAGGAAATGGCCATGCATTCAGATCACTTTCACATAAAATGGCTCTTAACATGCTTTTTAATTCTGAGTGCATAGTTTGGAATCACAGTGTGGTATTGTTAAGGACTGATGTTAACTGTGCTGTCTTTCCCTGTTCCTTCAGAGGGACATGGTGCGTACCAGCCAGTCTGTACTGTATGTATGCAATGATGCATAGACTGTACTATCCACCTGTGATACTGTCCTTTGGTTGATGTGCCAGTTCTTTCTTTCCCTCCAACCCCACACTCCCAGTTACACGAAGAAGTCTGACCATGACAATGTCCCCAGTGTTAATTCAGGAGCTGTTTCAGGTTTATCAGGGCTTTCCCACACTCTTGTGTAGCTGCCACCCCTCAGGTGTTCCAGTCAGACTCAGTCAGAGCCGTTGCAACATGAGTGGTAGTCCAGATCTACACTCCACCCCTCCGGTTGTCTGATCAACAGGAATTGACTAATAATACAAGCTTTTTTTCTTGCCACTCAGGCAAGTCCAGTGCATTGATGGCGTGTACACATGCACGCACACACTCACATGCGCGCGCACACACACACACACACACACACACACACACACACACACACACACACACATGTACACACACACACACACACACACACACACACACACACACACACACACACACACACACAGTTGTTGCCCCACCCCTTCTGTTTTTTTTTTTAAACCTTGGTGTATTTATTTATTTGACACAGATGGCCAAGTCACAAGCAGATAAAGAACATGGCAATGCAGAGAAAAAGGGAGATAAACAAGGAGGAGAAGGTAAACGACAACAGCAGCAGCAGACAGGGGAGCCAAAAGTGAAGCAAGTCAAGTTTCTTGATACTGATGGTAAAGAGTCGGAAAAGGATCCCAAGAAAGAACCTAGAAGACGGACAAAACGAATCATGCATCAACTGAAAATTCAGGTACTTGAGCTTAAAATGCAGAGTTTATTTCAGTTACAGTTAATTGATTGTTAAGGTTTATTTGTGCTATTGTTCAGCATGTGGAACAAGAGCATGAAATCACACGCATGCACGCACACATGCACGCACGCGCGCACACACACACACACACACACACACACACACACACACACACACACACACACACACACACACACACACACTCACTCACTCACTCACATATAACACCAAAACAGGATGATAACACCTAGATTCATTTGTTAGACATGTGGCTAAGAAACTGTACATGTCAAAATCCATGCATGCATGTGCTGACATGTGTAAACACACAATATGTACAGACATGCACATACACACATGCGTGCGTGCGCGCGCGCGCGCGCACACACACACACACACACACACACACACACACATACACTCACTCGTATACTTGTACCTAATGCACAGAATTATGGCCAGCAATTAAGAGGCCAGCAGATTGCCAATTTTTAGTGTAAAGAGTGACACCAGTCCTTGTAGACATTTAAGATCATTGTAGGAATTACACTTGATGTAAATACAAGGATATACTTTATCTTCTTTTTTAACAGTTGTGATAATTAAAGAGAGCAGTCACTCTTTGTCCCTGACAGTCTCAGGCCAAAATGAACCAGCATTGCATCATTGTTTTCACAGTTTTCAGTCATCCACAAGCTCTTCAGTTATTATCAGATAAAGATTAAAAACAAAACAACAAAAAAGTTTCAAATTGAATGGCTTTCCATGCCCTGATTTCATGTGACCTCAGTTTTAATGTTTCATCCAAAGCCATAGCAGTAATGAGTTGATAACAAAGTCTTAGATGTCACATTAGCAGGTTTATGGAGACTGTTTTTGGAGGAATGTGGTGGTAGTATCCCTCCTCAGAGAGTGGTTTACTCCACTTTGTGCTTTTAAATGATATCCTAGTTGGGAAATTTCCTGCATATATACTTGTAAGTAATGTAAAAGAAAAAAAAAATGTCTCATTGAATAGAGACCACAGAAATGACTTTGCAGTAATGCAGTGTTTTCTTCAGCTGGTGGATTAGTGACTTGATAATGAGAGCTTCACTGGGATAGCAGCAGAAGGAAGTTGGATGTGGGAAGGATAGAAAGAAGAGCGTTGGAGTGATTATACTAATGTTAGTGAGAAAAACACAGAGGATATGACAGTTGGGTAATCTTGCATGCAGCATGAAAAGACGAAAAAAAAAAAAAAAACCCCTCCCTAATCAACGTTTGCTGTCTTTCATTGAATTATTTTACTTTAAGTAATTTCCACATTAAAAACCATATAGCGGATGCTGGTGGCAATAAGGCACGTTTGTTTCTTAGCCTTTAAGCAACCTGAGGCAGGTTTGTTTCTCAGCCTTTCAGCAATCTAAGGGTGAAACAATCATGAGCATAAAGTGGTGTGCTGTTTAAATCATTTAGATTTTCGGGGCTGAAAAAAGCACATTTCAATCAGCTGTGCATTAATTATATTGTTACACTGTTCTTTCACCAGATGGAGTTTTACTTTGGAGATAGCAACCTGAGCAAGGACAGGTTTATGAAACAGCAGATTGACAGTGACCCGGAAGGATGTAAGTTTGTTATTTGTTGTCAGCTTCACTGTGTTTGTTGTCTTCATGTAAGAGTAAGTCTATGCAAAAAAAAAAAAAAAAAAAAAAAAAAAAAAAAGAAAGAAAGAAAGAAAGAAATCTATCCATCTATCAATGATCTGTCTAACTATCTGTCTATCTCTCTAATGTAAGAGTAAGTCTGTGCAAAATAAAAAGGGAAATCTATCTATCCATCTATCTATGCTTTAACTATCTGTCTCTCTCTATGTTACATTGGGCTGTTTGCTTTCAGTTTCTCTTTGCTCTATTGGTTGTCTTGTCTGTCTAGCTGTCTCTTTCTTTCTCTCTCTGCATGTGAAAGTTGAAGAAAAAGGTCTTCATTACGCAAAAAAAAAAAAAGTAAGTCAGTTAATATCAATCAGCCATCAGCTTGGCATGCAATATACAGAATAGAGAGAAAAAAAAAATGTAATTGAAACAGGATAAATCATCATGACCTTTTAGTCACTGAATCAATCAGTCAGATAGTCCGTATAACTTTTAAATATTTCAAATGTGTTGTATTTGATGTAATTTCCATGAAAACATTTATGATATAGCACGCATGCATGCAGAAGCATGCTCGCAGACATGCATAAATGCACACATGCACACCCATGCATACACTAGTGCACGTGCGCATGCACACACATGCATGCATGCACATACACATGGGCGTGCTCACATACACAAAAACCATAGATTTTTATCTAACTGAACAGTTTCACATCAAGAAACTATTGGTTTTTATAACTATTATGATTATACTTTTGTGATTTCCAGCAAAACAAAACACACATGTACACACACACACACACACACACACACACACACACACACACACACACACACACACACACACACACATAAACACACATACACACACACACTCACAAGTGGGCACATACATGCATGGGCATACACGTGTGTGCATACACATAACTGATAGATAATAAACAGATAAATCTATATTATTACACACACACACACACATACACACACACACACACACACACACACACACACACACACACACACACACAGAGAAAAAACGTGTGTGTACACCAACACGTAGGTGGATACATGCACACACTCTCAAAGTCAAAGGACTGCAGATAGATAGACTGGTAGATCTATATATATAGATATAGAACATTAATGATAAAAAAAAGTATTGAATGTAATGCTTTAATTTCTTTGAGAAGAAGGCAGTATGTAACCCTTTGGGGCTTTATGGCAAGACTGGCTTAGTGTCTTTACCAACCAGGCATGTTTAAAGTGTATTAGACTGTTTGGATGGAACATGGTGGTTATTTTGCTTTAGTTAAATCCATTCTCTGAAAGTTGGATCACATACCAGAAGGGCACACAGTTACAGAAACAGTAATATGTTGAATTTTCATCATGTTTGAATAATCTAGTGATGTATGATTTCGCAAGTGATACGAGCAAAACAGATCATTCATCACTTCATTGAACCTTTTATTTCGACAATTCATATTCTCGCATTTCTAATCAAATCAGCTGTGATCATTCCACCTAGCTGAAAAGTTGCGAGTTGTTGCTGCCACCATATGCTCCTCAAGGAATTCAAAGGCATAAGTCAACCTTATATTTGTATTATGGCCAAGAGACTTGGTTTTTGTAAAAAGTGAAATGAGTGCACATTATCAAGCATGTTATTTGTGAATGAAAAGGATTTTTTTTTTAAAGAGTAACAAATGGACACCTATGAATACTATGTGTATGTGTGTGTGCGCGTTGTGCGCGCGTGCGTGCGTGCGTGCGTGTGACTTGATTCAGATGTTGTGTGTTTTGTTGACATTCTTTTGTGTGTTTTTTTCAGATGTACCTATATCAGTCTTCATGGGCTTTGGCAACATTCAGGCATTGACAGCTGATACAGAAGTCTTGGTTAAAGCACTGAAATTCTCCGGCTTTTTACAGGTAGTTTTTATGTACTTCAGTTACAGAATTCTAGTGTTTGTATGTCCGTTCTCACAGTTTTAGTCGTAGTTTCCATTTGTTGTGAAAATATGGTACAACATATGGTGCAAACAACAACAAAGCAAGTATTCGTTCTGATCATTTACAAAAGATTTGGAAATCTCATAAACAGGGATAATACTTTACAAAAGCGTTGGAATGCTCTAATAAAGATTTTGCAGCAGTTTGCAATGATGTATCAAAAGGCAAGAAGAAAGTATTGATGATCTAAAGTGTAATGGATTTTGAATAAGTGGAAATGTGTGCATTAAGAAGTTTATATTTGTCCTTTTGTATGAAAGGAAGGTGTCCAAAATTTTCTGAGATTTCAGCAGATAGCTTTTAGTTCAAGAATTTGATGGATCCTCAGCTAGCAATTTGCCGTTCTTTGTTTGTGCAGCTGAGTGAAGATGAAAGCAAAGTGCGCAGAATCACCCCAGTGAAGTACATGACACAGGAGGAAACTGATGCCAGAACAGTTTATGTGGTAAGATTCAGACTTTTCTCCCTCCTTTTCCAGACTTTGTGGAATGATTATTTTTTTTTAGTGAATGTTTTTAACTGTTTTATTAAAAGCTAATATTGCTCTGCTTATTATATATATATATATATATATATATATATATATATATATATATATATATATATACACACATATATATATATATATATATATATATATATATATATCTGTGCTTATTTACCATTAAAAAGTGTTGGGTGATCTGAATGGCCACTCTCCTCTATGGGGAAGTGAGAGATCTTCACCACGGGGTCTGCTTTTGGAGGAAGTGTTTTCGGAGCTTGATCTGTGTGTCTTGAATAGGAAATCACCAACTTACTTTCACTCCACTAATGGCACCACATCTTGTCTGGATCTTTCTGTCTGTGACCCATCTTTGTTTCTGGATTTTATTTGGGAGGTTGATGAGGACCTGCATGGTAGTGACCACTTTCCTGTGTTGCTTCGGTGTACGAATGCTGAGAGTGAGTCTTTGCCAGAGTGCCTCAATTTCAACAAAGCAGATTGGGACCTCTTTGCCACTAAGTTCGTTATGGATCTGGAAGAGGACAAGATCCTGCAAAGTGACGATCCGGCAGGAAGTCTTTCAGATTTCATAATGAATTGCGCAAAGTCAACCTTCCAGACATCTTCCAAGAAGCCCCTAATGCCAAAAGTTCCTTGGTTCAATTCTGAGTGCAAAGAAATTAACAAAACCCGTAAAAGAACTCAACGTCGGGTCTCTTGCAGACCCTCAATGCCCAACGTCCGAGCGCATCAGAAACTGAAGGCCAAATCCAAACACATATATATATAAGACCAGTAAGCGTTTGTCTTGGAGACAGTTTTGCTCAAGTCTCACATCCAAAACATTGAAGAAAAAAGTGTGGAAAATCATCAAGAAAATTAAAGGGAAGAACACCTGCCCCACTGTGAACCATCTCAAGTTTTCTGATTCTTTAATAACAGAGAAAAAAAGCAGTTGCTAATCTGCTTGCTTCAACCATTGAAAAGAATTCCTCCTCATCTAACAAGTCAGCCAGTTTTGTCAAAAACAAAGCCCTAAAAGAAAAATCACCCTGCAACTTTTCGTCAGACAACATGGAAGACTACTATCTTCCTTTCACTTTAAACGAATTGAAATCCGCCTTACTTTCTTGCAACGATTCCTCTCCGGGTATAGATGAAATCCGTTATAAACTTTTGAAACATCTTCCGCAAAAAGGTCTGCACATCCTGCTACATGTATACAACCATGTATGGACTACTGGATTCTTTCCACCATCTTGGCGAAAAACCCCTCATCATTCCTATTCCCAAACCTGGAAAAGATCTCTCAAACCCGTCAAACTACTGTCCAATAGCTTTGACCAGCTGTGTCTGTAAACTGATGGAGAAAATGGTCAACGCTAGACTCATGTGGAAACTCGAAACCGACGGCCTTCTGGCAAAAAGAACAGTGTGGTTTCCGTAAACATCATACTACAGTGGACCATTTGATCCGTCTGGAATCTGCGCTTCGGAATGCTTTTCTGAACAAACACCATGCAGTGGCTATATTCTTCGACTTGGAGAAAGCCTACGATACCACCTGGAAATCTGGAATTCTTCATGATCTCCATGATCTTGGTTTTCGGGGTCATCTTCCACTTTTCATTCAAAATTTTTTGGCAGACCGACAGTTTCAGGTCCGGGTTGGCACCACTCTCTCTGATGTTCATGAGCAGGAGCTGGGTGTTCCACAAGGGAGCATACTGTCTCCTGCCCTCTTCAGCATCAAGATTAACAACATTGTCAAGTCAGTTCAGCAGGGCTCAGATGCTCATTGTTTGTGGATGATTTTGCTGTCTATGCAACTGGAAGCCTGTACCCAAGTGTCCAGCGCAGGCTCCAGCTTTGTGTGGATAAAATTCATCTGTGGGCGGATGAAAACGGCTTCACTTTTTCTCCTATGAAGACACAGTGCATTCACTTCCATAATTTTCGTCAGTTTTTTCCAGATCCTGAAATCAAAATAGGGAATCTCCCATTCCAGCTGTCACAGAGGCCAAATTCCTTGGAGTTATTTTTTACCAAAAACTCAACTTTCTCAGCCATATTAAAAACCTCAAAACTTCTTGCCAGAAAGCTCTGAATATTCTGCGGGTCGTAGCACACACTGACTGGGGCGCTGATTAAGAAAACTTTGCTGCACCTGTACAGAGCCTTGGTCAGTTCCAAACTGGACTATGGTTGTGCTATGTACAGCTCTGCCAGACCATCGTATCTAAAACTCTTGGACCCTATCCACCATCAAGGGTTTTGTCTCTGTCTTGGAGCATTCTGCACCACCCCTGTGTACAGCCTGTACGCAGAGGCAGGTGAACCTTCACTGTCCAACTGCAGGCTGAAACTGTCTTTGAATTACTATATCAGACTGTGTTCGGAACCGGAAAACCCTGGCTATGACTGTGTCTTTGACCCTCAGTTTCAAAGCAAATTCGAAAACAACCCTAACTGTATTCCGCCGTTTGGTCTTCGCCTCACGTGCAGAATGCAGGTCTAGACCTAGGAGTTGTGTCCGATTTTTCCAAGTTTCCAGATCAACCTCCGTGGACCTTTTTCACACCAGAGATTCGTTTTGATCTTGCAGCTTTTCACAAAGAGTCCACCAGCTCTCTGGCATACAAGGCATTGTATGCTGACCTCTGTTCGAAATTCTCATCCTGTCAGAAAATTTTCACTGACGGTTCGAAGTCTGAAGATGGAATGGCCTGTGCAGCCTATTGCCCTGGTGCTTCTTCTCAAATACTGTTAGAACATATTCCTTCAGATGCGTCTGCTTACTCTGCTGAACTTACAGCTCTGGTTCTAGCACTAAGGATAAACTCACAATCTACGAAGAGGGACTTTCTAGTTTTGTTGGATTCACTGTCAGCTTTGAGGCCATAGCTGGCCGCAACCTTCAGCATCCCGAACTTTTACACTTTTTTAAAACTTTTTACCAAGTTGACAGCGGATGGTTACAACATTCTTCTGGCTTGGGTTCCTAGTCATGTTGGCATTGGAGGGAACGAAATGGTTGATCAATTGGCCAAGAATGCCATAAGAGAGAAACTGTCAAACACACACTATCCCCTGCTCAGATCTGAAACCCAAAATTAACGATTATGTCAGAGACCTCTGGCAGGAGGATTGAAATACACAGACGGAAAACAAACTCTTTCAGATCTGTCCAAACCTTAAGGAGTTCCTCTCATCTTCGTCTGGTGGTCATAAAGAAGAAAACAGTTCTATGCCAGCTGCACACCGGCCATTCGTATTTTACCCATCCCTACCTTTTAAAGAGTGAAGAAGCACCGTGGTGCATTCCATGTCATGTGCCACTAACAGTGAAACATATTCTTTTAGAATGTTGGGACTTGCACGATGTGAGACACAAACATTTTACAGCAGATTCCATGAAAACGTTGTTCAGAGATGTTCCGCCCGACGCGATCTTTACGTTCTTGAAAGAGGTTAACATTTTTCATCGGATCTGAGATTTTACAGTGGAAAGATTTTTAACAAAGTTTTGGTTGAGTTTTTAGATGATGTATTTTAATGAATTGTGTGAATGACTAACTTGTGAGTTGATTTTAACGTGGTGACAGCCGTGATATGGCCCTTTGCGGTCGGCTGGGGCTATAAGCAACATTATCTTATCTTATCTTACCATTAAAAAGGCAATTTTTTAAGGTAATAAAAATCCTAGTATGCATAAAAGTGTAGTTGCCAGGTCAGATGTGAAACTTCAAAACCATATATAACGTAGAAAGTCAACTATGATATATGTGGCATGTTTTCTGTTAAGTTTCTTGTCTCTGAGAAAAAAAACATTTCCACTGACTCGCTGTGTGTGATCCCAGGCTTACTACCTTTGATGCTAGCCTACTTTGCTTTTGATGGCACTGGTATGTTCAGTCTATAAGGCTTCAGTCATTTCAAGCGCTATACGAACCAAAATTCTTCAGAATGTGGCTGACTAATCAAATGTGAAAAAATGCAAAGATAAAACAGAACTTGGGATCTTACAGTCTTTGTGTTGACTATAGTGATTCAACAGCAATGTGGAACAGAATTCTCTTGAGGGCTAAGGAATGTTAGGCATGAAACAGATCTGAACAGAACATGGAATTTGAGGATCCTTACATCAGTTGATTTGTTCATGTGATATGACAGAAACACTAGAGGCAAAAGTAGCCCTGCTGGAGAACTGAATTATAAGTAAAGTTAGTTTCAAAGTGAGGTGACAGTGGCCGCAAATCGAAACAAACTTAAGTGAAAAATTACTATTCTGCAGAACAAAAGATACAAACGAATTACAAGACAAGCTATCATTTGTTTGTCTTTCTTCTTTCAGTGGAAGAGTAATTTTTCTGTTAAGTTTGTGAATAGAGGAATGTGAACTTGACACAAACTTCAGACCTATGGCCAGCTGGAAAAGCTCGGGGTGAACTGTGGGGGTTGGTTTGACTACAACAGAAGTAAACAGACGACAGCAGTGCATGATATCTGTTTTCCATATCCGTTTTCACTCTTCCTGTTCTGGCACAGTGTTGTTGTCACTTGCACAGGAGGGCTTCCACAAGTTCATCTCCAGGGAATGGATCAACACCAAGTTCTCCAAGTGTGGCAAGGTGACCTACATCAGCATGCCTCGCTTCAAGACCTCTCAGGAGATAAGGGATATGCCTTTGTGGAGTTTGAAACACCAGAAGAAGCAGTGAAAGCTGTCCAGGTAAGGTCTGAAGTGAAAACGCTAGACTGTTATTCAATTTTGGCGTTTTCTAAATTGATATGGATGTGTGTGTGCATTTTTAAAATATGTTATCATGGATTTTGTGTTCAACATGTTTGCAAGTCTCTTTCTATTGTGTTAGATTTTGAGGTGATTTTAATCGACTCTCTCTCTCTCTCTCTCTCTCTCTCTCTCTCTCTCTCTCTCTCTCTCTCTCTCTCTCTCTCTCTCTCTCTCTCTCTTTTTTTTTTTTTTTGTTTTGTTTTGTTTTGTTTTGAGCTGGTGATCTTTGATGCTTAAGGATGAATGATTTTCAGGCCGAGATCTAGTCTTACCATCTGTCCTTGTCATGTACATCATTGGAATTTATGTCATTTATACTGACAAATCAAAACGATGACACTGGAGTTCTAATACAGACAAGAAGAGTAATTAGTGACATGTTGAATAGGAAAGGAACAGGATCATGGAACAAGTTAATGACTGAGAGTGATGGCTTACATAGATTGGGTGTTTAGATGGTTTATTCTAACCATGCACACCAAAAAGAGTTTTTGAATGGAGTATTATGATTTTTAGTAATAGAATAACATTATTGAAAATAAGATGTTTGTGTAGATATTTCTCCTAAGTTGTTACTTAATTCAGATTTTGTTACTGAAGTGATAGGAAGTGAGTTCTGGAAGCAAGGCAGATGGAACTTCCACAAACCAGAACAGCTGTTAAGTCTTGAAAATAGGGCATGAATATAAATCTTTGATATTGTATAGGCTGTGAGAATTCTATGGTGCAGTATGCTTTAGAATTGTGTATTGAGTTGAATCCTTTTGTTTGATAAGTTTCAGTCATCTTATTTCATTTTTTGTTTCCAGCCTAAATACTACCTGATTTATCCGGAAATCATCCACTTTATAATTGATCTAAAACTGCCAGTTACATTTGCGTTTGTCAGCTTCAGATTAATGTTTAGTAAGATAAAGAAGATAATATTCTGCCATGTATAAGGGTATATTCAGAGTTTTCAGATTGTCAGTCCAGCCCAAGGATAATGATGTCAGTTATCACTACAAGTGCTCAAAACGTTCCTAGGTTTGAAAATTTTTTTTTGTTTGTGATCAGACCCATGTCTGGTCACTACTCCTAATAATCAGTCAAGTAATTTTTCTCTTTCTTTTTTTTCTTGCTCTCTCTCTGTCACTTTTTTTTTTTTTTTTTCTTTTTTTTGAATGGGAAGACAAGTTGATGAGCCTTTCCATGTGCGTGTGGGAAGAGGTATTCAGTATTTGATAATCTTGTCAGATTTAGTGGCAACAGCCGCCTGGACTGTGGGATTGTGTTTGCAAGCGTGCATTCAAGTGGGTAGATACATAAAATGTGCTTGTCTATTGCAGATGTTGAACAGTGTCCCTGATGAGCTGGATAAGAAAGCAGAAGAGAAAGTGGCAGCCTCCGTAAAGCAGAGCAAAAACCTGGCCTACTGGAAAAAACGTGCGGCCAAGGAAGGAGTTGGTGAGTATCCTTATACTTCTCTGTCCCTACTGTTTTTCTGTGCATAGTTTGTTGCCAGCACTCTTCTGTCCCTGCTGTTCTTCCCTAGCACAGAATGTCTTTAATTTGTAAAAAAAATTGATCGTTGAGACCAGTTTCATGACTCATGACAAATTATTCCATGTTTCTATGATCAGACAAATAAAGTGAAATTAATTCTGTGCTTGTTTTGTTTTTGTGTACTTTTAAAGTTAAGTACCCCTTATAAAATTCATATTCTGGTTTGAAAAAAAAAAAAGAAGAAACAAATCATGATCTTTTATTTGTTATGTATGCTGTGAGTAAGATCATTCCCAACACCAACCTTTGTCATGTTCATTTCTTTCTTTCACAGATCCAGCAGAGGTGGAAGCCAGTTTGAAGGAGTTGGTGAAAGAAGGGGGTGAAGAAGAAGGGCCAAAGGAAGGTACCAGGACAAGACCAAAAAAAAAAAAAAAGAAGAATCGCCCTGGTGTCAGCCAGGGAGAGGGGACAGCCACTGACAGTGCTGCAGCCCCAAAGGCCGAGACCACAAGTTCTGTTGTGGTCACTGAGGAATCCAAAGAAAACACCATCAAACAAGAAGCATCCAGTGAAGCGGATGATACAAAAACTAAGAAGTCAAAAAAGTCAAAGAGGAAACGCAAGCGAAAGTCTAGTTTGTTGAAGACGACGTCTGAAGACATCACCTCACAGAACGTCGGTAAGTCAGAAGGCAGTGTACCACAGTCCAGCGAATCGGAACTGCCAATCAGACCTAAGGCAGAGGTTTCCAAAGAGTCCATCAGTACAGCAGCCGTGGATGAAGCATCAGTCCCTAGAGTAGATATCAGGCAAGAGTCAGTCAGCACAACAATTGTTAAACAAGAACCAGAGGAAGACCGTCGCCAAAGTAGGAAAAGACAAAGACCAGATGAAGCAGCTTCACAAGAGATTTCATCAAAAATACCCAAAATTGAAGCGCCCCTGGGTGTTGACAGTTCAGAAACTGGTGAAAAGAAAGCGGAAGAGGGGTCTGCTGAGTACCTTTGTACTTCTCTGGAGGGCAGTCAGACTGTGTGGGAACTGTGTGAGGCACCAGCTGGTGCTGGCGACTCGGAATCTCAGCAAACCGACAGTGGAAAAAGAAAACAACAGACTGTGGAAGACAGTGGTGAAGCCGTGCAACAGGTCAAACAGTCAGACACGGCCAAAGTCAAAGACGCAGGCCCAGCAGGGGATAGCTCCACAAAGAAGTCGGAGGCACCGAAAGGTAAAAAAGAGGAAGTCTGACTTTGCAGACACACCTCAAGAAAAACCACCCAGGGTGAAGAAACAGAAAGAGGGTAAATTCGGAGGGCAGTCACGGAGAAACATGGATCAAACCGCTGAAACGGCTGCAGGTGAAGGCAGAAAGAGAAGAAAGAGGAAGAGCTTGGAGGGTGGGGATGAGGTCGGCAGTGCAAAGAGGAGGAAGGGCAACGCTGGGAGTGGCTCCGAGGTGGTGTCCGAAGCGGAAGACCAGGAAGGAAAGAAGAAGAGACACCGGAAACATAAACCCACAGGAGCCGGACATACGGCTGAGAGTCATGACGAAGTAAGTCCTGTTTTGTTTTCATGGCTGAAATCAATTCTGTGTGGTTTGATTGATCTGCTTGATCTCGTGAAAATAACACTTATACCATCCCTTGCCCGTGCTCTGTTCAACTAGAGACAGTCACCTAATTGACTGTTTATTTGCAGCATCATTCTCTATTCAGCAGAAGCTAAGAAAAGGGCATTCCAGAGACAGAGGAGTCACAAAGTTGTGTAATGTACTCACATTGATGATGGTTTCGGTAAAAGAATTTCAAACATGACATGGGTCATTTTGACTTGTGCAGTTCTTTTTACTCTTAGTCACATGTGTAATTAATGAACTTATGTGATCATTGTTTCAGTTATGTGTGTGTGTGTGTGTGTGTGTGTGTGTGTGTGTGTGTGTGTGTGTGTGTGGGTGGTGTGTGTGTGTGTGTGTGTGTGTGTGTGAAATTTTGATGTTGGCACTTTTTCAGCAAGTACGAGTTTGAGGGTCATCAAACATGGCAGAATAAAAACAATGTTAAGACCTTTCCAGTCATCCCTTCTCTTTTAATTTCTCAAAGAGATCAACATTTTGCAGTGATCTAAGAGTTTACAGAAGGAAGGTTTTTAACGAAATTTCTTGTGTATTTTTTGAAGGTGTTTTTAAAGGGTTGTGTTAATTAGGGTTTTTTTTTTTGTGTATCTTTGGGTTTTTTTTTCATGCATGATTTTTGCATTGACTTCAATGCAGTAACAGTCCTGATATGGCCCTTTGCAGTCGGCTGGGCTATAAGCAGCATTCCCTCTCTCTCTCTCTCTCTCTCTCTCTCTCTCTCTCTCTCTCTCTCTCCTCTCTTTTCTCTTTCTCTGTCTGCCTCTCTCTCTCCTTCTCTCTCTCACTCTTTCTCTCTCTCTGTCGATCTCTCCTCCCCCCTTCTCTCTGATAGCTTTGAAGCAGACTATGTAGCAAACTGCTGATTGCGACGTGTTGTGATGTTTCAGAGAGATGTGGATGCATCTGAAGAAGGACTACCTGGAGCAGCAGAAGGCCAACATGAGGAAGCTGAAGGACAGCTGAGGGAAGCCTCACAGAAAAGGAGGAGGGAGCAGTCCAAGAACAAGAACAACGGACAAGGTCAGTAATGTTATGGCGACAGATCAGTTGTGACGTCTGTCCGGTCTTGTAAGTTTTTCCATCTGTGTGTGCGTGAGTGTGTGTGTGTTGGTGTGTGTGTAGGTGTGTGTGTGTGCAAGTGTGTGTGTGTGTGTGTGTGTGTGTGTGTGTGTGCGTGCGCGCGCACATGCGTGCATGTTTGTGTGTTGTGTGTATGTGTGTGTGAGAGAGAGAGAGAGAGACATAAGTATAAAGATGTTTTCTATGATGAATTCAGCCATAGAAATAGAAGAGGAATGAAAAAAAAAAAATGAGGTTAACATGAGAGCAGGGTATGAACTTATGAAGGGCTTCAGAATCCGAGGCAGCTGTATGGTAAATCATGAGGATTGATAAAAGATGATGCTTTTTGCTATTTTTGAATAACTTAAAAATTGTTTTATTTACCTTGACACAAATATTACATGGTATTTTATGAGAAATATCTCATACATTCCAGGTATTATATCCGTACAATTTTTTTCTCTATTTTACATTATTTTTAGAATAAAAAAAATCTAAAGGTTACCTATCTTCTGTTACTAATAAGCATGATAGAGCCCTAAGAGAGAGCATATGTAGTGACTGCCATCATCCATATTTTAAGCACACTTTGTGTGAGTATCTTTTATCATAATCAGCACTTTAAGGGCTAAGTGACTGCTTGAAAACAGTAGTCAACAGCCGCCCTGATTCCTGATTCTTATAGTACATAGTATGTGTGTGTGTGTGTGTGTGTGTGTGTGTGTGTGTGTGTGTGTGTGTGTGTGTGTGCTTGCAGGTTTTCTATTTCAGTAGCTGCTTATTTACGTCATTTTCATAGTCTGTGAGGACACTTGTTTATGTAAAACAAATGTGCATAGGCAGATTCTAACCAGGGATTCATCCATTCATATTGACATTGTTTAAAGACCCCATTTGTCATTTTCCAACTGCTGACTGATGGTGCATGCTTCAGATGAAACTGTTGCAGATACCAAAGAGGGCCATCCTGCTCCTCAGTTTGTGGCCAACACCATTCTGGAAGTGAAGAGTGAAGCAGAATTATGCTTACAGACCATCAAAGTAAGTCTCCTTGTGACAGGTGGCTTTGCTTCTGTTTGGAAGGTCTGTCAGGAATTCCTTGGGCTCTGTAGAAGAATGTTCATCTCCTCATGGATTAAAACTTTTGGATGGTTCATGTGCAGTCATAGTTGCATTTAGGTGCGTATGCAGGGAGTCCCATCATTTTCTTCTCTTCCCCAACCTCCTGTTTTGCTACATACCCTGCCACCCTCTCTCAACTGTGGATGAATATAAGAATACTATGATACCTGTATTTCAATACTTGTTCAGTCATATTACACTCTGATCACTGTGTTGTAAACAACCACTGAAAGATAAAGATGCTTATTTTTTGCTATTTTATATCATGAACGTAAACATTTTTGGCATAACATTTATTATGGATGGATGACACTCATCAGTAATAATGAACAGAAAGAAGAATACAAATATTTAGAATCAAAAGCGATTAAAACTGGATAGTGCTAGTAATACTTAAGAGTATATTTTTACCTGTGGACTTTTAAAACTGGATAGTGCTAGTAATACTTAAGAGTATATTTTTACCTGTGGACTTTGAATATACGTAGGGAGATGTTTCATGCATTGCAGGCTGACATACCCTCTACAGTTCAGGTGGCTTATGTCGACATCCGACCAGGTATGACGGAAGGTTACATTCGCTGTAAGGATGCTGAGAGTGCTTCCAAACTGCTGAAAACTGGGCTGAGAGGACTCTCTCTCTCCCAGGTGGAAGGTGAGGACTGAAGGTAGGGTGATGTGTGGATGAAATGCGCACTTGTTTCACCGCTGACTGTGGGCAGTTTCAGTTCTTCATAATGGCTGGTTTGAATGCAGGAAAATTGAATTCCTTACTGAAGTTGTTGTTAAAGCAGTATTATCCAAGAATGTACACTTACGTGCCAAAAGTCTATTGTACCTATGTATTTTTTGATGATCTCTTTTGTCAGTGGTAAGATTTCTTTATGCAGCGCTCAATTCTAAAAACAGAGACACTCAGTTTGGCAGACTTACTTGTACTGCCACCCCCAGCATAATATGTGTAGGTGCTAACTGGATCAGCCTGTCGCTGACGCTCATGTGTGCCTTCAAGCAAACTGCTTTTTTTTTTTTTTTTTTTTTAAGTTTGGTTGATAATGTGCAGCTGAATGTGTTACAGCCCAGTTCATTCATCTGCAGTGTATTATATTTACTGCTCGGCATATTTTGAACACATAAATGCTCTGATTGAAATTATTGTTAAGTGGGGTATCAGCATCATTTTGTCAAGGAGTGAAAGAGATGGAACCAAACTAGATAGGAGAAGGTAACCCAGCAGATCATAATTGTAATTTTTTCAATATTCTTCTCTCATTTTCATAAATGGGGTTAAATTATTTAACTGGAGGCTCGACTCTCAGGATAAAGGTGCTGCATGTACAAGCCGTTGTGGATTTCTTGCCACTGTAGATTTGATTTTGAACCAGAAAAAATCCCAAGAAGGAAAAAAAATGTAAAATTGAAAAGAGGAAAGAGCTATGACTAGTATTTTCAGTGAAGCAAAGTGGTGAGCCGCAATTTGGGAACAGATATTGGAATTTAGACTTAGATTGTAAATACTGTTTTATAACTGACATCAATTTTGAATGTAAATGATTTTATTTTTCAAAAGACATGTGCTTTGTTTTTGCTACAGCTTTACTTCCTCTGTGATAGTGTTCCCATCATTCATTTTCAGCGCTGAACTTAACAACCTATTATCATCACTGTTATCATCACTGTCATCATCACTTTGCAGGTGAAGCGGAAATGCAGTACTGGAACAAACTAATCACAGAGAGGGAGACAAAGCTGTCAGACACCAAAAGGCGAAAGCGCCGAGGAAAGCTCAAGTAGTGTGCTTTTTCTTGTGAAGATCTGAAATAAAGGCAGATTTAGTTATGCACTGTATTTTCATATTTATTTTGTGGATATGTGTGTATGTGTTGTTTGTGCCTGGTTTTTTGCCTGAGACTTAATTAAATTTCATGACTGTGAGCATGGTGTAGGAAATGTTGATGGGATTGTCAGAGAGTGGCCTAAAGGTAAGTAGTAATTACACAAATTGTTCATCAGAATGGGGAAAAAAAAAAACCTGAAGTACTGTAAGTTTGGGTTCTAGATGGATGAAGGGCACTTTGCGTCTTCTTGCTAGTGCATCGGGTGTGGATTTTTAAGATAAGCTGTATGAGCAGGTGTTTTGGTGCAAAGGAATGAGGATTTGCAATGTTTACATTTACTCGATCTCAAGGAAGAGTTAAATTACAGTTAATATCAATGGAATGGTTTGTCTTAGCAATACTATCTGGTTTACATGTGCCCTTAGGAGGTGACACGTAGAAACTTTGCTTCACATCAAAATGGTTTTGTCTTAGGAGGTGATACATAGAACTTTGCTTCACATCAAAATGGTTTTGTCTTAGGAGGTGACACATAGAAACTTTGCTTCACATCAAAATGGTTTGTCTTAGGAGGTGACACATAGAACTTGCTTCACATCAAAATGGTTTTGTCTTAGGAGGTGACACATAGAACTTTGCTACCCAACAGCATGGTTTTGCATTAGGAGGGGACACATAGAACTGTACTTGCAGCATGGTTTTGCATTAGGAGGTGACACATGGAACTTTGCTACCCAACAGCATGGTTTTGCATTAGGAGGTGACACATGGAACTTTGCTACCCAACAGCATGGTTTTGCATTAGGAGGTGACACATAGAACTGTGCTTCACATCAGCATGGTTTTGCATTAGGAGGTGACACATGGAACTTTGCTACCCAACAGCATGGTTTTGCATTAGGAGGGGACACATATAGACTGTGCTTCACATCAGCATGGTTTTGCATTAGGAGGTGACACATGGAACTTTGCTACCCAACAGCATGGTTTTGCATTAGGAGGTGACACATAGAAACTGTGCTTCACATCAGCATGGTTTTGCATTAGGAGATGATACATACTAATAGAAATTTGTTTTACATCAGCATGGTTAGCATTGAAAAGTGGCTCATGGAAGTTTGCTTCAGATCAATACAGTTTTGCATTAAGAGGTGACACAGAGAACTTTGTTTCATGTCAGCATGATTTTTTTTTTTAAATAGGTGACAAGAGAAATTAACATTACATCAACATGGTTTTTCATTAAAAAGAGGGAGACTTGTAGAAGCTTTCTGTACATGAACATGAGTATTTAGAGTGTAAAACTTCTCTTTAGAGCATGGCTTCATATCAGCATTGTGTTGGATTGAGAAGTGACGTGATGTTGCTTTAAGACATGACAAATCTTGCTTTTCATCAATGTGATGTTGCAGAGTCTCCGCAGAGTGACTGGGGGGAGTTTGCCTCTTATCAGATTCTGAAGAGGTTGAGAATTAGAACTTTGCATTACATTTGGGTGTTGCTGCAGATTCTTCAGAGGGCCCAGAATCCTCAAGAGGAGATGACCCAGAGGCAGCACCTGATCTTTGCTGATGAGGACATGGAAGAGAGTGTGGACAAATCCCAGAATCCTGAGGCCATGCAAGATGACTTCAATGCCTATTCATGTCGCCGCCGCCCCCCTCCTCGCATCAGAGAGGCCGACAATCATCGTCATCAGCACAAGACAATAGGAAGGATATTTCACAAATGTCAAACTCCCCAACTGACTTGCTTCTGTGGAAGAGAAGATACAGACCTGAACAAAATCAGACTCTGTGTGTGTGTGTGTGTGTGTGTGTGTGTGTGTGTGTGTGTGTGCATGCATGCGCGCAAAAGATAGTTGTCTTCCGTTCCTCTTTGGTCTATGTTTTGTGTTTATAGTTAATGTTATCTTTTTCAAGTTTGCTTGTTTTAGGTCCTCCTGTGTGTTTAAGACAAAAAAAAGCAGTGTTATTTTTTTTTTATTACATTTTTGCAGTGTATTGCATTGTATCTGGTCAGCACTGTTTGAAATGATGATTTCTATATTCTGGTATGTATGTGCCATCAAAATCTGTGGGAGCTAGTATCTTCATTGGATAAGGCTTGCGAAAGGGTTTTGTTTTTTTTTGTATATATTTGATCCTTTTTTTTACTTCTTTGTTTGTTTTTGTAATAGTATCTAAAGAGAGCTGGAGTGGTATGATTGAATTTCTTGGTTCTGAGCTGCAGCTTGAAGCCACAGTCATGACTGTAAGCATGACACTTGTTCACTGTTCAAGTAGCCTTACATTACTTTCATGAACGATGTGTGCTGGGTGTGTGTTAATACATGTCTGTAATCCCAGCATACTCCGATGCAGATTGTTTGATCTTAAATGCGCATTTTAATCATTTTCTGCGTGCCTGTACGCACTAAGGGGAAAGCAGCATTGTGGGTCTGCATGTGCATTTTCTTGGAGATCAAATATACATTCTCATTACCCCGAGCAGGAGTTTCAGGAATTCAAACTAGGAATCACTGTCATGGAAACAGATACAGATAATGAATAGTTGAACTGTCCTATACCATGGCAGTTGATCATGTTTCTTGCATTGTGTTCAAGAGGTTGTTGCCAGAATTTCATCTTTGGTGTACTCTCAGTGTACAGTTATCTGGTGGCTGTGTGCATTCAGTGGCAGCATGGAAATGCCTCTTGATAGTTGTCATTTGATATCTTCATTCAGTTTGGTGCTTCAGCGTTGCGAGACCTGCTTAAATGTTTGAAAGTTCAGTGATTTAGAATTACAAGATGGCATGAGGAGTGAGCAGACAAACTGCAAGAGGCTCATGGAGTGAATGAGTTTTGTCCAGGACTTTATCATTTTTTTTGTTGTTGGGGGGGGGGGGGGGGGGGCACTTGTTTTTAAAATCCAGTTTCAATTTGTGAATTGGTTGACTGTGGAATGCTTCCAGCCTTGTTAAGACCTCCATAAAAATCAAATGAAATCATTTTTCCCTTCTTTGTTTTTTCGTTTTTTTTTTCCTCTATTTTTATAGTTGCTATAGATATCACTTACGTTTTAAGGAAAGCTTAGTTCACTACTTATTTGATACAGCTATTGAGTGAACCATTTGCATTGTTAACTGCATTCAAGGTGATACCATGGCCCCACCCCAACACCCCACTCCCACACCCATCCCACCTGCGCCCCCACCTTCCATGATAAATAGGGAGCAAATTTACTGTTTCCAATGCCGCCAAGTTGATTTCATGTGTAGTTCTGTGAGTTCCATCCCCGTGTCTTGATACTTGTTCTTCTAATAACTCATCTGTGGCCTGTCCTAACTCTTTTAATAATATGAGCAGGTGAGGTGCCCTGATGTGTCAGTTCTGTTTGTGTTTCTGTTTTTTATTTATGGATCGAAAGATTGCCTCTGCCAAAGAGGTTATGTGTCCACCTGCCTCAGGTTGTTGGCTGGACGTTTTTTTTTATCCATGTGTTAGAAAGGTTTCTGAAAACACATTGAACTGATCTTCAACAAACTTGAGGAAAACATTGAATGTAGAATTAAAAGATGGACCCACAAAATGTTGGTGCAGTCTTGATCAAAAAAGGGATCCAGGCTGTGTTGAGCAACATCATTACCAGTTCTGACTGAATGTGAACATTGACAGGACTGTTTTCCAGTAGCCTTGAAATGTTCTATTATCATGGGATATGTAAACCTTTTTGTGAAACAAACATTTTGACAATTTCTACTGTTTTTTTTTCGTATCCACTTTTTAAAAAAAAAAGGTATATTAGAGGGATGAAAAAAATCTCAGCTGTATAGTTTTTATTTTTTTCCCCACGGTGAGAATTTTTTTTTTTTACCCCATGTACCGATTAGTATATAATGGGTCTAAAAAAATAATAAAAAGTAGTCTGTAAACTTTTTTTTTTCTACCCAGAATACTGTATCCTGTCTACAGACTTACAGTTTTTTTTTTTCTACCCAGAATACTGTATCCTGTCTACCAGAATAAACTTTTTTTTTCCTACCCAATACATCCTGTCTATCTTATTTTTCTACCCATTTTTTTTTACTACCCAGAATACTCTATCCTGTCTGTAAACTTTTTTTTTCTTACTGTATCCTCCTACCTTATCCTGTCTATTTTTTTTTTCTACCCAGAATACTGTATCCTGTCTATAAACTTTTTTTTTCTACCCAGAACGCTGTATCCTGTCTATAAACTTGTTTTTTCTCCTCCCAGGCTACATAAAACTCGCCTTTTTTTTCTGACCGTTCATTTTGGTGCAGATGCGGATCAAAGGCCAGATATAAGATCTGTTTGATTCTGGCGCAGGTCTGGGCTTTCTCTGAGTGCTCTTATTTTTTATTGGCAAAAGATGATGTGAATGAGTGTGTGTGTAGTCCTTTACTATGTTGTAAGAATGATTGTTTTGATGTCAAGAAATATGATGGAGAATGATCCTTTTGATAATTTTTTTAAAAAAAAAAAAAAAAAAAAAAGATTGGCATTTCCACACAGTGTTCTACACATATATAGTTACTTCATGACTCATTACTGAGTTTATGTTACAATGTTACTGTAATGATAGGGTTTTGAATTTTAAAATGTGTGTATTCTGAGAATGCAACAGAAAGAGATATATGTGTTAACTGAATATGTTAAATATACCTGTTTCAAACTCTCTTATCTCTTTTGTTTTCTGTAATACTAATAGTGTTTAACTTTGCAAACTTTCTGTCATGAATTACTACCAAAAGATGTTCTTTTGAAACTTACATTTCAGAATACACTTGCAAGTCGGAAAAATAAGCAATATAAAAGTATGAAAGCAAAACAACACATAACTCGGATGCATCATTTAACAATTTTACATTGAGCGTTCTTTATCTCTCTCTCTCTCCTCTCATCATTCACACATGCACACACACACACACACACACACACACACACACACACACACACACACACACACACACACACTCAACACTCTCTCTCTCTCTCAAACACACACACGCATACAAGGGGTCGGAACTGACATCAAGAGATAGTGATTTATTTATGAGTAAAATCTCATTTTAGTACATGAGTACAATGGCTTGGTCGGTGCTGCACAATAACATCACTTAGAAAATCACGAACAATAATTGAAATATAGGCAGAATTAAACATGATGGGGGAAAATTATATCCAGTGATAACCAGTGCTAATATGTAGATTTTAACTCTACTGTATGATGGACAGTGTTACTTAAAGTCGCAGGCCTCATTACTTTTAAGATATTATGAGTGATATCTTTCAATACATGAGAAACTTAAAATTACTTTGCTTGAAACATATGTCATTGTTCAGGAGAGAAAACCGGTTCCCACTGAAACTGAAAACAGTGTGCTGAAAACTCAGTTCATTCTGAAGATGAAACAACCACCACCAAAACCATAAAACTAAAGCAATTTGCTGCTCTCATTTTGAAACTAAAACTTACTCAGTTCAGGTAAAGTTAAAAGTGATGGAAGGGATTTCATTGTTAAGAAGACAAAACTTCCACCTTCATAACAGAGAAAATGAAAAAACAAGTTTGCTGAAAACTCATTTCATTATTCTGGATATGAAACTTAACAAAATTAAAAAGAAGAAAAAGGAAAAGAAAAGAAAGTGGGTAATAATCAAATGGCAAAAGTGTTTACCTGCAGAGCAAAACAGGAAAACTGAAAGCCATTTGCTGAAAAAGACATTTTATCATTCTGAAGATAACACAACTGTCCTAGAAATAAAGAAACCTCCAACAGTTTGGTCATAACTCATTTGATGAGTGCCCTTAATAACATGGAAACCTAAAATAAAAAAATTGCTGAAATATCATCTGAATATTCAGCAGATAAAATCACTAGCCTCAAAACATAAAAATCCAAAACTCCTTTCATTATATTGTAAGTAAATTACCCTGCAAAACACACAAACAGTATTAACATTTTATCAAAAAACATTTCATATACAGAGAAAAAGTGGGGGTGAAAGTCTGCGAACAAAATACAACTGGCATGATTGTAACACAAATGTGTTATAGTGCAAAGAAATGCGATTCACCACAAGCGCTGAAATAATTATTTACAAGAAAAAGCATAACAGTGTGCAATAGAAAGTAAAAGACTAGACCTTATGTCCTGGTCATTCAAAATATGAAGTATGTCATATCAAGTAAATCAATACAGTTCACCGAAAATTTATAAAAGTAAGAATTTGGTAAATTAGTTAATAAGAAAATCCATGAAAGGGATGAACTGACAAAATAGCTAAGAAGCGTGAGATTAACATTAATTATAACATCACCCAGAGACTGTTTTAAAAGACAAAATGAAGATATAAGATTTGGCATTTTGCGTTTGTATATACATGCACATGCACATATGCGCACAAGATTACATTGCCGTGCACGCACACACATTCTTGTCACCTCACACACTTTTATGATGTGTTTCTTCAGAAAAAAGGTTAAATGCCAGTGTGATTGAAAGTTCTAAGATGCCACAGCTGATGCAGTCCTCTGCACTTCCATCTCACACTTTACCATCACACAAACACACACATGACACACACACACACACACACACACACGTGCATGCTTGTGTACTGCTAAACAGGAAAGATCCCAGTGAATGATACAGGCATGTGCTCTCTTAGTCCTCAATTTATGATTTTCATAGTTTGCTGTTTTGGACATCAGCTAAAAGCCGATGCTGCTGCATTATAAAATGGAGACAAAGCAACTTCCAACAGGCTGTGCTGTATGTGGTGTCTACATGAGATTAATGGGGAAAATAACATAATGTGCATGATCAAGAAAGTGTTGTGCACACAGATTGAAGCGTATACAGAGACGAGAGAAAAAAACAAAAAGGACACCAGAAGGTTGACCATCACAGGCTGACTACAGTTAATGATGGGGGGAAAAGTTGTATGATATGAAACCAATGAACTGAACAAATGGTGGTCATGGTACTAATGTGGGCCATCTATAGATCAATAAATTAAATTGTGAATAAATGCAACAAAACGTTTTAAAATGGATTGGATGAGATGTGCATAGTGAGAATTGTAAATGTTTCAGTCAAAATGTATTGGGGAGTGGACTGGCGGTTAAAATGATCAAAACCAAATGGAAAATATCTCAATACCTTAAAAGGCAAAGCTGAAGTGGACAGGGCAGTGAGGGCTAAGAATAAATATTCCAAAAACTAAAAAAAAAAAAAAAAAAAAAAAAAAGGAGTTGGGGGATAAGTATGTATTATGGGGGCAGGGGAAGGGGTATTCACACAACCAAAAAGGGTCGAGGCTATGAATTTCTGAATCAACTGAAATTGGGGACTAAGAATATCTCAAAAAACCAGATCAGATCAGGACTTGTATGTTGCTGGAACTTCCCAGATTATAATAGCAACGGGGAAAAGAGAGAGTAGCCCATTCTTAGTTTTTTGCTAAAGCCCTCTTCAAGTAAATAAAAACTTAATTTTAAATGTTGGTGTATTTTCCTTTTCAAAAACGTTCCAACCCAATGAAACTGATCCCCAACGACCATCCCCAACAATCGGGATCTAACATACGAATGGGACTTGTTCTAAGAATATCTCCAAACCTATCAGAATAGTTCTCTTACAACGAATTCCTCCCAACATTATGGACAAAGGAAGAGCAAGAGGCCTTAGAAAAAGAAAGGAAATGAAAAAAAAAAAAAAAAGAAAGCATCTGAGAGCACTCAAGGTTTGTTGTTGCGGCGTTTGTGACGTCTCTGCCGGCGCTTCCTGGACCTGGCCCACTTCGACGTTCGGGCAGATCGAGCAGAGCCCTGCAGACGTTTGCACGATTTGCAGCAGATCTCCCCAAACCGCTTGGACTTGCACTTAAAAGACAGACCGTTGGCATGAGCACAGAAGGAGTACTTGTCCTGGCACTCGTCACCGCTGGGAGAATCTGCGAAACACGCGGTCGTATGTGTTCATGTGGGTAGGATCAGGCGTGTCAAGCAAATTTGTGTAAAAGCGACTTTTGTTCGTCAGACATTGAGCATATGGCAACGACTGAAAATGTATCATTTTGCATTGCATAGTTGTTACTTACATATTTAATGTTCATGAAATGTAATTCAAGAAGTCATTGCTTTGTACCCTCTCTCTCTCTCTCTCTCTCTCTCTCTCTGTCCATCCGTCGGTCCATTTGTTTCCTGTTTGTCCGTCTCTCTCTCTCTCTCTCTCTCTCTCTCTCTCTCTCTCTCACACACACACACACACACACACACACACACACACACACACAGATTTTCCATCTCATCTTGATCATGTTCTTTTGTCATACCCAGTTAAAACTACGGACGCACTGGTGTTTAAGCAGGTATATACACCGGCACATTTTCCCAGTTGGTCCAAGCAGTAAAGCCTACAGGATGACTGACCTTTGCAGCGCTTCAGCTTGCAGGAGCGAGACAGCGCTGGAGGGGCGTCCTTGCACTGAATGTCATCCGAGTCTGTGTCGGGGTCACCGCAGTACACACGCCGGGTCTGCCGACCCTTGCCACACGTCACAGAGCACTGCCCGCACAGGTGGAGTCAGCGAGTCAGAAAGACACATGCATAGACATAAGCGCACCACAGACACACACACACACACACACACACACACACACACACACACACACACACAAGGACATGATACAGGGCTATTCCGCCTATACCCCACCTAACATCCACATGTGAAAAGTCAAGAGGAGGGAAAAAAAATGAGCCCGCATTGACTACCACACATGTTTTTGTTGGCCCATTTGAACCCGGACCATATTTCTGCTTCCTCTTGTGCTGTATTAACGTCATGTTAGTAACTGACCTGCACTATCAACAACAAGACTACTACGTATTCCATGAGAGATGAATGAGTATGGAAAATGCAGGGTCCTTAATACTTGAATAAAACCTAACAAGAAGAAAAAAAAAAACAAACAACCTCTCAGCAAGAGCTAATGATGACCGATCCTGTCAGAAAAGAAAAAAAATACATAGAACATTTCGAGTTAGGTGTTCAGGGCTTTCGGCAAAGGTAGAGAGTTGAGAATGCCCAACAACAATTCGCTGCTGTGGTTTGAACCACAAATCTGGTTGAGGATGTACAGTCGAAAGCAACCGATATGGTCATAAATGATCAAGTAAGTACACACACACACACACACACACACACTCACACACTCACCTGTGACCAGGCCTCTATGGTCCAGTTCAGCGGAGGGCAAGGCGGAGCCTGGCAGCTCCTGGTCTCCTCTGGCACCGAGCTCTGGTCACACAGGTGAAGGTCCACGTCCAGGTAGGTGTCGTTGTTCATGAAGTACAGCTGGCACTCGTAGCCCTGCTTCTGATGCCCCTCCTCCCCGCACCTCTCCGCGTCGCACTCGCTCCAGTCGTTGGTCAACGCCCACATGTATCTGGTACCGTACAAGAGGTTCTGGGTTGTTAGGCAGGGTGGACTGACTGATTGATCTTTAATAAACAAGGATGAAGATTTTAGGCCAAAGCCTAGTCTTACAATCTGTCCTTGTCATGTGTACATTATTTCAACACATTTTTTATTCATACTGACAATTCACATAGCAACACTGTAATCTAATTCTACAATGATTAGCAGACTATTCATAAACGTGATAATGACATGGTGGGTAGTCAAACAGAAGGAAACACGAACAAACACATACGAGCAAACAAACAAAACTACTGAGAGAGAGAGAGGGAGGGGGGGGGGGGGGGGGGGGGGAGGGGTGGTAGGTAGGGGGAGGAGAAGAGGAATGTTAGACAGAGTGGGAATGGGGATGAGAGATTTAATGGAGTAGGTTATACGTTTAGACCGGATATTAGACAGGGTGGGTCAAAAAGCAGGCGAAAGCAAGAGAGAGGCAGAGGTCTTCTCTGTTCAAGATCTCAATCAGTGGCTTATCCTGTAGAGGTATTCTGACACAATGAACTTTGAAAAAAAAGAATTAAATTGTCAACTCCCATTGCCCATCCCCATCCCTCCGTCCCCTTCCACCCGATATGCGTATGTAAATACGAATCGGTCATTAAAACGATGAGGATCTATAACCTATCTTTCAGCGCAATACGTGGTGGAAGAAAGCAAGGACACACGTAGATTTGTCTGTCTCGGCCAATAACTGTCACAATGCAGAACAACAAAAAAAAATTAAATAGCAACATATTCCATGACCATTTAGGAGCGGAGGGTAAATGGGCCTTGGGGGTGTGTGGTAGTGGTGATGGGGGCATTATTTCATCTCTCTCTCTCTCTCTCTCTCTCTCCTCTCTCTCTCTCTCTCTCTCTCTCTCTCTCTCTCTGTGTGTCGTTCGCAATCTTGGGTAGGGGCTATTGAGGCACTACTTCTGACTTCCTGACAATATCTCCCCATCTATTTTTTGATTCTCTGTGGCCTTCTGATTTCTAGCAAAGGACAGGCCTGATGCTGTCCCGCTACAGCCTTGATTCGTCCTGTCATTTTGCCCTGCAGCAAAGGTAAGTTTGTTTGCGTAGTCAGTTGTTAATTTTTCGTTTACTTTGTTTCACTTTTTTTTTTGAGAGGGATGGGGTGGGGATGGGGATGGGGATGATCTGAAAACTGTGCTGAAAACATGTTCGCACCATTTAATCTTCATATTAGGTCCCATTGCTTGTATGTCTCTGTAGCAGACTTCCTCGATCTTGTATATACATTTTTTTTTGAAATATGGGATATTCTGCAGTGAGAAAGGCTGTATGAGGCGGGGAGGGAGATTGTACATCATTTATTTATTCAGATCGAGGAAGTATTTTCGTTTATACCATCGAGACTTGATGGGACACGATTCTATATTGTATATGAAACGTAGAAAATAAGTCTTCAGTGATTGTTCAAAGGCACGAAATAAAGCTGGTTTCATCTATAATAAACTATTCATAAAATGCTGTTTTTTTTTTTTTTCAGAACAACTCCGATGGCAGCAATTATGGGTTTGTTTTGTTGATAATGAGGATGAACCTTACGGCGTTTGGTGCCGCTGTTTGGAGTCGGTTAAACACCCGCATGGCTTCATTTTTTCACAAGTGGATGCAACCAATAGAACACACGCACACACACACAACACACACACACACACTGACACACACACACACACACACACACACACACACACACACACATCACACACACACACACACACACACACACACACACACACACACACACACACACACACACACATACACACACACACACACACACACACACACACGACAAATGTGTTAATAACACTTTCAAAGCAATCATTCAGCAACCAGAATAGATTCAGTGCTTTCACTGTTTTGCACTCCAGAAAGAATGAGAAAAAAAGAATGAAGAAAAGAAGAAAAGCACAAGAAGAAAAAGAAGCACAAGAAGAAGAAGAAGAAGAAGAAGAAGAAGCACAAGAGAAGAAGAAGAAGAAACAAGAAGAAGAAGAAGAAACAAGAGAAGAAGCAAAGCAAGGAAATTCACACTTCAGCATCGCTGATATTATTGATCATTGTGCCACACGTATTAAAGATCCAGATGAGTTCTCACTTCTTCTGCGAACATGGCTCTCTGGAGCAGGGAGCCTCATCTTTTCGGGGAGGATCCAGAAGCTGGCATTTCTCGTCTTCCACTCTCTCTCCCCCGTGTCTTTGTCGTGGCACGCGTGTACTATTGTGGTGATGCCTGGAATAGATGTGGCTCTGTGTCTGTTTAGCGTGCTCTTTTACATAATATGTGTGTATGCAGCTTTTTTTTCCCCATCAGTCCTGCTGAGAGAGAGAGAGAGAGAGAGAGAGAGAGGAGAGAGAGAGAGAGAGAGAGAGAGAGAGAGAATTAATTTTATTTTATACTGGTGCAGAACTGATACGATGATATGAAAATATGTAGAAGAGAAAATATGTCAAGCGATGTCCAATGTATTAGAAGCTGTGCGAGATTCGCAAGCTACAGTCAAAAGCATTAGGTCTACACTACACAATCCTGACGCAAGGCATGGCAAGCACACAGAATACGAGTTCATATGGATAACAAATGTGGTAAGCATTGTCCATAAACTTTTATCCGACTTCTTTGTGTGTGTGTGTGTGTGTGTGTGTGTGTGTGTGTGTGTGTGTGTGTGTGTGTGTGTGTTTCTTTGTTGTTGTTGTTGTTGTTGTTGTTGTTGTTTTTCACACTAGTCACATTATTTTTCACCCGGCTGATTTCTGAGATCTTACGAAAGAGATCATGCTCGCAAGCAGTGTCACCTGACTGATGAAAATTAAACTCGGCGACTTAAAGAGTTTCTGGTCTTTCTAGATACATTACGATAGTGGAAGAAAAGTCACTGGTTCCCTGATCAACCAATGGCACTGTTACCTTCGCCACAAGTAAGAAAAGTCAGTCCCTGATCAACCAATGACTTCACCTTCGCCAAAGCGCCAGTTTCATACTTTATACGTTTCTCTCCAGCGTGTTGTCATTTTTGTTGATGGTGTAATTATACGTCACAAAAGCCTCGTTCATATCCTTGTTCGGGTACAGCTGTAGAAAGAGAACGTGACGAGTAAATTACCCCTCTTTGAAAATGGAAGAAACAGAATTGGGAGAAAAAGAAAGAAAAAGAAAGAAAAGGGTGATAGAAAAAAAAGATCAGTCATCAGAAAAAAGGTGAATCTAACGCAAAAAAAAAAAAAAAAAAAAAAAAAAAAAAAAAAAAAAAAGAGAAAAAGAAAAGTGTTGGCAGGAAAAAGATATCCATCAGGGAAATGTGAATTTAAACACAAAAGATGGGTGTACCGGGCCATAAGTTTGTTTTTTGTTTGTTTGTTTGTTGTTTTCATATCTATAATCTTGCAGATGTAGCAGACCTCGCTTTCGAAAATGTCTTATAACGTCATGTTTTTCTTTCTGTCAAAGATTGAAATGAATTTAACCAGAAAACGTTTTTTATATTGTATACTGCTAAATAAACAGACAAACTGGAGTGAATGTCGGACATTTCTGGGCCGGATTAATTAATGTTGTGAGAGTTAGGATGGGGGATGGAGTGAGGCCCTTCGACGCCTTGTTTTCCCCAAGTGAGGGGGAGAAGGGGGGGGGGGGGGGGGGGGGCTTGTCAAAAGGTAGGTCTAATTCCTGCCAGCCAGGGGAGAGGGAGGGGGCTGTGTTTTAAATAATTCAGCTTTGATACATGACGCTTTAAGCTACTTCTTTCCGAAGGAAATGATCTCGTGGATTTGGAATGGGGGCCTTTAAGCTCTAAGTTTGCAACAGATTTCCAGTACAAAAAGGGTGGAATGCATGCTATGGTTAGTATTAATCTATTACGATAGATCTTACTGCTATGGTAACACTAGTGACAGACTGTACTAGATCTCTGATATACTGGGTTTTCTCTGGATGTCAGTGTGATGAACGGTTCTTATGCTTCCATATATGAGTCCTCATTTCAGATGCAGGCCTTACAAAGAGTGTGATCATCATCCCCAGCATACCAAGGTCAACTTCTTAGGTTCGGTCTGTGTATTCTGTCAAGGTTTGGTATCACAAGGCTGGTGAATGTTAATTGTGTTTGCGCTCTTTTCTGTTGCTGTTGTGTGCCTTTGTCAGTGCGGGTATGTGGGCAAGCGTGGAACTCCCCTTCTATGTTCTGTGTGCTTCTTGTCTGCGTGTGTCAGATGAATGCATTCCGCAAAAAGCATTACGTGGGAATTATGTGCATATACTTTCTTTTCAAAAGGAACAAATGCGGGGTTCCTATTTCTCTACGATTTCACGAATTTCAGAGAAAAGCAGAAAATGACGATTTACAAAAAAAATGATACATTTCTAAAAAAAAAAAAAAAAAAAAAAAAAAATTAGGGTGGGCAAAATAAAGTTGCAGTGGAATCTAGCAAGCGTTCCTCTCTCTCTTTTGGTATTCTAGCAGACGACACTGAGGTGATGAAATCTCGCGTGATCTCTTCTTCGCGAGAGCGGGTAGCCACCATTTCGTCTGCTCAAAGACAAAACATGATACACTTTGACGTCGTACATGCGCAAATCGCCGCGAAAGTGAATGAGACTGAGAAAAGCTGGTCGAACAAAAGGTCCCGGATGTGGTTGGACCCGAAAGTGAACGATGCATCACTCCATGCCCGGACTTAACTCACACTGCGCTATTTTGAAAGACAAGTGTCAACATCTTTACGGGTAATGGAGGGACATGCTGGCTAATTTCCCCAAGAATTTCAGTAATTTTGGCTGTTCCTTAGTTAGAGCCCTGAAAACGTATCTTATCAATTATTGAAGGGTTATCTCTCTCCCAGCATCATTTAACATTTCCTATTGACAATCCCGAGACAAGTATTTGCGTCTGTTCACCCGTGTGTTCATGTGACAAAGTTCACGAACAAAAGATATTGAATTGTGTTTGTAGCCTACATCGCTTCTGCTGCAATGACTGTGTGCATGTGTCAGCTGAGGATGTTTTGACAAGTTTGGAATGTCCTTTTCTTAAAATATAAAACAAGCAAACACCTTTCCGAAAAAAAAGGATGTTCCAAAATTGCTCTGCGATCCTCTTAATCGCATGTGTACCAGGTGAAAAGTTACCGCAAGCAGCATTGGTTTGGCGTCAAGAATAGACAACCATTTCAGTATGAAAGGAACCATTACTTCCCTTTTTCATTATTGACTTAACAGTTATGCCATATATATATATATATATATATATATATATATATATATATATATATATATATATATATATTATATATATATATATATATATATAACTACACAAGAAGATTCGCCTTACAACACACTTATAACCAGTGTGGTTAAGTAAGCTCATCAATGGACAAAGCCATGATTTGACATTGAAGCATTTGGCCAGATATAATTCGTCTGTCGGTTTCTTCTTTTCTGTTTGTTTGATTGCATTTATTTTTTTGTTTTGTTTTGACACATGCTATGAGCTTACTTAACCACACTGGTTGTAAGTGTGTTGTAAGGCGAATCTTCTTGTGTAGTTATATATATATATACACATACACACACATACACATACACACATACATACACACACATACACACACACAAGAAGATTCGCCTTACAACACACTTACAACCAGTGTGGTTAAGTAAGCTCATCAATGGACAAAGCCATGATTTGACATTGAAGCATTCGGCCAGATATAATTCGTCTGTCGGTTTCTTCTTTTCTGTTGTGTTTGATTGCATTTATTTTTTGTTTTGTTTTGACACATGCTGCACTAAAATCAAGACCTTCCTGGGGGATCTTTTTCACTCACCATAACCTCCAGATTGGCATGGACAGGGCCACGGGTGGTTAAACTGCTGAAATCCGGTCTGGTCCTGAACTCAAAGAGAGCCCCCTCGAAGATGAACACCCGGGAGCTTTCTTGCCTCTTGTTGCCGTTCAGTGGATAGGTGCCATAGTCCACGTGTTTAAGAGCTACAGACGGACATGGGATGATTTTCATTTTTGACGCATCAGTGTGCACCTTTGATCTCTCTCTCTCTCTCTCTCTCTCTCTCTCTCTCTCTCTCTCTCTCTCTCTCTCTCTCTCTCTCTCTCTCTCTCTCTCTCCTTTTTCTCTCTCCTTTTTCCCCCTCTTTCCTGCCCCTACACCCTACTTTCGCACGTTCCAATTTTTTGTTCTTGATTTTCCTGTATGTATTCATGTTTTTTTTGTTGTTGCTGTTGGTTGTTCTTTAACTTTTTTCCGTTTCATTTTATTTGTGGCATTTACTCTTTTAACCCAGAGACCTGGATATAAACAAAATTATTATACATAATCTATTACCATCTTGAAATTTGTGTTCTCTCTCTCTCTCTCTCTCTCTCTCTCTCTCTCTCTCTCTCTCTCTCTCTCTCTCTCTGCACAAACAGACTTCATTGATACATCCTTTGAACTGGGTCCTAAAGCATTGTCTGATGGGAGTCAGCGCTTCAAAATATGAAAAGTTCAGTCAGTTTTCGTTTCCTTACACTCCCTATCTTACTAATCTAACACACACACACACACACAACACACACACACACATACACATACACACACACGCGCGCGCGCGCGCGCGCGCCATAGAATTGTGTCCATGCAATATACGCGCTTCTCAAAGTTGGGCTACAGAGATGTACTCTTAAACAACCATACGCACCAATGAAATGTCTTGTTTTCCCTTTCTTCACAATTTTGATATTTCGGGCTCCTTTCGGTAAGAAGACAATGGGTTGATACTCAACCGCTGCAAAAAGACAGAGAAAAAAAAATCATAGCAACAGATGATTACAACAGATTGTCTTTCTGACTTCACGCCTTTAATGACAATATACAGACCTATCTTGTTTGCAAAATTTCAACGATGCCATTAATGGTTTACACATGAAAGAGTGAGGTTTCATACACAGACTTGGCTGTTTAAACTTTCTCTTTGATTTCCACCTCTGTTTTTTTTTTTTTTTTTTTTTTTTTAAGTTGACGCATGTTAGTATTGATATAGTGGGCCTATTTGGCTCGGCAGTCATACAAATTTTGTATTAACTTCTTCTCAGCTGGAATCAAGATACGGAGTCGTTCACTTATTGAAGAGATCAGTCATATGGTAATATGCATCACCCAGTGTTTGTTGAACAAAGCCTGAAAGACATGCAGGTCACTCAGTGAGAAACTGGCATCAGACTACAGCTGGCTGCCATCTTTGTCTACAAGAAGATAGCAACTGGGATCTAATTTTGTTTGTTTGTTTCTTTTTCAAATTAATGCGCAAAGGCCTTGGTTAGGGAATCAACTACCTATTGATAAACACAATCAAATATGTGTCTGAAAATTTAATCCCCTTCTTTTCTCCCATATGTCGATTAAGACACAAGCTAGGCGCATCGAAGCAGACTGAAATAAGTAGAACACGAAACAAAGATAGGGTCACGGGGATGAGTTCGAAGCCTGACATGTGACGTCAGCTAACGATAGTTCAGGTCCGTGTTCAGAGCTACAGATTAGCTCAAAACGCTATATATTCTTTATTATACTTTTTTCACAGACACTCGGGAGCAGGACAGATAGTGTGAAAAGAACGACATTAAAGTATGATTACATAATCCTTCACTTGAAGCTGTGGGAACCGTAGAGTTGTGCATTTTGAACAGAACTATTTGATTATGTCCATCCAAACCGACTTTCATGTCTAGAAATTAGGGTTGGTTCTGGACTAGGTATTAATCAAAGGGAAGGGGCGAAGCTCGAGTGGTTAAGTGACTGAATTGCTATCAAACTCGGCAACATACCTGGGCCACG
>JADBJO010000249.1:840000-875507 GCA_016801955.1 Conus betulinus | reverse complement strand
CGTCAGTCTCTCTTTTTCCCCAAGAGAAGGTGGAGCAGAGGGGTGTGTTGAGGGCATGCCAGATACAGCACGGTGCTGGCACCGGCCAGACGGTACTGGTTGGCTGCCACTTCCAGTCCTGCCACCTTCTGCAGCAGGAACTTGAGGCCTGGGCGCACATCAAACGCCACAGCAAACTGGTACAGCGAGTCCAGGATATCCATGAAGGACAACACGTTCCGTGTAGACATGTGGCGCATGAGCCCTGTCAGCCGCACAATGAGACGGTGCCATGTATAAACCATGCATCCCTGAACATTTTCAAAATCATGCTTTCTTACTTCTGCAGTGACTGATACGAAATCAACAAATACAAGACGTTGTTTTGATGACATGAAACTATGAAACTTCGTACTTGGTTCTACAGAATGATTTGCAGACATTTTGATTTCATGAATAAAGGATCACAAGATTTCTTTCTCAATTGAAAAATTAAAAAGAGTGGCAGGAATCACTATAGAGAAAGTGTATAAAAGTAAACATTTATCTTATTCCTTTGTTCATCAAGTATATGGGTGTGGGCATCGTAGCATATCTATAGAACATAATACTTGGCTTGGAAAACATCTTCACTTGAGCAAAGCTTGATACATTGAAATATATATTGCTTTGGCAACTTTACAAGATGATCTTTTTCTTCTTCAACACACACACACCAAGAGACATTTAGCAAAAGGCCCCAAGTCGCCTTAACGCCCAGTTCAAGGGAACTAAGCAGAGATTTTCCTCATGTGAATTCATTGATTTCCCTTTGCAAGTAACCCTGCTTCTCACCATCATTTTGAATATTCCAGCATTTGCTTGGACAATAAAGTATAAAATACAGGAATTTTACCACTACCAGTAGATTTATTATATGCTTACCAGTCCAAACATTAGGACGCCCCCACCTTCCCATTTAGCCAGGAAAAGGTGAGAAAAAAGAAAACACATCAGACTGATTCATATCATGAACTGGCTAGGGAAAGATCATTCTCTTGGTCTAGCCATTGTGGAGGTATCTTTAGCACCCTGCTCTCCCCCTTTTTACTTTAAGGATCCCATATGGCAATGCCCCTTGCTATGTAGGGTAAGGAATTTGTTTGGACAGGAAAATGTATCACCAGAAAACTTTAGCAGTAAATGCATTTACATCTCTTCTGAAAAGAGGATTAAAACCAGCCTTCACAGAAGTATAGGGTTTCGTGTACCGTTGGCCAGAAACACCACAACTCAGAACAACTTAAAAATCGACTGACACATGCAAGTCAAAACCAAACGTTTCTTTCTCTTTATGAAAAAAAATGTTATATCATCAAATGACATATGGCAATATTTATAAAACCACTTTTTTTCTCTTTTAATTGACACCTAGCTGAAGAAATGTAAGCTGTCTGAAACTGGGTAATGTACAGCAAGACAAGCACATTTTTTCTCTCACTATATAATTTATAATGTCATTTTATGAGCTGATTTGTGTACCATTAAAATTATGGGTCAGTGAAGTTGTGGAGCGACTATGATGCAGATGACTACACTGGTTCACATCGAAAAATACAGTACATTACATTTCAAAGAACAGAAGTCCAATCTTAGAGAGCTTCCAAAGACTAGCAATGATGCAGTCATCCATGACCCCATAAATCCTCCTTTTCTTTAAAAAAAAAAAAAAAAAGAAAAAATTTCAGCAACGCCTTAGTTTAATTTCTATTACACTTTATGACAGAAGAAAAAAAATTATAGTGCTCTTTCTCATCTTTTCATTTGAGTGTGTGTGTGTTTGTTTGTGTGTGTGTGTATGTGTGTGTGTCTGTCGGTCTGTCTGTCTGTCTGTCTGTGCATGTGTGTGTGCATTTGGTTGGTGCTTTTTTCTGTTTGTTTGTATTTTTGACCCCTAGTCATTTACAAGATCTACTTTGCAAAGTATTCAGATATGAAAACATGTCTCTTGCCCGGATACTAATGCTTCCATTGACAGTCAAGCCGAAACCCATAAATGGCTGCAGAGTGGGCACTGACTGTTTTTTTCCCCAACAATTCTTTACAGACACATAATAATCAACCAATTAATGAATGTTTCCTTTATTATTTTTCTCACTGTTTTTTTTTTTCACAGACACATGACGATGGACCCATTGATAATAGTTTCATTTTAAAGTACTTCAGGTCCTCTATCACATAACAAAAATCTTCAGAGCCCAAATACTGTTTGTCTCACATGCCCTATAAATGACCCCAGCTATCAACATAACATGTGCAGGGTATGTTAACTTCACAGTGCTGTACACACAAGGTCACCCAAACACAACAAAAGTGCTCATCTTCACTGAAAATGTGTTTATACTGAGAAGCTTCAAATTATCTAAGCTTGGTTTCAAACAAATTTTCATGTTTATGTACAAACTGTTTCCTCGAACACTCTAACTATGTTTACAAACCACCATCTGTTTATCCATAACTTTTATTAAACGACATATATTATGGTTGATAACTCTTACTCAACTTCCATCACAAAAAAAAATATGGAATAACAGAGATTCTCACCCCTCCTCTCTCCTACCAACTCAAGAACCATTTGTTCTCTTTAACGGCTTTGAGAACACTTGATACTGCTGACTTGTCAAAAACGTACAAACTTTTCCAAACCAAGGACCCCAAAGTTCACAAGCTTTTAAGCCCTTGAAACTGCCACATCATGTCCCCCCACCATTTCCTGACTGCATACACCCTCAGCACACCAACCTGGCAGAGACACGCCCTCGGAGGACACTGAAGGGTCAGAACCTGAATCCAGCAACAGAGCTCCCAGTGTCTGCAGCAGCAACTGATTGGACAGCAAGCCCACAATCATGTCTCGCAGTGGCACCCTGAAATGTACACATTCAGTTTCCTCTCTCAGCTTATATGCCGAACTCCCATTCACAGGCACCAGGTAATGCATAACTGTTCAGCAAGCGGTAAGTAAATGGTTGGTATGTCAGACTGGGTTTGATGCTACAACCAATGTTATACTTCACAACAATCACCAAGAGGTGCATTTGATTTGGAAGTACTGGTATTTCACAGTAATCATCACAATCACCAAAAGCTGTGCTTTGTTTCTGGAAACAACACAATATTTCAAAACCTTCATAATACACTCATAAGGTTTTTTTTTTTTCATTGGTTGGTTTTATCTCATCTTTCATGCCACTTCAGTGGCATTTGCCTCATACTGGTCATTCCAGTTTTCCATCCACAGTCATACCCTGGCCTTTACTACAGTAGCCTTGGCACAGGCAATCATCATGTGGCAGCCAATCCCAGGTCATTATGAGACAATTCACCACACATACACTGCACTACTGCCGAGTTACTTAGGTTGAGATTAGAGCCTGTTCTGATCCAATATGCGCAGGACACCACCTATTTAACCCCCTGCTGATGACAATAATTGCTTAGTCATGGTGCCAGCATCAGTGTGCATCCCCTCTGGAGGGTGCCATCTCATCCAGCCAAGTCAGTTCCCATAAACTGTTCGATACAGCAAGCCCAACACCAACACACACAAAGAGCACAGATGCACAGGGAAAACTGAAACTGAGGTTGCCATGAATGCTGATCAATGAGGATGAGGATGAAGATGATGCTGTGGAGCTCTCTTCTGGTCTGGAACTGCATGGCATGTCCAAGTGTTAACCAGGCCTGAGAGATACAGACACCTGCAGCGTTGATCGGCAATTTGAACAACAGTGTCAAAGATGCATCCATTACACGGATGAAACTCAACTGCTGGTTCCAATCTTCCCAAATAAGCCCAAAGCAAACTCAACTCTGAGCAGGATTAAGCAGAGCTGAAGAATCCCCACAAATAAATTCATAATGGCTCTGACTGAAATCAGGCTCGTGATCTCCCTGCTGGGAATCTGTTACACTGACCACTGCGCCATGGCAGCTGATGACATCATGAGTCTAGAGTAGTCAGATAGTAACAAAATCTTTAAGACTACTTTATTTGGATTTTTTTTTTCTTTGCCAACACAGCAACACTGAGCCAACCAGGTATACTCACCTAGGTTGTAGTCCTTGAATGGGTACATAGAAAGGAAAGAGAAATAACATGAAAAGTGAAAGACAATAAAATACTCAAGACACAGAGATACAACAATGTCTGAAAAGTGTAAACCTATATGTCACACATGATACACATTAAATCTCTGTGTATGAGGATTAAAGACCTGGATACGCATGCATATGTAAATTGTATACAGAAGTCTAGGGCTGGGGGAGGAAGAGGAGTGGGGAAGAGGTGGGCGGGGTAGAGAGTTGGGAAGACAATCACCTGGCCCTGACATGATCTTGTTGAGATCGCCAGGGTGGTTAGCAGCAAGGATGGGAGAGGAGGGAGGGCAAGGGTTGAAAGATAGACAACAAAAGATGAAAGAGGACAAAGAGGACCAATTCTTACGTGACACTAATGTGAAAAGCATTATGACTGTTTGTGACTGTTGATATGGTCAGAGGCACATTTGGGTGCTTAAAAGCAAGGAAGAAAGATACCGGGGGGGGGGGGGGGGGGGGGGGGGGGGGGGGGGGGGGGGGGGGGAGGGAGGGCAGGGGTTAAGGGGACAGCGGAATGATTATACCTGCTATCATGTGATCACACTGTAGGTGTGGCTGGGTGGAGATAAAGGTGATGGTCATGGGACATGTTATAGGATAAAAGAGTTCTCGCCTGGCACTGACATGATCAAGGTTGACTGTCAGCAAGGGGGGGGGGGGGAAGATGGGAGAGGGGACAGATGGGAGGGGGGGGGAAGCAACAATTCTCATATGGCACTCACATTGTTAGACTCTCAGTATGGTCGGGCAGGGAGAGAGGAGAGATGTGCAGACTGGGGAACCGATTCTTACCTGGCGCTGATGTGATCTGGGTTGAGACTATCAGTGTGGTCAGGGGGATACAGCAAAAAGACAAACGACTTGTCCTCCTCCAGATCAAACTGTAAACTGGCATGCTGGTCACCTGGCTTTCTAACAAAAAACACCTGTCCACACACACACACACACACACACACACACACACACACACACACACACATGCATACATATGATACACGTGTATATTCTGGATTTAAACATATTCATAAATACATGTTAGCACCCAATAATGCATCGCACAGACAACTGTTTATCTACAGATTATTTCACAACAATATTCAAAGAAAATTCATTCACAGAACAATGATAAACACACACACACACACACATGACAATGAATGTATATTCACAGACCTGCCAACCCCTCCTCAGACTTCCAAGGAACATTCTCCAACAACAAACGAGGAACCTCTAGAAGTACAGAGTAAATCATTTATGGCATTATACCCCCATACTAAAAAAGAATGCTTTGCAATTCCAAACATTCTCTTTTCTCCTCGCTCTTTTTGTGTAGTTAAAAACATCAAGTTTTCAATAGCTGGTAGAGGTTTTCTTTTTTTTTTTTTTTTTTGTCTGTGTTATCGTTCAACCCACTATCGTAACATGGCCCCTGTAAATAGTACATCTACCTTTTGAGAGAAGCTGAGGTGGCGTTTTTGCATTGCTGCAATAAACTCTCTCTCACATCACTTTTGAATCATGGCCCCTCTTTTCACTTCAGGACCATCAATGCCTTTGTAGTACCTTGTCAAATGGAAAGACCGAAAAAAAAATCAGGCCGATTTCTGCAGAGTTCATGTGATGCTGGATACGTAGACAACCTTCATGTGAAATGTTGAGGATAAGGTATAACAACACCGGATCAAACACACACTTATTTTTCTGAGTAGTCTGAGGGAAACCTCAGTCCAGTTCTTTCTGTCTTCAGCACAAAGCAAACACAAAGCTTCACGCTTCAACATGATGGTGGTAACAAATGAAGTAAATGGATGTTGGCAGCCAGAACTTCAGTTGAATTTGTGGCTATACACACAGTGGTTTTGCTGCTGCGTAAACAGGATGATCACAAAATGATTTTTTTTTCTTGGCACTGATAGATCTCAGCTAGAAATGGAAGAGTTGGCAGGTTTGTACTCATTCAGTTGAAGCAGCATGTATACAAACCTATTTTTTTCATAAAACCACAAATGAAAAAAAAAAAAGTGTTATCATGCAAACAATGAAATAATTTATAATGAGAATCTTTTCCTATAACAGAATAGAAATGCTGTTACACATATACATACACACACAAGCACACGTGTACACACACACACACACACACACACACACACACACACACACACACACACACACACAAACCTGTTGCGCTAGCTGTTTTTTAGCCGCATGTTATCCATGGCAACACAGTCTTTGCGTGTGGCAACCTTGACCTGACCAATATCACCATAAAAGTTATCCGAGTTGGGATGGAAGAGGGCCATAAGCTGACGTAAATTGTGGGTTGTCACGGCAACAGCATGAGCCAGGCAGTGGGCGCTGACTGCCCACATGGATTCTGTCAGCACAGAGCCGGCGCTCAGCATTACGTGTCTGGAACAGCATTATAATGAATAAGAAATAATTAACATGGGCTCCCATGGTGAAACAAACTACATGTCTGTAACTCCAAATTGATGCTTTTCGTGGCTCCAGTTCAGCTAGCATAAACACAAAGAAAGGTACACAGATAATCAACTCTCTTCAGTTCTTTCCCTTGAATTTCGATCACCAGTGGTTGACGGTTTTCTACCCAGAATTATGGTGTTTAAACATGATGGTCACTTTACAGAATGATATGACAGTGATTTGGGCCCAAGAGTTACGACGTTGCTGCTTCTCTTATATAACATTATAACAAACAAAACCATCAACCACATAATCACACCTTGACAATGACGCAGATAAGAACAGAAGAAGACAATGCATAAAATCCAAATAAAGAATTCGTCTCCCATCCCACTACACAAAGAGTATCCATTGAAACAACAACAATCACTTTGAAGGTCATAAATACAACTGATCCTATACATTTGCACTGACACACACACACACACAAATCCCTGATGAGGGCAAAGTACTGTGCAGATGTTCGAAAAGGAAGAATATTTCAGATATCCAACAAAAAAAGAAATCTCCAGCCAACAAACCTTTACAATCATACAATGCACATCCATGTACAAATCAAAACAACTTGATTCATTAAGAATGGTATAAACCAACTACAGCACACGATCTACCTGTATTACAAAATTGGCTTTCATTGTCTTTCTCTGATAACAACACACATACAAGTTAAACAATGACATCACAATCCTAACAACATCAAAGTCAAAAAAAAAGGAAATGACATGCATAAAGGCACCTGCAACTAGTACTCCCAGTATTGCACAGGCCTATGAAATCTATGACAAATAAATATCACAGGATTGTGAGCACCAGGTTATCAGCATTACCTGATACAAGAGCAGCCAAGCAAGGACAAGTTCTCCATGGGCTGAGCCACACACTCTGTCAGGACAGCAAACAACTGCTTCAGCATCAACTCCAACGACAATGTCTCCTCTGTCCGGTCTGAAACCATCATCAACATTGCATGTGAGCGCCACATTGTAATGCTGACTGTGCCATCACTGTTATCATCTTCATCCTTACTATCACTGTCATTATCATCATCAGTCATTGCTACTGTATCACTGTGCATTCCATTAATTCACCGGTGCAAACCCGTTAACTTATTACCAGATATTATTAACTGTGCATTGATTCGTCACAACACATTCATATTTCTGAATGTCAATAGGTTAGCAATGCACATTATTAACTTATCATTGCTCACCATTAGCTTACCACAGCACATAAGTATTAATGTACCTTATCCAAAACACACATAAGTAAGTATTAATGTACCTTATCCAAACACACACAAATAAGATTAATGTACCTTATCCAAACACACATAAAGTAAACATTAATGTACCTTATCCAAACACACATAAGTAAGTGTTCATGTACCTTATCCAAAAGCCTTTAAGCCGTCAGCTGACGCCGCAGTAAAAAATGTACTTCCAGTGCCTATGGGCCGTCCACTGACGTCATGCATTTTTCTTGAATTTCATTTGTTACTATTCCTATCAAAGGACTGAAATAGAGTGTGCGTAGTAAGCCTTATATGTCTGCAGTATTAAAATGATATGCAAATGACCACACGTGAGGGGAAAGACCATTTATTCTCATCACTGACTGGATGACCCAGCCAGCGCTTTGTCTCGCTTGCAAAGATGGCGGCGCAACCTTCGATGAGTGTAGCGACCAAATCAGTGTACTTACACAGCTGAGCAGGCTCTGCTAATCTTTTTTGACAAAGATAATAATCTTTTATTCAATGACTCACTCGAGCATGAAGGTGAGATGATGATAGTGATGGAATTGCCGACCATATTCGTCAGTTATTGAGTCGTGCTGTGCGATCTCAAGAGTGTGTTCAGCTGACTGGTTACCAGCGTCGAATGAGCCAGCCTAGTGTGTACTCTGCACTGTATGCGAGTGGCCAGCGATGTGTTAGTCAGCGCGAGAGGGGAGCGCGGCCTGCTCGCAGCGTGACACAGGCAGCAGGAACGGTAGGGGAAGAGGAGGAGTGAAAGAGAGGGTTGAAGTCCAGCAAGGGGGCGTGGTGGGGGGGGGGGGTGGTGGTCGTGGACTGACCTGTCTGCATGAGGTGTGAGCGTCTTGATAGACTTCTAGACTGTTCTACTTTCATTTACAGGTGTAGTGTGACAATATCAACTTTATTTTCAACTTTTTTGCTGCTGTGTGTTTTTTTTGGATGTGAAGCTGTAGTGGTAAATACATATGTTTTTGATCGTGCAAAAAATCTATCCAAATCTAAATGCCTAAATATTTTTTATATGATCAAAATTAAAACAAAAGAAGCCCAGATTCAAAATCTCCATTCAATTTCCTTCAAAAATCATATATATTTCATTTTATATATCTTTTGTAGTTTCTGAGCTAGAATTTTTTGTTAATTATTACCCCCAAATCATTAGATTTCCCTGGCACTGGGAAAGCCTTTGTTTGTAATATTTTTCAGGCAGTGAACGGGTTAAATTTCCAATGCACATTATTGATTTACCATTCCACATTATTAACTCTTCAACATACATGATTGATTTTCCACAATACATTATGTTCTTTTTAAACTCCGCATTATTATCAACTGATTGAATGTCATTAACTCACCATAGACATACAGTTAATTTACCACAGCACAGTAACTTAGCCCTGCAAATTGTTAACTAACTACTGTGAATTAAAACTTGCCACTGCACATTATTAGCTACCTTTACTACTACAATCTACCAGCATGCATTGACTTATGCAGCACATTTTGATTTACCATTCCTTATTTTTAGCTTACCAGTTACTGCTGCAGATTGCTGACTTACCACGACTTACTCATTACAAACCTATCACTGCATGTTACTAGCCTATAACTGCACATTAACTTCCAACTACATTTTTTTTTTTTTTACTTACTGACAGACATCCAATCAAACAGTATGCATATTAAACTGTCAAATGTTAAACTATCTTCAAACCAAAATTTGCAACCCCTGAATTACCAGTTATATGGACAACTTTGCTTTTGCTTTTTCCTTCTTTTCTTTTTTTGTCTCAATGTTACCACAAAACTGTTTCACAAATAACACCGCTGAGATCTGACTAGCTCATGTGGTGTGACAGCTTCTTTTCTCTCTCACCCACAAACTTTGCGATGAATTCCACAACCAGATCCGCCATCAGACCACAGCACTGTTTGAAGTTCACGGCCCCACTGTCCCAGTAACCATGGAGACGGGAGCCACGTCGCAGCCAGGATTGCAGCATAGGAAGAAAGCAGATGGTTGATGCAGTGCAGCGAAAACTTCACACCTGCAGGGTCAAAAACCAAAGCAGGAAAGTCAACTCATGCCCAGGCATACATCTGAAACAAAACCACTTCTCAGTAGTATACAGCAGTAAAAAAAAAAAACACACAGCTAAAAGTCTTCACCATCACCAGTGATAAGAAATAAAAGAAAAAGAAGATATCTGATTCATGTAAAATCAGCACCTCGTGGCCAGCTGTTCCTATGTTCAGACTCTTAGTAAGCAGCACATACATACCATGTAACTCAACTCATACTGCGCTGCACACTACGAGGGAAATGCAACAGTAAAATATTCTTTTCACCAAATGTACATATTGTTCCATAAAGCTGAATGGGTGGTGGAGTTGATTTTTGGCATATTTTTATTCAGGTTATTCTTTTTTTGTGTTTTCCAAAGTAATTTTTCATTCATTGCAAGCAAAGGAGTTTTTGTTTAGCTTTACAGAATGCATGTTTACCCCACACCAAAGACAAAGACAACCATCAGCAGATCAAAGAAAACTGATCTTTCTTCTGACTGTTGAACAAAAAGAGCAGCTGAACCATAATCTACCATGTCAAAGCCTGACACAATAGCACTGGGTCTTCGGGATGAAAAACTGCAGAAGGCAAGTCAACAATTGAATATCATGGTCACTCTTTCTTGATCCTCTCTGCTTCCCATAACTTCATCCTCCACTCACCTCCCCTCTTTTCTAATTTCAACCCCACTCCTGCCCTCCATCAACTGCAACACCCCACTGCCCAAGCCCCTCTCCATCATAACATCACCTGCCTGCTTCTCTTTCAGGAAGCCTCCTGTCTCCTCAACTCACCTGGCACAGACGCCGTGTCCCTGAGCAGGGAGAGAGAGGTGGTGAGGGTCTGTGGTTGAAAGGAACGGGGGCAGGACGAGATGGCAGTGGCCAGGCCATCCAGGAGGAGGTACCAGACGTGCAGCACCCCGCTCCTCTTGTCCAGCTCCTCCAGGGTGCAGTAACTGCCCGGTTGGAGCCAGACTCCTTCGTCCGTTTTCTTCTGGTCCTCTGAAGAGAAAGGAAAAAAACATGCCATTTTGGTGTGTTTTTTGGTGAAAAGTTGTTTGTGGTGAAAAGTTCTTCTGTTTGTGACTGGAGATGAAAAATTATTTATATGCAGATTAATCTGTAAAACTATTCATTTGCGGTTTAAGGTGAAAAGCAATCTATGAAGTTTGCTGTTGTTTCAATTCAAAGCAATTTCTCATAGTTCATGGAGAAAAAGTCGTTTGCCTGATACAAATTTTGTACCTTGGTACAAATCTTCCAAACCCATAATTAGGACTTCTATGAATTTTTGGAAGGCATTTCTATGAATTTTTGGAAGGGCATCTTTATGCCCAATGGCTTTACTCAATTTCTGACATAGAAAATCAGGACTTCCGCTATTCATTACATGTGTGCATATGATTTTATTTTGCTGCAAACAACACATTTAACCTTCACGCTGTCACAGGCAACTAAACGACTTAGTTTTGCTAGGAATGCTTGTGAGTGATACAGCTATTTGAGACCTGATCTTCTGTCTCAGAATAAGTCATTTTGCTTGATTTTGTTGTTGTTATGTTGTTATTGTTCTTGCTGTTTTTCCAGACTTTCACAATAGGGTAGTCAGTCGTAAGATGAAGACAGCGAGTTATGTCTCAGTACCACACGAGTATATACAGTCAAGCAGAAACTTCACCTTGAATACATGTATTGAAATTTCAGTCAGCACAAAACAGATTGATCAGACTCAACAGCATTATTGCAAAACCTCAAATTCCATAAAACTAGAAACAAAAATTCCTGTCCTTTTGTTTCAAATTAAATGCACTCTCAGTTACATTACATTTTAAGGCTAAGGTGAAGGGTCCAGTATCATGCAGAAACTGATAGTTCTTTTCAGCGATAAATCCTGTTGAAAAGTACACAGGAACAAAAGAGTGTGGAAAATGTAATCCTTTCTTATGCTGAAAGCAGACAAACACAGTCAAACACTGATTTCGTTTGCCCTCTTTTACTGTCTCCTATTCTGTGCTCTCCCAGTGGGATGGCTCCCAGGCTTCTCATTCTGGCTCTCCCATACACAGCCTCAGTCATACCCTTTCTCTTGCAGTCACAGCACCAATCCACAGGGGACCTCATCAGTATCCAGTATTCACCAGGTCATCTATCAGAGGAAACATCGCACTGCTGCCGGGTCATTTGGGGTGGTGTTAAGAGATGCCTGTTCAGACAAGACACCACTCACTAAGCAGTGTACTCTATAATAACTGCTTAGCTGCCAAGTCCCCATCTGGAAAGAGAGGAACCCAAACTCCGTCCAGTGACATCCCCACAAACTTGCAGACTCTGAAGACTTGTACAGGAACCTACTGCAGACGAAGCCAAGGTAGAAAGCAAAAGAGGTCACACAGACCTTCAGAATTTGAGACTTCTTGTTCAAAAAGATCCGTGAAGATACAGATGATGGAAATGATGCTATGCAGTTGTGTTCTGGGCTGGGGACGAAATGGCACAGCTGTAATATTTCACTAACATCCATTAAAATATCCTGGCAGCAAAAGAATGGAGAAATGCAGACATCTGCAAGGCTGGTCAGGAAATCGGGGCACATCAAAGAGAGATGTATCTATCATGTGAACAAACCTTAACAAAGTGTAGTCAGCAACCAACCTTAGCCTGTAGCACACTCAAATTTACTTTTGGCAGCGGCTGCCATGGACCGAAAAAATCCTACAAATATAATCATGTCTCTGATGGGATTCAAACCTGCAATCTCCGATCCCACACTTCGCATCATGGCAGGAATGCAAACTTAAGATTTAGAGTACAGACCTCGGATTTTAAATATGCCTGAACAAAAGGAACTGATTTACAATATATTCTGTTTTTTGATTCATGAATGTTTCTTCAGTGCAACACCCTCACACACACTGACAGCCAGCTGCGCGACAGACCTGTCTCTGAAGAAGACCCTTCCAACATCCCTGAATCCACTGAGGTGATGCTCAATGAATCGCCCACAGTCGAGCTCCCTTTGCCTGTCATGGTGTCGTTTGTCTTGCCGCTCTTCTGGCCTGTGGTTTCTGCCACCAGGGACAGGCCCATGTGAGGGATGTGGGGATCCACTGTGCGGACATGAGACCCTAGTTGAATTCTGCAACAGACATGTGTGACAGATGGTCCCTTATTCCACAGACCCCCCCTCAATAACAACCTAAATTCACATTTTATTTTGGTCTCTATCTCTTTTGAAGTAAAGTTTTTGTTTAAAAACCATTAATCAGTGCCAGAAAGTTTTCAATATGGCTACTGGTTTCACTCTAGATCTAGTATCAACACTGATGCTGATTTAACTCCAGGACTCCAATTAATAGTTTCAGCATTGATGCCAATTTCACTACACTCCCTCCCTAGAACACTATAGAGAACAAGATACTGGCTTCAAATTGTGTGTGTGTGTGTGTGTGTGTGTGTGTGTGTGTGTGTGTGTGTGTGTGTGTGTGTGTGTGCGCGTGCGCGTGCAAGTGTGGAAATCATGAAAGGAATCCTTCGCTGGTCCTACAGCCACACTAAAGACTTGGGGGAACTGCAACAAAAAAGGCTACGCCAGTCATCTCCACCTCTGAAGACTGTGGGCAGAGCTCTTCCCGGTCCATTCTTTAACGCTGTCCATCTCTACCTCTGTCTGGTCTCCTCTTCTGCTGAACTACTCTTTAGAGGATAGCGCTGGAAAGTGAAAGCTACTCTTTAGAGGATAGCGCTGGAAAGTCAATGGTCACAAGCTGACACCATTTCTCTTTAGAGGATAGCGCTGGAAAGTCATTGGTCACAAGCTGACACCATTTCTCTTTAGAGGATAGCGCTGGAAAGTCAATGGTCACAAGCTGACACCATTTCTCTTTAGAGGATAGCGCTGGAAAGTCAATGGTCACAAGCTGACACCATTTCTCTTTAGAGGATAGCGCTGGAAAGTCATTGGTCACAAGCTGACACCATTTCTCTTTAGAGGATAGCGGAAAGTCAATGGTCACAAGCTGACACCATTTCTCTTTAGAGGATAGTGCTGGAAAGTCATTGGTCACAAGCTGACACCATTTCTCTTTAGAGGATAGCGCTGGAAAGTCAATGGTCACAAGCTGACACCATTTCAGCTTTTTTCCCCCCTGCACTGTGGTCTTCATTGCCAATTAAAATAATAATACAAAGTGAACAATGTCACAGGAAAAACAAGACTCTCAAGAGAAGAAATTACTTCAGAAGGTCTTGACTGGACAGTTTAGCTGTACCCGTAGTCATTTCACTACACTCGGATTTTAAGCGATGTGTTAATACTAGTGTGGGTATTTGTATCTAGAGACTCAACAGATATGATAGCTGAGGTCCTGATTTGGCTCCTTGTAGTCCGCTGGACTCTATAAACACTAACTAACTAACTATGCTCGGATAGTCAAGGTTATCCCACTATGCTGATAGTTATTCAACCAGACATGATCACACGTGCTGGTTCCCCTAGTTCACCTGAAGGCCCCTTTGAAGACTGGGCAGGCAGGCATTGGCCACATGGAGGCCAGGATCTGGCAGCAGCGGGTCAGGTAGCCAAGAGCAGGGACACACAGGTTCTGAAGGTTCACGCCCCCATTGCCAACATCACTGCCCGAGTCAGAGCCGTCATCGTCGTCATCATCCATGTCTTCAAACATTCCTAAAAGTGACAGAAGACAACTGAAAAACTGATTCAAGGAGTTCTTGCGAAAGTCAGAGCTAACAAAATTCTGGACTGGAAGTTGTTAGGGACTTGTTATTGTGCTAGCTGCAAAATTTCAGCCAAACAGAGCTAACAAACTGTCCATTTTTCACAAGAGACTGACTTGGAGTACAGACTATATGACAGTAAAAGCATGAACTTGCACTTTCTGGTAGCCACTCTGGGTCAGGGAAAATCTGTTTGCTTCACAGTTGCAGAGTCAACACAGCACAACACAGCTCAGTATACTGTAACCTAGATATGCTCATAAACTGCAGCACACACCATACAAATGTGATACAGTGCATATCAGAGGAAAAGCAATGAAAAAGGTATCAATACATCACACACCAAAGGTTCTAACCAAGGCTCTGACTGACCAACAATCCCACCCCAATAATCCCTCTCTACCCTTCCCTCCTCCATCATCTAAAATCACTTAACAATGACAGATATTAACTTGAAATTAAACCCCACTTACCTGAACCATGTACATATTTGAGCAGACACAGAATGCAGTCTACGGTGGCGTTGGCAAACACCAGAATGTTCTCTGTGTTGAGGTACACCTCAAACACATCCAAAACGGCCGCAACATGACGCTGACGAGCCTCATTCACTGCCTCATTGGCCGTGTATTCAATCCGCACACTGCGCAGAGCCCCAAAACAGGGGCCGCCACCCTGACTGCAGCTCCTGAGTACAGGCTTCAACCAGTTCACAGATGGAGCACACGATCTGGAAAAAAAACAGGTCAGAAGAACTTTGTAAAAACAACACCTATGAATTCTAACTAACCGGATCTCAAATGAATGGGGTCTTTCTAGAGAGATTAAACTGTTACACACAAACAAAGCCAACAACAACAAAAAAATGTAAAACCCAAAGTCTTTACATGTAGAATGTTATTGGGGAGGTTCTTTACTTTGAGATTTTTGTGTATTCAACAAACTCAGCTATTTCAAACACACAGAAGCAGGCACTTTTGTTAAACCCTCTATCTTAAAAACAAAAATGTGCAGCATGACTACATTTCCAATATAAATGGGCTCCAATTTTCAAATCCTGAGGCACTGCCCTCCTGTCTCTTTTCTTTTTTTCAAATGTGTTCTGATTATGCTGTAGTCTGAAGCACCCTATGCATGGTTACATTACTTTTGGCAACTCCCTCTGAAGACCCGTTCATGCAGACCATCTACTTTCATGTTTCAGTATTTATGTCAAAACAGTTTACACCATCAACTGTCCAATGTGTACCTCAGTTCATGACATGACTACACCATCAGTTCTGGCTTAGCAAGCTCGCATCATTGTCCATTAGGCATATAACAAATTCAAACAGTAAAAAAAAACATATTTCCTTTCATGAGATAAAAAGACTTCTGTCACTCGCTTTCAGATGCCAATAACAACATCAACACACTCAACCATAATGCTACAGCCCATGCATTCTTATACAAAGCTAAATCAAAATTCTGAAACAGCCATACAAAAGGCATCAACAATCAAACCTACTACAGAAGAAACAGTAAACATCTGAGGTTTGGAAACAGAATATAAGAGGCCCCTGTGATGCAGAAGAAGAGACGTATCTGGTTTCATATATACAGCAAAATCATAGCTGCAATAAAGCATGTGCCATATTTATAGGTGAAACTGATATTTTCTTCAAAAGCAGTATATACGTCCTATACTCCACAGTGACTCTCGAGTCTGAAAATGACTTTGGTTCCGTCCACTCCAAGCGGAGTTCAGGCCACCTACCTGATCCTGCACATCGCTGTCACACAGCTCCAAGCACAGCATGTCTTCAAATGTCTTACACAGGAACTCATTGATGTGGAAGTGCGGCAGCTCGTGCCGGCCCCCCAGAACAGCAACTATGAAATCGTGGATGCAGGTCACTGCCATTTTGGATATGCTGCCGTCACGATGACCTGTGGCCTGTATAAAAGGGGAATGGTAGTCAGTGGTTTTTCTTCTTTGAAGAAAACCACCGAATTAAAATGGTTGCATAATGGAATCTTTCTGTGAAGATCCCCCAGTCATCCCTAAAAAGTGGGTCTTAGTCTTGTATAGACAATGAAGAAAAATGTTCTTGTACAAACAAATCTTTAAAGTGAGCGACTGTTAGCAGGTGAGGTCTTTTTTTATGAAGATTTCACTGTAACTGGTACTCAAAGCCTGTCGTTCTCACCTCAATTCATGGTTTATATACACTTTTGAACATACAATTCAAGGACTATTTAAGGACTTTTCGATGACTTTTAGAATACAATTCAAGGACTGTAATATGGAAAATATAAGCCTTTATCCATACTTATGTTGCTTCATGCAGTCACTTCAGTAGAATCCAATAAACAGAAGACAACAGGAAAGTGGACAATTTTGGCAGTACAAAATGAACTTGCTCTTTTGATATTTGTATAATTTTGTTTTCCTCAGCAAAATATATAACTTGCTCTATCAAGATGCTATAGCAAATGCTGGCTGAAGTTAACTTTGTTCTATAGAAAGTTTATCATACTGAAGAAATTCGTTTTTTTTTTTTTTTTTTTTTTCTGGGCTAGTGCCCTTCTTTGAGTCACTAGCTGCCATTGTAGGGAAAATATGTTAAATGAAACTGATTTCCCACGGACTATTAACAACTAAGAACAAAAAAAGAAACAAAAAAAAATGGCAAGGAGAGGGAGAGAGCTGAGGTGTGAGGAGAGATGGAGCAGGACTGAGCAAGATTTTGAGGTATGGAGTCCGTTTCTTTATCAGATGACAAACTGTTCAACCCTACCTCCACCAGGTATGGGGACACTGCCGCCCACACTCGCACCAGGTGGAGCAGCGGTCGCTGGCTGTGAACCACCGTCATCAGCGCCTGCTGCAAGCGGTACAGGTGAAGGGCATTTGCAGGCAGCCTTGACCCTTGACCTGCATGTGAGGCAGGTTGACCTGGGGTCAGCATGTTGCTGGGGTGTCGCTGGGCTCGGTGTGGTGATGCTGCAGATGCCGCAGCTGCAGGCGGCTAGACTCTCCCAGCTCCGTCAGGAAGCTGAGTAGAGCTTTCAGGTTCAGTTTCTTTTTGCTGCGTCTTCAAACAGGCTGCAGACAAAACATGTTCAGGTATGACAAAATGCTATGTCTTCAAACAGGCTGCAGACCAAAACATGTTCAGGTATGACAAATGCTATGTCTTCAAACAGGCTCCAGACAAAACATGTTCAGGTATGACAAATGCTAAATCTTCAAACAGGCTCCAGACAAAACATGTTCAGGTATGACCAATGGTATGTCTTCAAACAGGTTTTTCACAAAACATGTTCAGGTATGACAAAACAAGACTCATACCCATCAACCCTAAACAGCAACATCTAAAATGACGTGAATGCATACTTAAACCCATTTTTCACCTAGAACGGTTTATCTATGTTCATTTCTCATGACTGACCATGCACACTTTCTTCACATGGCCCACTTGACACCAGACATCCTTGCATCTTCCACCTTAAGAAGACGTTACAACGAATATTCATACCCATACTTCACCTACAACTGTTTGTGTATGTTCACTCTTGTGACTGACTGACTATGCCCACTTTCTCACTTGTCCATGTTACTACGGTCTGACTTTTACCAGTCATCCTTATATCTTCCACTAAAGAAGATGTAAAGAAGTGTGTAACCTTCAAATTCTTGGGCTACAATGCGTTCCTAATTATTATCACATTTCTGCATTTTAAAAGTATTTTCTCTGTTTGTTATTCCCTGCAACCCCTTCAAAAGTGGCCGTGAATAAAGTCTCAATATCCATATCACATACCTAATTCTTGTATTACACATCACACACTGTTTTACCTGACCACACTGTGTGACAGTTCACACACTGTTTTACCATCTTGTGGCAGATCATTCATTGTCTCACCTTCCCCTTCTTGTGACAGATCACACACACACACACACACACACACACACACACACACACACACACACACACACACACACACACACACACACACACACACACACTAACAACTTCCACCTCTTGTGACAGATTACAAACTGTCTCAGTCGTCCATCTCTTGTGCAAGATCACTCTCACCAAACACACACACACCTTCCTTCTGTCCAAGACTACACACTGTCTTAGACCTTACCATCTCAGGCCACACAAACAGTCTAAGACATACATACCGTTTTACCACACATACTGTCTCAAACCACACATACAATCTCACACCAGCCATACTGCCTCACACCACACATGCTGTCTCACGTCACACATCTCACCTGTCCACTTCTGTGTGACAGACCACACAGCGCCCTAGCGGCCTGCTGAGACGTGAGCACCCCACCCCCAGTGAGGGAGCTGTCCCAGCCACACTCCATGCAGCTCTGACGGATCAGTTCCGCCACGTTGATTCGGGGAGCCACCGGCACCGCAGCACCCGTCAGCATAATGGGCTCCATCTCCATCACCCTGTCAATGTTCGGCAATGATAAAACTTGCATTTCGTGTTAAAACTTTCTCATTTATGTGTTGGTATGGTGGGTTGACTGTGAAGAGCAGAAATGTGCTTGAGAAAGCGGTGAACGTGGGAGGAAAAATCGTTGGTGAGAGACAAAAAAAGTCTGAGTGAGCTGTACAGGTGCCGTGTTGTTTGTAAAGCAAAGAAGATTGCGTGTGACCAGACCCACGTTCTTGCAAATCAGTATGACCTTCTTCAGTCAGGACGAAGATATCGATCGGTTAAATGCAGAAGTGTCAGATTTAAACAAAGTTTTATTCCCCTGTCCATTGATTTTATGAACCGAGGAGATGTTTAATTGAAATCCAAATTCCTTTATATGAATGTATGTCATATGTGAGAAAATGGGTAATGTGACTAAATCATTGTTTATTTGCTGTGAATGTGTGTGACCACAAATTAATTTCTCAAATTGAGATAATAAGTTTACTTGACTTGACTTGACTTGACTTGACTTGATTTCAGCTGTGGTAGAAAAGATTTTTGATGACATTTCAGGTGTGTTTTCAGAAGGCATATTTCAAAGAGTTGTGTAAATGATTTTTTTTTTTTTTTTGATGACTTGAGAGTTGACTTCATGGTGGGGGGCCAGAAAAGCTCAGTGGTAGAGCACCAGACTCATAATCTTGGAGATCCTGGGTTTGCGGGTTCAAACCTCCGCCGGACTGTTTTGGTACAGGGAGATTTTTCTGACTCCATTTCCCATACAGTCCTTTGAATGAGACTATAAAACGAGGTTCCATGTGTGAATGCATGCATAAAATCTCGCACACACGTAAAATCCCATCACCAACTTTCAGAAGAGAAGGCCAGTTTGGCTGTTTGTATGGATGACACATTACACATAGCATGCACCTTCCCTGAAGTTGGAGTGTGGCTGCCTTAATGGCGGGATAAAAAAAAAAACCAGTCAAACACACAAAACTCCACTCCCTTTGTTGGGTAGACAGGATTAATCCTTTCCTGTCTATACAGGGAGCGTCCGCAGGAGTATCAGCCTGCGTACGCAGAAGAAGGAAGAAAGACGACTTCATGGTGACAGCCCTGTTATGGCCCTTTGCATACAGCTGGGCTATAAGCAACATTATCTCTTATCACTTGCATTTCTGCCTACCACTTTAGGGCCAGAAGTTCTTCGTTATAATAAATGACTTCATTCTGAATTTTCCTTCAGCTGCTAGTTTACTGAAGAGGTGAAGATGTGAAGAGCTGTATTGCACATTCAGAATCCTGTACAACATAAAAAATGAATGTGAAATGACACAATCACTGAATATAGAACTGATGTTGCATTTGAAATAACATGCTCAGATGAAGCTGTGTTTATGAGGTCTCATGACACGAGATGTAGCATCAGGTAAGTGTTACATCTCAGGAAAACAAAGAAAACAACATGCACACAAACAGCAGCAACAAGTTTGACCACAAAATATGTATGTTTCCACATGCAACTTTTCTGTCACATCCCTGGCTTGTGCAGAATGAAGTATCCAATCACAAAAGAGAGAAAAAAATGTCATCATGGTTCCTTTTCATCACAACAATACAACTTAAAAATACTAGTTCAAAATATCAGGACTCCCCTGAAGAAAAATGAAAAGTCTCTTACATTCAAGCGGGTCCAGGGGCATACCCTCCCCCCATCCCACACATCTCCTCCAAAATTTTGAAACTTGAAATTCAAGATGGTGCGCGATCTGACTCAAGTCCAAGCGTCAACAGTGCATAGCCCAGTTTTCAATCCAGTCAGGACCAGGACCACTTGTTTGTGCAGCTTTTGTCAGTTTCATTCACTTTTGCAGTGTCGTGCCGCCACACAATGTCAAAGCATGACATCATTTTGACTTTGACTGGCCGGACAAAATAAGACTGCCCTCTCTTGCAAAGTAGTTTACTCAAGAACTCATTGTGTCTCAGACTCTTTCATTACACTTCTGATACAAAAAACTTAAAAACAGGTGAAAGCAGGTAACACTCACCCATCTGAGTCACCTGCCACTTCAGTGTCAGCAGAGCGACCTTGCTGCACACGTGGTAAGCTGGACTCATGGTTCCTTGGCTGAAGTAGGTGTGCTCTAGCTCTGAGATGTGGGCACAACACCTAGTCCAACAACAAAGAGTTCAGCGAGGGATCATGCAGCAAATCTTCCATAATCATTCAAACACTGAGATGACAGCTCAAAATATGGTGCAAAGGTATCTTCTTAAACAGGGGCAGTAAAGACATTAAGATCTGAGTAGACAAGCTGTTTGAGTGCCTTATCTGTCACAGTCATAAGTCAGACATTCTGAGCTGAGTATATCAAGTCATAGTCAGGCATTGTGAATTGTTCCAGTGGCAGTCAAATGCTCAGACTGAATGTAACACCTGTTCCAGTGACACAGAACCTATTCCAGTCAAAAGATATCTGTTCTAGAGACAATCAGAAATAGACAGGACTACCAAACAGATCCAGTGACACAACTTTCGTTCCACAGGCATTCAGATCTGACACCTGTTTTGATGGCAATCAAATCACAGAAAAGTAAAACTTGGAGTATAGCCCAGTCTAGTAATGGTCACACCTACATGAAACACTATGGCACCCTCAACATTATCCTCTAACAGAAAATACCATAACTGCCAAACTTTAAGCCATTACTTTTTTTGTCTAAACTCTGACCTGGCCAGGTACTGGTAGATGCCTATCAATGCTTTTTTTTTCTCTCATTCTATTCTTACCTTACAAAAAAAAAAGGCCCACAGCCTGTTTGTATACCTTTATCGGACGTGCACCTACACACAGTATCAACAAGCACAGTACAGACATCAACAGGTGTTGCCAACCTGAAGACGTGTTTCCAGCACTCGGCAGCATGACTTCCCACCTCCATGCCTGTGGTCATCATCACGTCCATGCTCAGCACGTGGGAGGCATGCAGACGCACAGGGCGCACCTTGTCCCTCAGCACCGCAGCCTTCAGACCGCCCTTACTCTCCGCTGTCCCCACACCTGACTGGCGTCCATCCTCACGCACGCACGAGGTGCTGGCCAGCTGAGCGAAGGCGCTGGCACATTTGACTGCAGGCCTGTACGAGGGATGGAGGACATGGGCTTTAATGTGTGATTTACCTGTGTATGTGTGTGTGTGTGTGTGTGTGTGTGTGTGTGTGTGTGTGTGTAGCATGTGCATGCAAGCCTGTGAGTGTGTGCATGTGTGTGTGTGTGTGTGTGTGTGTGTGTGTGTGTGTGTGTGTGTGTGTGTGTGTGTGTGTGTGTATGTGTGTGTGTAAGCATGTGCATGCATGCCTGTGTGTGTGTGTGTGTGTGTGTGTGCTTGTGTGTGCTTGTGTGTGCACACACACATCCATTTGTGTGTAGATACAAGTGTGCAAATGTGTGTGCATGTGTGCTTGCAAGCATACGTGTGTATATGTATGGGTGTGCACAGGTGTGCATTCATAAATGTGCACAAGAGAAGGAATTTGTAATCTCTGCATTTGCCTCTCCAATTTATATTTTATAAGCGAAATAACGTGCACTGACAAACAAACAAAAAAAAGTAAAGGAACAAAAAAGAGGGTTCAGAAAGGCTCGCCTTTTTGCAACAGGAACCCCTGCCGAATCTTCTCCAGCAGGAAACAGTCCAAACCTGAGCCTTGTTGAAGGAAAGCAAGAGCTTGTCCCTGACAAACACACATTCTACGGTCACTCCTCTTCATTTACACGGCGCTGCAGACTCCAAAGTGTGGAGCAGGAGGGGCTGAGACTTTGGTACCTCTATAGCATTGGCGCACCCAGCAGAGGTGGACAACTCTCAGGTCAAAAGTGGTGGACTGCCTTGAAGGTTAACCGAATATCAAACTGGCGAAGAAGATGCCCTGCCATGCCAGCGAGTCCTTGCAGAGTTACCAGAAGAAAAACCAAGAACACTGTTCTCAAAATGCAGGTCTCATGTGTACCGAGGTACTATTTACGTCAACAAGAACATATGTGCCAGGCTGCAGCAGTAGCAGATGGTTCAGAGGACCACAAGATGGACATCAAGGCATATGAAGCCCAAGCTGACTCTTGAAGGGAGTAAAAAGCCCAAGCTGACTCTTGAAGGGAGTAACAGAAGGTAATTGTGGGAATTACTGGCCAAATTCTTCTATGAGTAGCAACAGAGAAAGAAGTTTCTCTTTGAGAAGCAAAAGGAAACTTGAATAGGCATTTGTAGGAATCCATGAGCGCTGAAAACATGACAACCAATCTCTGGAGAGCACAGAGAGGCAGGGGAAAAGGAGAAAAAACAAGATAATTTGAACATGTTGCATAAAGTAAACTCACTAAGGGCAAACACTCTTGCTGCCTAACTGGGCATGGAGGTGAGGTCAGCTCTCTTCTCTTCCAATTTCTGTTGGTTTTTTTTTTTTTTTTTTTTTTTATCCTGATAATGTGGCAATGTTCAATGCCAAGTGGTGAAAAGGCACATGTTTGGGAACGAAAGAAACAAAATGTATTCCACATAAATTCCCCTATCTTCACTTTAAAAAAAATCTTCCTTCAAAGTCTTTTCACTTTTTTTTTTTCCTTTCAATCTTGATTTTCTTTATTTCTTCATGTTCTGTGTGTGTGTGCTTTTTTTTCAATCTAATGGCCTTGAGAGAAATTTAAATTTACCAAGGGTGCAGCAAAGTCTTGAGGCAATCTGCAGACCACTCAGGGACAGGCAGATGGCATCGCGGCCTCGCTGCGTCTCTTCCCTGGCACCCTCTGTGCCCAGCAGCAGACCCAAGCTGAAGGTGATTCCACAGGAACTCTTCCCATTTGAGCAGCACAGACAGAACATCCAGGATGCGGTCCCAGCATGTCTCCAGAATGATCCTTGCCAGAGTCTGACCTGAGACAGACAGAAAGCATCTACACATGCAAATGTTAGATCTATGTGAGAACTGATGGATTTACATATGCTAATAATCTCCCACTCACAAGGATGATTTAATTTACTGATTTACATGCTGCTGTTAAATACATGTGATGATTTATATACCGATTTACAAGCAAACGTCTGAGCAGGAGAAGACCCATGAACATCCTTCAAAGTCAAGTTGCGGTCTTCAGTCTTAAAAAAAAGCAAATTTACGGCACTGTAGATTAGGTAAAGTGATGTTGCTGATAGCCCATTCCTACACAGACATTACCCTGGGATAAACAGATGGCTAAAATCAGGACTGTGTATAAATTAAAATCCTTGGTTAAAATCCAGAATGACATCTGAATTTTGAAAAAAGATAAATCAATATGATTATAATCCTCTCTCCAGTTTGATCAACCCAGCATGGGTAAAGCTAACAGAAGCATTAATACAAACCATGTTGACCAACGTCCAGTCAACACAAAGGTTATATAGGAGTCAAGCATCAACAACAGAAATACACAGTCGTAACCAAAAAGTAGCCTCTGCTGACATAGCTGGAGGGGTGATAGGGACCAGACCTCCCAGTGACGAGCACGAGAGCAGTTCCTTTGGAAGGTCTCACAGACTAGCAACCTGTTCAAGGCAGAAGAGTCTGTGATGAGTGTCCCCAGGGAGAACCTATGCATGCTCAAATGTCTGATCAAACAAGGTATTTAAATCGTTTCATCCCTGGCATGGTCTCAGTCATAAACTGGGCAATAAGCAACATGCCAGAAAAACAGTTAATAAACTGTATGTGTTGATGCCTGATACACAATTTATTAACTGGTGCTATGCAGCATAGCTTCGTACCCTACCAAAGAGTTTGTGTTATCACAGGCCTGTGTTATCACTGACCTGTCTCATTTTCAATCAGCGTTATACTGCCCTGTGTTATCACTGACTTGTGTTATTTTCAATCGGTGTTATACTGCCCTGTGTTATCACTGACCTGTGTTATTTTCTTTTATCAGTGTTATACTGCCCTATGTTGTCACTGACCTGTGTTACTTTTAATCAGTGGTATACTGCCCTATGTTATCACTGACCTGTGTTATTTTTTATCAGTGTTATACTGCCCTGTGTAGTCACTGACCTGTGTTATTTTTTATCAGTGTTATACTGCCCTGTGTTATCACTGACCTGTGTTATTTTTTTATCAGTGTTATACTGCTGCCCTGTGTTATCACTGACCTGTGTTATTTTCTTTATCAGTGTTATACTGCCCTGTGTTGTCACTGACCTATATTATTTTTAATCAGCATTATACTGCCCTGTGTTATCAATGACCTGTGTTATTTTTAATCAGCGTTATACTGCCCTGTGTTATCACTGACCTGTGTTATTTTCTTTAAGCAGCGTTACTGCCCTGTGTTATCACTGACCTGTGTTATCTTCTTTAAATCAGCGTTATATTGCCCTGTGTTATCACTGACCTGTGTTATTTTTAATCAGCGTTATACTGCCCTGTTATCACTGACCTGTGTATTTTTAATCGGCGTTATACTGCCCTGTGTTATCACTGACCTGTGTCATTTTTTATCAGTGTTATACTGCCCTGTGTTATCACTGACCTGTGTCATTTTTTATCAGTGTTATACTGCCCTGTGTTATCACTGACCTGTGTCATTTTTTATCAGTGTTATACTGCCCTGTGTTATCACTGACCTGTGTTAATTTTTTATCAGTGTTATGCTGCCCTGTGTTATCACTGACCTGTGTTATTTTTTATCAGTGTTATACTGCCCTGTGTTGTCACTGACCTGTGTTATCTTTTATCAGTATTATACTGCCCTGTGTTATCACTGACCTGTGTTATCTTTTATCAGTATTATACTGCCCTGTGTTATCATTGACCTGTGTTGTTTTTTATCAGTGTTATACTGCCCTGTGTTGTCACTGACCTGTGTTATCTTTTATCAGTATTATACTGCCCTGTGTTATCATTGACCTGTGTTGTTTTTTATCAGTGTTATACTGCTGCCCTGTGTCACCATAGGCATGTGTTATTATTAATCTGAGTCATATTTGATTTCAATCTTTCACTGCCTAAGATTTTATAAACAACAAAGCAGTATTAAATATCATGACAGTCAGATTTATACTTTTTTTTTCGGTCAATAATGTTGGCCTTCTTTTATGCAATTAAAAGAAAAATGATAGGCAGATCCGTTTAACGTTAAAACCAAGAAACGGGCGCAAGAGAGACTGAACTTCTCACAGTAACTTACCAGCCTCCACTTTCAGTCTGGTTTCTGGAGATTCTTCATAGTTCGCCACCATTCCTTCATCACAGCGGAATTCATACATCAGCTGTCCTCCAATTTCATGACTGCCCAGTCCATCCACATCTGTCACAGAAGACACACTTCATGATAACTTTAAACACCTGCTGCAGATTATAGTACTGCATTGGGTTGTATTCAATGCACTATATATCTTTTAAATGTACATTTTATACAGTACAGCATGTTTTACCTGAACCAATACCTTCATTTTCGATCACGTGAATTTTGGGTAAACCAAATAATTCTGTTTGGACCAGTCAGCCATTCATGCTAACAGAAGTTTTGGCTAATCTTTTGGGGGATTCATTGTGTACTCAACATAACTGCACATGGCTAGAATTTACTAACATCTATTTTTGTTAACATGGATGAACAGATCTACATCTTTACAGATTCATCAGGACAGAAAACTGAAACTGAAGGTAAGAAGGCAATTTCTGAGATAATCAATATCAGTTTGTAAATGAGCAATAAATACAACCTACAAGGCATGTGCCTACTTCAATAAAATGCCAATCTTCCACCACCAATGCAACAGCTAAGTTGATACAAAAGTTGATTTGCATTCTAAGGATTGCAAGATCGAGCCCCAGCGTATTCAACGGGTATATCATTTACAGACCTATTAGAGACTGAACCCTCTATAATGTGTACACACACGCACAAGATAGGAATTTTCCTACTAAAAGTAGTTGTAAATTATGTTTATCTGTCCAAACAAATGCCTTTCCCCCTCTTGGCGAGGAACAATGCAATATTGTCAGGAGAAAAACAAAAACAAATCGGGAAAGCAGGGGGCTAACTCTGCCTCAATCCCAAGATAGTCCAGCCTGAATGAGTACCCTTCGTAAGTTCACAACACACTGCTCCATGTTAGAACTAGCACAGCGTTCTCTTTTTCCCTGGTTTCCTCGTTTGAGCAAAAGACACAGGTCTTGGTGAGTGCTGGCTTGATGGTGCCACTTGCAACCCGAAGGACAAATGCATGACTCTGTATCAACAGCAGAAATGCCATAATGTATGATGGCAGAGCCACATGCTGGAGATATGTGGCAATACACCACAACTTGTGTGACCATTTTGTTTACAATACTCTCCTTGTGAAGGAAGTGACAAGGAAGCTTCCTCATCCAAAGTGAAACTAAGCTTAAAAGACTTATTGAGAGGTTCCATAAGCGCAAGAAAAAAAAAAAAAACTACTATGAACTTTTCAGAAAAGAGAGTGGCATGATCTCTTGTTAAGGAAAAGAAGAAACTATGTTTGTGTATGATTCATGAACATAACTCACTGTGGGCCACCACTCTGTCGGCCTGACTGGTTATGAAGGTATCGTTAGTTCTCTGCTTTCCCTTTCTTTTTTTTTTTCTCTCTATTTTTTTTTTTTTCATTTGAGGATCTTGACACTATAGCGATGTTCCACTCCAAAAAAGAGATAAGGCAAGAGTCCTCAGAAGAGAAGCCCCCTTCAAGCGAGTGTTTCGGCACTTATCTCCTGACACTCTAGGGGGGTTGGGCCACACCCGGTTCATGACTCCGGATGTCCTTCTGCTGCCCCTTTTTTTTCCCATCTTGGGATGAGCCATGGCTGGGATTCGAACCCATGCCCTTCTGGACATGCTCATTTCCACTTAATGACTCGCGCACTAACCACTGAGCCACAGGGACACCTGATATTTGTAGGAAAGTTAAGCCTTATGAAGTTCACTTTTGTTCCTCCTTGACCAGATCCAACTTGAACACCTCTCTGCCGCTTCTGCCATTGCTTTCAGGGCTCTGGTTTTTTTCCTCCCTGCAACTGAGAGCTGTTTCATGAGGCTGTATGCAGACGTTCCCACAAACCCCCTAGCTCCAATTTCTGCAGTGAGGACTTTGACCTGATAGCCTTCTCTCCTCAGGCTGTTTGCCAGATCAGCATACTTTTCAGTCTTGTAGATTTGAGCTGCCTCCATTCTGTTCTCATATGGCACCGTGAGCTCGATCATGATCAGCTGCTTGGTTGACTGAGAGTGTACTACTATGTCTGGTCTCATGCCACTCTTGCTGATAATCTCTGGGTGACTATTCCATTCTGGGAGGTCTGCTGTGCACTCCCAGTCATCTGCCCCGTCCAGCAGACTCTGCCTGCATGTTCCGAGTGGCACTGTTGTTCTTGGCCATGATTCGCTGCCTCCTGCCGTGAAGAATGTTGCGGGTGCTTTTGGAGTCCTGATTTTCCCTTTTGTGGTGTTGGTACTAGCCCAGACTACTTGTACAATCTCTTTGAGCACTTGGTTGTGCCTCCATGTGTACCTTCCTTGAGCCAGGGCTACTTTACATGAGCTTAGGACATGCTCCACTGTTTGTTTTTCATGGCAAAGGGGGCATGAAGGATCGTCTGTTTTTCCCCACTTCACCAGGTTTGCATTTGAGGGCAGAAGGTCATATGCAGATCTGAGAATGAAGCTGATCCTGAGAGGGGCCATGTGCCAAATGTCATTCCAAGTGAGACTTCTTTGGAGTGCATTCTCCCACGTTGTCCATTGCCCTTGCTGGCTCTGCTGGACTGCTTTTTGGAGTCTTTTTTGGTCTTCTTCTTTTCTCATCTCCTGAATCATCATGTCTCTTTTGGCTTTTCCTTTGGCCTTTGACCACCATTCAGTTTTGGTCACCCCCAGTCCTTGTCTGTTGGTCTGTGTGTGTCCTGTTATTTCTCTGATCTTGAGACTTTCTTTGCAGAATCCATCGCCTCTTGAACTTTCCATTTTCTGCCTGTCTTCAGCTGGGGCTTGATTGCTTCAACCACCTTGTCTCCTGAGTCCTCCAGCATGCTTTGAAGTCTGATCTTCCCTGCTTTATATTCCTCCAGGATGGATTTCAGTGGTAGTTTCAGCTTTGCTTGGCGACAGTATAGCGCTATGTCAGTCAGACAGGGTGGGACACCAAGCCATTTCCTTGTGAACTGTTGATTTTTTGGATTCATTGCCTCCACTATGCTGGTGCAGATGTCGTATATCATCAGAGGCCATAGGAGCTTTGGTATCAGCATGAACTGCAGACACCAGACCTTGTATTTGCCAGGGAGCCCACACTGGTCAATGGTCTCCAAAGCCTTCTTCCGACATCTGTTTGGTTTCTTTTGCTCTTCGTGTGTCTTTCAGCGTATCATCATACCATCTTCCAAGGCTCTGACTGGCTCTTCTGTGACTGTTGGAATGGTCTGGTTGGCAACACTGAAGACCACAGATTCGGCCACTTTTCCTTTCCTCAGTGAGAGACTCCGTGATTTCTTTGGCTTGAACTTCATTCTGGATGAGGCAACTATGTCGTCCAGCCTCTCCAGCACGTGACGTGTCTCGTCTTCTCTGGATGAAATCACTGTAGTGTCATCCATGAAGGCCTTGAGAGGGGGCATCTTGTATCCATCGCCAAGGTCTGTTTGTCTTGCGTTGCTTGTTGCTGCTTTCAAGATGACTTCCATTGCCAACACAAACAGTATTGGGGAAATGGCACAGCCCATTGCAATGCCCACTTCCAAGTTGATCCAATCTGTTGTGTACTCCTTGGTAGAGAACCGCATTGAGAAGCCATGAAGTAGTACTTCTTGAGCATGTCGCAGATGTTCTTTGGCACATGGTACATCTTAAGAGCCAACTGTATCATCTCATGGGGTACAGATCCATATGCGTTTGCCAGGTCAAGCCACACTACGTCCAGGTCTCTCTTTTCTGTTTTTGCTCTTTGGATTGCGTCCCAGATCATTGTGGCGTGTTCTACACAGCCAGCCACGCCTGGAATGCCACCTTTCTGGACTGACACATCCAAGTACTTGTTTTCCATGAGGTACTTGGTACTTGGTCAGCCTTGCTGCCATGACAGAGAAGAAGATTTTCCCTTCGACGTTCAGTAGTGATATTGGCCTGAACTGGCTGATGTCACTTGAGTTTTGCTCTTTGGGGAGATGTACACACCATCTGCCGTCATCCACTGGCCGCTGATCTTCTGATTTCTCCAAGCTGATCGCAGCAGCCTGTGGAGCCACTCCAGCACCTTGGACATTTCTTGTACAGCTGGTAAGGTATTCCGTTTGGCCCTGGTGATGATTTGGCTCTGGCTTTGTCGACCACCTTCTTGATTTCCGCCAACGTTGGAGGCTTGTCATTGAACTGTTCCTCAGGGTTGGTTGGCCACACCAGACCTTGAATGTCGAGTGGTGCTTTGCTCTGTGAGTCAGAGTATGTTTTCCTCAGATGCTGCTCAAGAACTCCTTTGTCCACACTTAGGGTCCCAGATTTTGGCTGCTCGAACAGAGTTCTGGCAAACTGGAAGGGGGTCTGAAGAAACGCTCTTGTGTCTTCTTCTTTTTGCTTTTCCTCTTCCTCGCAGATTCCGCTTTGCTGAGGGCGCTGTGTTTTGCTTTCAGGTCTTCCCAGAGTTTTTCCAAGCCTTGTTTTTCAGCTGGCAGTGCAGTCTTCATTTGCTTCTTGAGGTTTTTCTTTTGGACCCTGATCTTGTCCATCTCTTCTTGGCGTCTGGATTTCTTTGGAGGTGTTTTCTCTTTGGGTAGTTTTGCTCCATAGGCGTCTCTACATGTGGCATACACAATGTCCCATATGTGGCTAGTTTGTGTTCCAGGGTGCTTTTCCCTATCAGTGCATCGAGTCTTTGGACGATTTTTGCATCCAGTTTCTCCCAATCTTCAGTCTCGTTTGCTCGTGGCAGGTTGAGTTTCAGGCGCCTGGCATCGAGGGCCTGTGCAAATTCCTCATCCGAACCAACAGCGTGGATGTCCTTGGCACTGTGGTTTAAATCTGGCCCTTGGTCTTCCGACGTCTTATCTGCTGATGCAGTGCGCTGCTGCTCATTCAGATGAGTCTTCACACATCCCATCTTTGTTCTGTGGATCTTCATGCCACGGGTGGTAGCGAAACGCTTTCCACAGACACATGGATATTCCATTTGGTCCATGTTCATAGTCCGTTTGGGATTTCCAGTCGTGATTGGTTGAGCACCGATGGATTCATCATTCTCTCCCCCTTTCAGTGAATCCTGGGAGCATCTTTTCCTTTTGTTTTTAGTAGCCACATGTTGAAGACAAAGTGGGGAGCCAGCCCACAAAGCCCTTGGTTCTGGTACGTCATCCGGCCTATTCCCGGAAGTCAATGGTTTACCCATGCATCAGTAGAAAGAAACTCGTGGAGAGCATGGCAGCAGTCAATAGTCAACTAAAAAAAAAAAGTTAAAAAAATTTGTCTTTTTTAAAGCCCTATATGCAAAAACAATTAACCTTGGAGGTCCAGGTGAGGAACAAAGATAACAGCATAAAGATACCCACCTTCAAGCATCTGCAGCAATGGACAGTCCACCATGCCAACATGCGTGACGTCCATCAGTGGTGAGGCCACTGTCTGAAGGTACAGTTCACTCAGCCATGTTGGAGACAGGTAAAGCAGCAGACCGGAACCAAGTACCCCGTCCACAAACTGCACCTGTACAGAGACATGATGTTCATGAGGAATGCTATGATTTGGCTGATGATTCACACATATTTCTAGAAGTAATTTTTTTTCTGACAATGGAGGGAAATAATAAAAGTCCACAGCCAGAAGATGCCTTGCTGATGGACGGCCACAGTTTGTTTAGATAGCGCACAGCTGCCAACAGCTGTCAGCTTCCTTGCGCTAACCTCCCACAACCTTCCTCCCTACGCGTAATGTGATACTAGCTGTCTGGCTGATAGTGCGCTGGAAATAGGGTGCTGTGTTTCTTCATTAATGCTTTATGCCAGAAGGCAGCAAGCTGTGATCGATTGATGTCACTGTATTGTGGGGCCTCTGACTGACAGAACGACACCAAACATGAATGGGTCTTCTTTCATACGCTTTGCTGACAAGCACCACAAAGATTTGTCAACAAAAAACAATTGAAACAGACAAACGAACACACAACAAATGAAATGAAAGTTCAACTCAGTAGAGAGCATGCGTCGTCCTTTGGATCACGCTCAAACTCAGACATATTGGACATGCATATTTTTCCTTCACAACAGACAAAAAATTATTTGCAAGACGCCTACCTGACAGCTAGTACAGAGCCCGAATAAACAGTCACTGTCAGCACTGATCAGTTTCACTGATACTAGTGTTTTGGAAATGGGGTGCTGTGTTTCTTCATAAATACTTTGCGCCAGAATGCAGCGAACTGTGGTCGATGATGTCACTGGATGTGGGGTCTCTGACTGACAGAATGACACCAAACATGATTGGGTCTTCTTTCATATACGCATTGCTGACAAGCACCACAAAGATTTGTCAACAAAAAAACAATTGAAACAGACTAATGAACACACAGCAAATGAAATGAAAGTTCAACTCAGTAGAGAGCATGCGTTATCCTTGAATCACACTCAAACTCAGACATATTGAACATGCATATCTTTCCTTTACAACTGACAGAAAATTAATCCTAGGACCCTTACCTGACAGCTGGCACAGGGCCCAGATAAACAGTCACTGTCGGCACTGATCAGCTTCACTGGGAACATGGCGGCGGTTTCCCTAGCACGGCCTAAGCATGTTTTGCTTGTCTATCTGTGTGCTCTACGTGCTTGTGAAGCATGCCGAAACTGATTCTATCACAGCCGCACCATGCTTTTAGTAAAGCAAGATTTTAGCATGCTACACATGCAGATGTCAGTTATAAACAATGAAATGCTTCCTACCTGACCTTGTACTTTTGCCCGTTCCAATCATTTGAAACTGATGTCACATGTACACACTCCAATGCAAAATGTTGCCGCATTTTCATCTTCATGGTGAGCCTACTCACGACTTGGGAGAGAGAAGGGGGGAGGGAGAGCAAGAGAGAGAGAGAGAGAGAGAGAGAGAGAGAGAGAGAGAGAGAGCGTGCACGCACACACACACACACACACACACCACACACACACACACACACACACTCACAGAAACCCACACACTAACAACAGCGGTATATAAACAGATGGATCACACACACACACACACACACACACACACACACATTGAAATTTATTTCCACCCCACACCTACTTTGATTGGAATTACACACTGATACGCACAGACACACGCGAGTGCGCACACATGTGCGCAAGCACATTCACAAACATGACAACAAATACAGCATCTCTCTCTCTCTCTCTCTCTCTCTCTCTCTCTCTCTCTCTCTCTCTCTCTCTCTTTATCTGGAATTGTAACAGGCTTAATCAATTATTGGTTTTTTAATTGAGATTTAACCGGAATGCTTGTCACCTCTTACGCATTCGGGATTTTATTGGATTTGAAATTTTCCAGTTGAGGGAAGTATGTCTGGTATTTCGGGGAGACATAGGCCATGTGTTTTTCCATTATCACCTGCAGTTTTGCATCCTGTGTTTTCTGTGACCATGCCTGTCTTTTCAGTAAGTTGACGAGTGCGTGTGTCTGCTCCCCCCCCCTTGTTCCCCATGTAATGCCAGGCCAAAACGGTGAGAACGGATGAATGGAACGCAGTGACTTTCCAGAATGTGCTGCTTTGGAATGACAGGTGTTTCTGGGAATGATTTTCGAAAGAAAGCCATATATTCCTTGATATTGCTATCCAGTGCGTCGACCTCATCTGTGTCAGTCATGGGTGTTTGATGGGAGATGTTTGCGTGAATGTGGGAAAACAGTGTGTTCAGTTTTTTGAACTTCTGACAAATGTTCGTAGCCTTCAGAATGATGTCTGTGTCCTGAGTCAGTTCTGCTGTTTTGTCCACTACACTATCACACAGATGTCTATTGTGTCTGGCTTCAGGTAGGTGTGGCAGTGGTTACCAACAAACGATCGTCCATGGTAGGCCTGTGGATGTATTCTATGCTGCTGAAGCACAAAATCTAAGTGCTTGGTGACAGGGCCGGCTAGTTTTGGAAGATGTAGCTGTGACTGGAGTTCCTCTATGTCCTGTTGTTTTTCCCACACTAACTCTGCAAGGTCACGCTGCTCTTTCTGGAAAACACTGAGTGGTGCTGTTTCATTTACTGGCTCATTGAAAACAATCTTACCCTCTAACACTCTTTTTTTTTCTTCAGCTGCTAGGATCTCTTTCTGTTGGTTCACGAACTCAGAAAAGGCTGAGTCAGTGCTGACCTGTTTCCCCTGGTTTGCTAGTGATTGCCCTATGTCTTGGTCGAGGCTGTGGCAGTCCTTTTCCAGCAGATCATGATGTTTCTTGACCACGCCCAGCAGAATATGCAGGTATGGGGGTGCCACATGGGTCAACTCCACATCAATGATGGGTTCCCTGATAACATTGTTGTGCAGTTTGGCGATTTTCTTTTTGGACTGTGTGTATTTTCTGTAGTCTGCACTGATGCCCTGCAATGTGCGCTGTGTGATGTTGCCTTCATTGCAGTGTGCTGGTGTCTGTATTTGTGTGTCTTTGATGCATTGCAATAGAGACATGGGTGTGTTCCCTGAGCACCTGACAGTCCGTACAATTTGAGGAGAAAGTCATAGTCCCCAAACAGGAACACTTTGATCCTTTTGTCCCTCCATGTGTCATGGACTTCAGAGCCTCCAGTTGTTGTTGGTAGGGATCTATGATTTTTCAAATTGCATGGACTATCCTTACAATCCACAATGGCCAGGAGACACGTGTTGCGCTTGGAATTTGGTCTGTGAAGATTTGCAATTTGTAGCATGAGTTTGAATGTGCCCCCTCCATGATCCCCTCCTATCTTCACCCAGACCTCATCTTGTGGAATTGTGTTGTTGTGCCATGTCAGTTTGTTGTGTTTGTCATACTCGTCTAGTAAGTTGCTAACAGTCTGGGGGATGTCTTTGATTTTTCCTACTGCTGTCTCTACCTCTTTTTGTCTCCCTTCTTCATCTACATACACAAGGTTTGTCTTTTCTATTCTATTCTATCTCTCCAAACATTGCTTCCTTCTGTGCCTCTCTTTCTTTCTGTTCACTTTCAAATTTTACCCCAACATTTCTGAAAAATCTCTCTCTTCTGCATCCTGTGTGCTGTCCAGCTCATCCCCAGGGCAGTTCGCAATGCAGACCCTTGTTCACTGGTCACTCTCACTGGGCCACACCCAGCTGCCTCCAGAATCTTTTGTCTGTGAGACTGAGCTGATCT
>JADBJO010000249.1:815000-835000 GCA_016801955.1 Conus betulinus | reverse complement strand
CACAGTATTTCTTCTGGTGGGTTACTATAAGGACATCTGTTATTCATATCTCTCTCACACAAGAACTATGACAGATCAAGCCTGTTGACACTAGGATTAGGGGTTCCAAAATGGAAGGCATGAGCATAATGCTGCTGGACAGATAGGACAGTCCCCTCCCCCCACCCACCAAAATTAAAAAAAAAAAAAAACACACACACACAAAAGAACAAAAAAAAAAAAAAGAGGCAGACAGAAAGAAAGACACCTGAGCAGAAGTTGGAGGCAAAAGTCTGAAGGGCGTCATCCACATCTGGGACAGACTGCAGTGACAGCAGCTGAGGAGCACAGCTTCGCAGCAGTTGCACAAACTCCTCAGCGTTCTGACGTTCTGCCCTCTCTGACTGCTCCTGCAAAGCCTGCGACACAAACAATCCTGTGTTTGGAAAGAGGAGGTCACTAACATGAATTAAAAAAAAAAACATATGCCTATAGTTGAACGTTACCTAAATAATATTCTAGGTTTCTTACACTGCATTCAAGTCTGAAGATTTTTTTTTTTTTCCTCGAATAAATTTGAAATCGAGAGAATAAATGTGATGTGCCGCCATCTCTGTGGAGAGCTTGCAAATAACATCCTTTCACCCTCCAAATTAAAGTCTCAAAGAAAAAGGACTGCTAATTACCCATTCAGAGAATTTTTTTTCTTAAATTGTCAAAGTATAATGCAGAAAACATTTCATTCATACAGCTTCAAGATTCAGTTCAAACCCTGCCATAGTAATCTTAGTGATAAGATGAATGATATCTTACTCTCACCTTTCGAGCAGGGCTAAAGTGTTGTTCCCCTTGATCCTTCTCCGATGCTTCTTCCACTCGACCATCAAGCTGAGAATCCTCTTTCACCACGTCTCGTGATGACGATACCTCAGCAATGCCATCCCCTGATGGTGCCTGCTCTTCTTCACTTTTGGCTGTCTCCACTGAGATTGGAGCATCATTTTCTGTGGCTGATGCGACAGCTTCGTCTTGCTCCACATCGGAGAGTCGAAGTCGAGTCACTCTGCTCACCACACTGGGCACACTATTTTCAGAGTTGGTATCGGAATCTGAAAGAACATAATAACAAAGCCACTGCATGATATGTTCTTGCCGCTATAATGATGTATCAATACACACCATTCCACAGCCAAAAGGACAAGGTATACCATGACAAATGTGATGAGAACTCTGAACTTTCCACTGTGTTGGACATTCATCCCATTTCAGAGAACGCTTGACAGGTCCAAGCAACATCCTCTCCATGTGTCCTGGTGCATGCTGGGTATTTCAGTGTTTCTGCTAAATACTGTCATGGACCACAGGACCTTGAAGTGTCTATGTTCACACACGATCTTTCTGCATGTCTACACTCAATGAGGACTGTAATCCACTGGTATGCCTGTTACATATTTTGACCTGTGACGTTTGAGAGAATCCTGCTTCACCCTTCTGCTTCACCCTTCATTATCTGATATTGCCAAGACCAGAACTATAGTATTGCCAAGACCAGAACTACAGGACTATCAAGTTAAGAGGTCAATATTCTAACCATTTTGCTGAGGCACTTGTGCTAAAACTAATGAAGCATAAAATGTATCCTACGACGAGTTCAGTTACAGACCAGCGCCTATGTCCTTGCTTAATCTGAAAAAAATTCTATCACATTATGAACATTTCAATGCAACATTTGTTTAGAGTTCAGTAGGTGGTTTTCAGGTGTGTGTGTACAGAATAATGGGTGCAAGCGAGATCAAATAGTTCTGGTGGGTAGGTTGCCCAGATTACAACTCTTGAAAGGCCTGAAGTGTAAACTGCTTGTGAGAACTAATGAAATTAAATCTGCGAAGAGATTCCTTTCTCTTGTCTGGCAAAATCAGACATTTTTACAATCAGAGAGTTTACAGGTTCCCTTATTCAAAACCTCACTAGATAACTTCCCCTTGAAATAAAACTTTATGTCAATAGTAATTGCACATTAGATTGAAATACGCGAATATATGTAATTGCACATTAGATCTAAATAAGCGAATGCATGTATTTAAATAGTATTTACAGAAAACTTTAAAAAGTAAACATTCACATAACTGTAGATAATGAAATACTTTGATAAACATAAGCACAGAAAAATGACATAACCGCAGACAATAAGCACTGACATACACAGAACAAGGTATCTACTTACCAACCACTGGTCGTGGGGAATCCGGCGGAGTAAAGGCAGACAACTGTTGTCCACTGGTACTGACAGAGCCCCCATCCCCATCCCTGTTGACCTCCCCTTGACTCCTCCCCTGGTGCTGCAGACTGGTTATGCAGCCTTTGCCCTGTGTCGCACACAAAAAAAATATGCTGCTCCTCTCTCATCTTCATCATCTGACTAAAACTTTAAGGTTTGCTACTTGTGAAATTTCTATCTATGTAACCATTTTTTCATCCAATCTACTGAAGGTTACCACATTTCGTCTTCAGGGATCATATTCAAACATGATACCAGTATGCATGCTTTGTATGTGTGTGTATGAGAGTGTGAGTGTGTGTGTGTGTGTGTGTGTGTGTGTGTGTGTGTGTGTGTGTGTGTGTGTGTGTGTGTGTGTGTGTGTGTGTTGCATGCCTGCGCCTGTGCGTGTGTTGTGTGTACTTGTGGTTTCTGTTGTTATGGTTTCTGCCATTCATTCCACAGGCACACGCAAACTTTTTCCCTATGGAGGAAAAACAGAAGTTCGCTTGTGATCAAGTTTGTTTTCTTGTTTATTTTTATTTTTTCTTTTGTTTTCTACAGCATGCATTCACACACAGAATCTTGATTTAAAGTCTCAATCAAAGGACAAGGAAGGACTTGGAGTCAGCACAGACATTGACTGCCGACAAAAAACTCCCTCTTACCTAGCTGTTTCAGGTGGGAACTGAACCCAGGATCCAGTAAAAAAAAAAAAAAAAAAAAAAAGTTTCCTCTGTTCTGTGTGCCTTGTGTCTGCATCCGTGCTTGGTGAATGGATGCTAGAAGCGTCATTAGTTCGGAGTTAGGGCATGTGATTATTTCACCATGGAAGCAAAAAACTATCTTCCTTATTTCTTAATTACCCAACTCTGTATCCTTTAAGACTTGTCAAAAAGACAGAGAGAGAGAGAGAGAGAGAGAGAGAGAGAGAGGAGAGAGAGAGAGAGAAAAAACATAAAGAGAAAGACAAGACAAGTTCATGACAAGTGGACAACTTGAAGGGCACAGCAGACCTTCCAGATAAACTGTCTGGAGATCATCGGGAAGAGTGGCACAAGATTGAATATAGTATTCCACTAAAATTCAACAGATCTGTTCCAACTGAAATCATTATGCCATGTATCAGCAGAATAGAAGAAGCTCGCATTTACAAAAATTTTATGCCAGTCTAGCCAGCAGCTTCAGAGAATCTGGCTTCAAAGCCAAAGTCATTAAGGCAGAGGTGGAGCAATGTGGGGGGGAGGGGGGTCGGCTAATCAGTCTAAGATCTCACAAACATAGTTCACAATTTCTGATAAGACAATGACTATAACCCAAAGGGCAATGGCACAGGCAGCTGAAAAGAGTACCAGCTGGAGCTGGTCAGGGGGAACAAAAGCGAACTTCATAATGGATTAAATTTCCCAGCTAAGAGAACAGGTGTCCTACAGCTATGAAGACATAACATCTTGCACACACGTAAAATCCCATCAGCAACTTTCGGAACAGAAGGCCAGTTTGACCGTTGGTATGGATGACACGTTACACATAGCATGCACCCTGCATAGAAAATGGAAAGAATGAAGGAAGTAAGGAAATTGAGTGAACATATTGAATGATATGGATTGGATGACACGGGAAACAATTGAATGAAACGTCAGCTGGCAGCTCTTCAGTTGGCACTACCCAGGTGGGCAGCCTGTTGTGTAAATGAGTGTGGATTGTAAAGGGCTTAAAGCTTGGTCACTAAGCTGAGAATAGGCACTATATAAGTATTCCTCATAATTATAATAATAATAATAAGATGAGACATCAGTCACATGGTGACTTGGCCTCAAAATGCCAAAGCATCTAGGAGATATTGATTTGAATCCCCACTGCATGAAAAAAAAAATATCTGGCAGCAAAAAGGTACGTAGGAGTTACGACCTGATGCAATCCTGCACACTGTAGTGTACATAGTGCAGGGCCAAAATACTTGTCTGATGGGGGGTTCTTTTCTGAAGACCTGTGTCAAACTTTCCTAGAGTTTCTTCCCCTTGAGACACAGGTACAGAGAAAAAGAAAGCATGCCAAAAGACTAGGAAGAAACAGTGAACCAGTTGGACAGAGACCTCATTATTAACGTCCATTTTTCACGCAATATTGCACAGTTCCACAGACCAACCGATGCCCACCTTTCCCCAGCTTGGAACAAGCAGCCAGAACGTCATCCACAGCAGAGAGTCTGAGATGCCATGGCCCCGGCTGAGAATCTCCAGCGAGTGCAGCAAGCTGTCCATGCAGGTCACCGAGGCGAGGCACACACTGAGGTCATTGCAGTGGCTGGCCTCTTCCACAGAGTCCATGATCCTGCAGGCATCAACAGAAACTGTCACGAACTGAAACTGTCACGAAAACGATCAACATGGGAGGTTATTTGTTCTCCCACTGTGAAACAATTACTGGCACATAACTGCAAATCAAGGCTGCCTGCAATACCTGTTCATCTAGCTCATAAGCAGTACCTTTGTAGATATTCATCTGTGTGTTCTCCAGGCAAGCTTTTAGATCAAAAGGCTCATGAATAAATGTTAATCTCTGTATGCACCTTTCTTCTGCTGTTGTTGAGTACATGCATTTGTTCAGGTATCTGGACAAAGCTTGGAACTTTCTTTCTTTTTTTCTTTTTTTTTTTTTTAAGGGGGCAGTGGTTTCTTGTTTGTTCTGCAAGCTTTTGGCTGCATCTGTGAAAAGTGAATGAATACTGCAAGCAGTACTGGTTTGGAGTTCAGTGCCTTTACCAGTCTCACTATGGGAGCAACTGTTACTTTTCTAGTTTATTATTCTACTTATACGTCTACCCACTTCACTTACATTACCTCCACATTAATCTCTGGTTGTTCCACCAACACTAAATGGGCATGGCAGTAAATGAACAGGAATAGGAAAGCCTGATTATTTCACACATGAGAATTCATGAAAGTACAAAACATAAACAAGCATGAAAAAGGAAATACATAAACAAGCATCTCTCTAATCCATGCACAAACAACCTAAAAGCTACATATAAACATATAACAAATCAAAATATTTTCAATACAACCAAGTTACACACACACACACACACACACACACACACACACACACACACCACACACACACACACATATACACACACATACACACATACACACACACACACACAACAAACACAACACACATCCATGCACAAGAACAAGCAAGCCTCCATCTGACGCACAAATGTCTCAGGTGTACATAATCTTACACAATGAAGCAAAACTTGACAACATCTGTATTCATACTGTAGAAACAGCTTTATGTGTTTCATAGATATCAGCAAGACAAAGGGAGAATTAAGTGCCAGGAAGACTCTTCCCATCAAAATAAGGAAGAAGAACAGTATGAGAAAGGGGTGGGGAAATTGGTGATAGGTTTCCAGTGAGGGTTTTGAGGTGGTAGAAGGAGAAATAATGACTGATAGATAAGCAAGTCAAAAAACAAAGTGTTCTAACCACAGCAAACAACGCATCAGCAAAAGTTTTGCGTAACTGAGTCCTAACCGAAAATGGAAAATAGCACAGCAACAAACAAACGAGCGACTGAATGAAAAGACAGAAACATATCAGACAAAGGACATCTTCCTGGTAGACAAAGAAGACATAGAAAAGAGAGAGGCTGAGACACAGAAAGAAAGCACATAAAGGAAAAGGGACGGACAAAATGAGACAAATACTGACAAAGAGTAACAGAGAAAGAGAGACAGAGGCATGCAGAGAGATGGGGACAACGTCGGCCCGCGACACACACACAGTTTGATGAGCGCCATGTCAGTGATGTCTGTTTTGCTGCTGGTTGTGGTGTCACTCGGCAGGGCCATGTCCACCACTCTCTCTGGGTCACTCAGTAACTGGAACATCCACAGGATCTTGTGTGAAGCATAATAAGAAATGAAAGCATGCAAACCACCACATTCTCTTTCTAGTGGACACAAGTTATCAGAAAGCTGCTGCCTTGTGAATGCTAAACAAGTTTTTTTTACCTTTAGGTTATGGTTTTGAGAGAGAGACAGAAACAGAGAGAGAGAGAGAGGAAGAGGAGAGAGGGGAGGAGGGAGAACAGAGAGAGAGAAGGGGGCGAAGCAAAGAGAGAGAGAAAGAAAGAGCGGGTGAGGAAAGGAAGAACGGGGAAGTGGGGGATAGGGGGGCAGGTCGCGAATAATATTTGATATTCAGCACAGGAATGATACAGCGCTGGTCAATGATTCAGACATGTTCACGGAGAAGAATCGTCCCAGTCGCACCTCTTCACGACATGATAAAAATTTGACTGCCGCTATCCTGTGGACAAGTTCCCCATGACAAATCAAGTTATGGCTGCATATGGGGGAACCCAAACACAACCATGATAGGCCACCTGAGAGGTCTTGGAAGATCACACACACACACACACACACACACACTCACACACACACACAGAGCAGGGATTTCTACCAGAGTTTAGTTTTTTCTTTGTTTTTTTTCATATTTTGTTCTCTTCTGTGAGAATCAGTACACACATTCCATCTTTTGAATGAGCAGGAGGAGTTATTTCCAGTAAACCACTGAACCTCTCTCATGACCTTGAAGGCTTCTAGTCTCTGTTGAGGTTTTGAGGGAAGAGAGGAAGGAAGGATGCGATGGGAACAGCGACTCTCCAGCACAGGCCGCAGGCATTTCACATTCCCAACAAGGCGTACCAGCTCAGCAGAAAATACTGAAATGTATGTCAACCATTAAGGATACAAACTGTTCACATTCCTAGACACGGGCACATGTAGTCATATAACAGAACATTACACATCTCTCTCTGTCTCTCTCTGTTTCTGTCTCTCTCTCTCTCACAACACACAACACACACACACAGAGCAACATCACACACACACACACAAACACGCAACACAACAACCACACACACACTCACACGTACACAAAACACACACAACACAAACCACCACATACACACACATACACCACACACAACACAACACACCACACACACACACACACACACCACACACACAACACAAAAAACACACCCCATGTACCTCCTAATCAATAATTTTGGCAAGCCTCAGCAAGCTGCCAAGGAACTATTGGAAGATGCATGCGGCCAGAACTGTGGGACCTGACCAAACACACACATACCACCCAAAACAAAAACACAACTCACTTACACATATTTTGGGCAGCACACAAACACATCCTCCCTCAAAACAACACTCCGCCTTAACAAGTTGGGCAATAGCAGGGAGATCAGCACAGGGCACAGCTTGCTTCGAGAAATCACGAGCACCCGTCACTGAGTGGACAATCAGATGAAGATGCAGCACAACTGAGAACTGTGGGCAATGACCTTTGCCAGTGTTCTCCACTGCACCTTCACAGGATTGGGAAACGCAACAACACACAACATAACATGGCCGGAGCGCCTTCACACCTTCTGATGGGACAATGGGATGGGGAATCACACAGTACTGCACACAGCTGCTTCCTGAGTGGACAATGAACACGCAGCACCATAACACTGTACTGAGCACCACGCCAATCAGATGAATGAGATCGAATACACCACAATCACACTGACAACTGAGTGCTACTGCACCCTCACATGTGGACCAATGACATGAATAATTCATCAAAAACACAGAAACTTCACAGAGCGGCAATGAACACACCACTGCACCTTCACAGAGTGGACCAACTGATGAATATAAATCGCAACACAACACCACACCTAACATTGCTGTTTAAATGAGCACCCCACCAAACACAGAGCACAGACTGGACAATGGGGATGAATAAATCACAACATTGTACTGAGCACCACCCCACCCCACCTTCACAGAACCCCCCCCGGGGACAATGAAAATGGATAAATCACAACATTGTACTGAGCCACCACGCCCACCTTCACAGAGTCAGTGTGGACAATGAGATGGGATAAAAATCACGAACACACCAAACTGAGTGATACTGCACCTTCACATCATGTGGACAATGAGCGGAAGAATTCATCAAAACACAGAAATCTGACGTCCTGATCTTGACCAAGCTGCCACCACCTTCAACAGATTTTGCGGACAATGAAATGGATCAAATCACAACATTAATCTACTGAGCACCCACCACACCTTCACAGACTGACAATGAACAGGATGAATGAAAAATCACAACATTGGAACTGAGCACCACCACACCTTCACAGAATTAAGAGTGGCACACTGGGCAGGAATAAATCGACAACATTGTACTTTTGAGCACCACACACTTCACAGAGTGTACGTGTGGACAGATTGAGATGGATAAATCAACAACAACACAACATACTATGCACCACCACACCTTCACAGACTGTATTGAGACAATTGAGGTATGAACAAATAACAATACACAGGAATGACCTGAGAGCCACTAAAGATGATTCCATCATCAGGAAGGACACGACCCGGGCGGGTTTTTTTCTTCTTAGAGCAGCCTCTTAATGACCTGAAATCATAACTTTCAGTAAATTCTCACTACTGGAACTAGGACTACGGACTCGCTAAAGCAGAGGGATAAATTCTTTAAAGGCTGTGTATGCAGAATACCACCTGAAACTATTTACGACTTGTTGTAAGTCACTTGCACACTTACTCATGTTATGAATGAGATGTTCACCATGTTAAAAAGTGTATGGTTCTGTGTGTGTGGGACTACAGTATGCCAGTGTGTGTGTGTCGGAGGCTGTGTGTGAATTGTGGCACTATTGTGCTGTGTAGATGTAGTGTGTGAGATGCTAGTGTGTGTGGATTGTGTAGATGTGTGTAGTCTGCGATGTGTGTGGCTGCCGTGTTGTGTGTCTGACTGGGAGTTTAGATACGCAATTTCAGTGTTTGGACTGTGCGAATTTGTGATTTTAGAATCCACTGTTGTGTGATAACTGATTTGGATAATCCACTTGACTAAAAGCGACCTCGTTACATCTCCTACCGCAGATAATATAGAAGTATTTTTTCTAGGGGGGTGCCGTTTTGTTAACAAATAAACTTCATTTTCAAAAAATGGACAGCAAAGATTTTTTTACGTTATGAACCAATACATGGCAACGTGATTAGGAAAACCATGAAACAGCTTACAAGATAAATTAGAAGAAATGTGTGTTTTAAACAGATTATAGTATAGGTCACAGTCACATACTCTTGACATCTGTTATCCTTGCCCTCTATTACTTGTGTGTCAGATTCTCACTGATGGCATCCCATCAAACTTCCTTGAAGCTACCATGAAAGTTATATCTATGTGCCAATATTCCAGATTTGACTCTCAGTGTTTGTACTCTTCTGTGTGGCAAGTACCAGTACAAGAAAAGCACGTTTCTCGAAACCGTAGCTTCATACCCAGAATGGCCCATGGGCAGGGACACAGGGGTCATAGTTGAGTATGACTTTCCACTTGATTTAATGTGAAAAGTTTTTCATCTCTCATAAGAGCATTCTTCTCGCTTCAATAAAATAAGTCAAGAGCACATGAAATTACAAACATAATTACAAACTACTGCCACAAAACCACAGAAAGAATTTATGTTCAGAGATTAAGTCAATATAACTTTACTTATTTATTCTTTGTCATACACAAATCTTACATTATCTTTTTACCGCTACGTCCAGCCTTACTGACCCGCCAGATCCTGTTTATCATTTCCCCTATATACATTACCCACCTACTCCCTATCCCTAATAAGGTCAGTGAATTCCTTTGTTTACATCAAGTACCTAGAGGGTATTTTTACACCTGGAAGAGCTCAATTATAGTAGTCCCATTCCCACTCCCCCTCTCCACCCTTTACTAGATTGAAATTTTGCAAGAATTCACACATTAGCAATATCCATTAATGTAGACTTATCGCCGAAATCACTTATTCTGTTTTAGGTAACTGACTACTGATGCCGTGACTGTTATACTACGATCTGCCCACATCACACACATACACACACACATACACACCTGCGTGCATGCACACACGCCACAAACACATGCAGTGCCACAACATGCCTTGCAACCACCACACAAACACACACATGAAATACACAAACACCCACAATAGCGCCAACACACAGACACAACACACACACAACATCCCACATACAGACACAAACACACACTCACACACACCCACACACACCACACACACACACACACACAAACAAACACAAACATACAGCACACACACAAACCACACACACACACCCACCACACACACACAAACAACACCACACACTACACGACACACACACACACACACAGACACACACAAACATACATATACACGCACACACAGCGCACACAGCGAGAATACATACACACACACCACACACACACACCACACACGCCAACACATACACAGCTAGGACTGAAAGTCTACACCAGCTCATGATTGGTCCGCGAAAGCTCGTGTTGTGCGCGCCACCCACCGGCCCCACCAAGGACGGGACCACCCTTAGCTTGAAGAATAGGCATAGACACCCTCCAGGGAGACAGCGGCATAGTAGTAGCCTACCTGGCGCCCGTCCTTGACGCGTGCCTGACAGCCGTTCGCCACCACCACCACCAAACGTCAGACAGAGACAAAAAGCATGCAACGTGTTGATAAAACACGCAGAGCCAGCATAGTAGATATTAGTAAATATGATGGTGATGCATGAGCTGGGGCATGGGGGAAGGGGTGGCTTTTGCGGCGAGGAGACGTGCGAAGTTTTTGTGGGGTGGTACCGGGAGGTTATTGCTCTTTGAGCCCTACAGCGAATTGTTTTCAGAAAGGTCAGTAACCTACCAAACATCGATAGGCAGCCGAGTTAGTCATTATGAACATGGAAGCGCGGACCTCTACATTTTACATAGTATTAAATTTGCAGAGATCATCGCTGTCCATCACTTAAAACATCTGACGATATTGAATAATGCATAATGTAACCGACACAATTAAGAATATCATACATCATGCGTATAAATACATTTAATGATTCCGTAGATACACATCAGTAATCCTTCACCAGACCCAACCCTTTTCACCTAGCCATGCAAAAGGCCCGAGAACACTATGTCTGCCTTACACGTGCCTTTGCAGCCGGAAAACGAGCACAGAAATGCTGTAACACACTAGCCTAACACCAATGGCATCCAAAAACAATCCAACGCAGCCACTACACATATTCGCTGTTCTACCAGACAATCGACACAAGGGTGATAAGCCATGTGAATAAGAAACGAAAGCCATAACAATAAGTTAGTCACCATAATCCCCGCAGGATAGTTCATCAAGTTGCCTAGCTTCAGCAGCCCATCTAGTTAAAGTAAGTTGCCTCTTCAGGGTATCCAGAATGAGCTCTAAAAGAATGCAGCTAAACTAATTCATTCTCCATAATGTGCATTTAATGATCAGTGTGTGAATATCTGTTTTAAAGGAGAGGAAGAGAAAAGAAAAGAATAGGAAAGATCAAGACAGTGTATGTGGGCCAGACCTCGCCGTGGGGACCTGTGGAAGAGAAGTGCGCAAGGTGAAGTAAGGTGATGCAGGGAGGAGGGAGATTGAGGAGAGAATTCGATCGGTGAGGAGATGGCGAAGAGACGTCATACGCCCGGAAGGGGACGGGATTGAGAGGAAGATGATGAAAGCAAGAGAGTACAGGCCTATGCAAATTGATGTATCATACTATGGAAAGAAACGGAAAAGAAAAAGAAGAAAAGCAACAGAGAAGGCCGCGCAAAAAAAAAACAAGACACAGCATGATCCCCACACAGGCCTACATGCACACCAGAGTATGGCAATAACACACTATAGCCTAACGTCAAGCGAGATAGTGAATTTTAGAGAGAGTGAGAGACGAAGGAGAGAAGTCGCCGTGAGCAGATCGAGTTGAAGCGGATTGAGACCAGAATTGGAGGAGACAGATTGATCTGAGAGAGAGCAAAAGAGAGGGGGCGGGGGATGTAGTAACAACAATGGCAGCATTATAAACAAAAAATTGCTCTAACAAACTGGAGTAGAGAGACGAGAGAAGGGGAAGAGATATGCGACAAGACAGAGATGCAAAAAGATGTAGGAAAGGGGGAAGGGAGACATACTGAAACGGCGATAAGATAGACAAGAATGCAGACAAGAAGACAGAGACTGTAGGTGAGATGTCGCCCGGTGTGTGTGTGGTGTGTCGTGCTGTGTGTCGTGTGTGTGTGTGTGAAAGATTGGGGTGTAGTGTGTGTGTTGGGATGTGATGTTTGGTGCAGATGAAGTGTATTGTGTGTTGTTGTGTTTAGCTGGTGTGGTCTGTTGGGTTGTGTTGTGTACGGTGTTTATTCCCCCACCCTTTAGCCATGTGTGTGTGGATGTGGTTGGAATGTGCTGTGTGGTCCGATAAATTGTTGTTGTGTTGTGTCTTGTTCGTGTTGGGTGTAATGGTGATGAGAAGAGAGACAGAGAATTAGGAGAATTGAATGACATAAGATGATATGACCCCATGAATGAAAACAAATGGTGCTTTCATTTGTCTGTATAAGCCTTTACAAAAAAGCCCATTCACAAAGACAAAGGAGTTTGGGAGAACTGCCCATTAAAACAAAAAAAACCTCGAGAATAAAAAAACACACCATATACATGTTCATAAAGTAGTACTTCGTGACCTATGTGGAATCCAGATCATACCGCCACAGGTTACAATGAATGAACAATGACACAGGTAATTCAATAGTCTCATGGAGTCGCCAAGATTTCTGGGTTTCGACTTCTTTTGCTGTGTGTGGCACTTGCCTTGACCCCTCTTTCCATCAATGCCTACAGGCACTAGTATTAAATTTCCTTGTTTCCTCCTAGGGCTGCATCGTAATATCTGTGATTGTAATATTCTCTTTATTGCTGGCTGACTACGATCTAACGATAAATGGTACTTGACATAATCACACTAATATGGTTATGTATACCATCGTTTAGTGGCCTGCAATAAAGGTAGGGCCCCCATGGTTTTTTCTTACGCATTGAAATGAACAAAGCGTTTTACAAATACACGCAAAAGTTGCAATATGGTGTATTAGTGTAATTAGTGGTTTTTCCTGTTCTATTTAAGCCAAAATAAATGGTTTTAGTTTTCTTGTTGATGTAGCAATACTGTGTAATAGTCAGCTGCAGCATCCGGCAAGTGCCAGTTACAAATGCATCACAGTCATCCTACGCATCATCTCATTAAGGACTGCTTGTCAACAACTAGTCTTCATATGTTTTTGTGTTTGCGTGGTTTGTTGTAACATCGCGCCCAGACGTCTAATTGGGTAGAAGACATGTCACCTGAACCTACTGTCTGTCACACAAGGTGCCTATGTCGAAAGGCTGTCTTCCACCTGCCCCCACAACAGCAAACTCCTGCAGACCAATAGCGAACAGAAGAAGGGAGCCGTGTACTGCTGAATAGTGAAAAATTGTCAGGGTCAGGGGACAAGGGCATCACAGTCCACTGCCTGTGTCCAATGTGTCGGCGTTGGTGTGTATCCAACACTGGCGTGGTGGTTATGAAGAAACCGACCCATGATAGAGAGTTAGTAACAACTTCATGTTTGTGTTCCCGAGTCCTCAAACTCTCCTCCTATCCCTTAGCTTCACCTGTGACGGCACATTTTCTTTCTGCAACCAAACCACAAGAAATGTGAACCTGGCCTAATCAATATATAAGTAATGAACAGAGTGTAGCGAGATTGCAGAGGTTAGCCCCTAAATGAATTACAACAGTCTGATTATTCTTGCCTTCATTTAAATGATGACAACGCTCATATCACGCCAGCTGTGGCATCAGCGTCACTTTCTTAGCTCAATAAAACTTTCAACACGGTATTTTACAAGGTCTCTTGCAAACACAATGTAAATTTTCCTCAGGGCTGCTGGCGTAGCCATGTTGTGATACCTGTGAAAAAGTCATCTTGTGCGCAACCCAGCAACAAGCCATGATATCGAGGTCACTCAGACGGAGAGATACGCTGAGGAGGGAAAGAAGTGACTTTGACTTCAAAATCGACAATGAGAATCCTCAAGAGCGTGCTCTACACATACATCACCATACGGTTAATGCACATACTGAGACATGAGAACCATAATTTATCCCCAGCTCCATTAAAAAGATACCCAATACTGTCCTTTTCATGTTCAGTCAATCCATGCGCGCGATATTTGCGCGAACACAGAGTGGTTTAATCATCGATAGCAGTGCCATTTACAGAGTTTGGCCCAAAATCCGATTACTGAGCGCATATCTAAGCAGCCATCCACCGAAAATGGATTCCATCTGTCCATAACAGTATATGCCCTGAATGTTTTCCTGTCTTTTGTGTCGCTGTGCCTACGTGCATGTGTGTGTGTGTGTCGTGCATAGGATGTGTTGTGTCTGGTGTTGTGGCATGTGTTGTGTGTGGATGTGTGATGAGACTGTGTTATGTGTGGGTTGTGTGTGTGTTGCCATGTGATGTTGTGACTGTGTGAGTGAGGCGTGCGTTGTAGTGTCTGTGAATCGCTGTGCCGTAGGTGTTATGCGTGATGTCGTGCGTGCCTAGTTGTGCGTGACCTGGTGTCAGACATGCAATGTTTTATAAGTATGCATTCACTCAAAAGGCATAGATTTTGCAGTATCAAATGGTCTCCATGACATATGTACAGAGTGGAGATCTTTGTGCCATGCTACTGAAAACTCATTTCATCAGTGTGGCAATGCAATCTGCCCGTGTGCCATAGGTGCATGCACGTGTGTGAGCGTTGTAGGCACGCCGGTAAGTGAGGGCATTGATGCATTCAACGGTCCTGATTGTTATGTGTTCTATACTGACATTGGGCGAGTTCAGTTGAAGCTGCATTTGCTAGCCCATTCTGCCGACTGCACCATCTGTCACACCCCCCCGCTCCCTGATCAAGGGGCTGAGTCCGATGGTGTATGCGGCAAACAAGTACATCCATCAATATGCAGATCACACCTTGGAGGGGGGTTGGAGGGGGCTACTGAGGCCATGTCTAGCTGAGGAAGACAGTTTACAGTAGGAGGGAAATAATGGGCGTGGACCGACGAGGCGGATCGGGGGAGGTGTAGGGCTTTGGGAGAGCTCATTACCACAAACAAAAAAACAAAAAAAGAAACAAGTCCCCCTCCAATTGCTGAGCAGCAGGTTTGCAGCAATGCTGTACGGTTCATGAAATCTATATGACATCGTTTACCCCAAAAAAGTTAAAAAAAAAAAAAAAAAAAAAAAAACAATAACGGATAACAAGGGCGGTCTAGTGCCCTTATGCCCAAACGCGTGATCTTGATGATCATTTTAGCCATTTACTGACCATAAAAAAAAATAATTGAGGAATCCTATTACGCGAGCACGAGAAACGCGCTTTTTCTTTTTTTTTCTGTTGCTCATCACCATTGTCATTTATAATTATTAGAATTGATAATTATGAAGAACCGGAATTATCCACAGCGAGATCAGACGAACAATGATTGTTTGAGCTTATGGGCTTTTTTTTTTTTTCCTTCTTATTTTAAAGCTCTCATGGTTAACATATAATGGGGCTAGATGAGACAAAATTCATCAGATACTAATGACCAGGGAAAAACAATCAATAAACTAAGATCCAACCACTAGACCCAGATACTTCTTAGACCAGAAAAGAAAATAAAACTAAGATCGCAACACGATCTCACAAGGCACGCATCATAACCAGACTATGACCCAGAAAAGACAATAACACCTAAGATCCAACACATAGCCAGTACTATGACCAGAATAAGTACGAATACTAAGATGAAGATCCAACACATAACCAGTACTATGCACCATGATAAGACAATATAACTAAGATCCACAACAGCATAAGCATGTACGCAGCATGAGGAAGAAAGAAATTGGTGTGGAATATTTTTTTGCTAGATAGAGAGGATATGTCATTCATGTTAGCTCCCACAGTTTAGAGAGTTTGAGTAGCCAATGAGGTGTCGAAACCAGTCCAAAAAAGTTAGTGGAGAGAACACTGTCAAGGTTAATACGGGAAAGCTGTCAAAAGTCAGGAGGAAGGGAAGCAGTGGAGACAAAAATGAATGCTGGGCAGGCAGATTTAACGAAAAAAACAGTCCAAAGACTGATGATGATAAAACAATCAAATCTCACTCACACGCACGCACGCCATGGGCACGCACGCACGCTCAACGTGCACACAACACCATTACACACACTGTTACCGCTTTTCATCTTTAGGTAAACCACTTTCCTCGTTCGTTTTTTCGACCTCCTTTTCCCCATCTGTAGTTTACCCACAGCTAACCCCCTCTCGTCGCTCCACCTTTTTTTTTTTTCCTCAAGTAACTGTTCAATCCATCTCTCTTTCTCCTTGTAAATATATGCATCAACTTTTTTTCATGTTTGCCTTTGTTCCTTTTTTGGTTCTTCTTGATTACTTCTCACTGTTTTTTAGTTTTACCTCTGTGTCTTGGTTTTGCTCTCTTCTCTTCTTCATTCTTTACTTTTCTCCCCAAGAAGAAGGGCCTTGGGCCTGAAACGTTGCAGGATGAAAATCTCACCCAAAGGACCAGCGTAAAGATCCCACATTCCTGGTCAGTTTGACTGGGTCACCCTTTTTCCTCCTAAAATTAATCAAAGTGTTTACCAGGTAAAGCTGTGCAAAGCTTAATGAGGGAAAGATGTCCATCAAGGTTAATGAACGAAGTCGGCAAGTGGGCCTGGAGTTAAGTAAATTTTGAGCAAGAGCGCAGTCAAAAAGTTCATGTGGAAAAAAAATTATCAACGGTTAGTAAGGCAAAAAAAAACAGTGGGACCGATGAACGAGGGAAAAGGACTGATTCAAGGAAGAAAAAAGTGAAAGAAGTGGACAGTTAAACCCTCAAGTTAAAAGCCGGTCAAAGGTTTCTAATAAAGGGAAAAGCAGCCATGGGTTAAGGTTAAGGACAGCATTCAAAGTTTAATTACAGGAAAGACGAAGCAGTCAAGGTTTACAACCAGTAAGAATACCAGAAAAGTGGCCACAGAAAATTCCACAGTGTAATAAAGGGAATCATCCTGCGTCGGCGGCAGTACAGCAGCACGGGTAGTCGAAGTGAGCATAGGGAAACATCGCACTGTTGCTGCACTGACCTGTGACTGGACTCCCTTGCTGCTCAGAAACTTCAGCAAGGTCACCTCCCTCTTCTCCATGGCACTTTTCCACATCCCTGCACTGGCTACATTAGACAACAAATATGCTGGCTGCCATGATGCCAACATGTGTGCATTTATGCCCTGCCTATGAATATATGCATCTTATCTCTGCCCTACCCACCCCCCCCCTTGTCGTCTCTATGTTTTTCTTCCCACTCCAACTCCCTGCCCCCCCCACCCCCCTCCTCTCCCCCGCTTCCCCCCTATCCCCCCCCCCCCCCCCCACCCTTGTCGGTCTTCTCCCTTTGTTTTTTCTCCTCTTTCTCTTTCTTTTCCCATCTATCACTTGCTCTCTCTCTCCCTGTCTCTCTATCTCTCTCCCCCTCTCTCCCCTTTGTTTTTCTAACTCTTTCTCTTTCTTTCCTACTTTGACACTTGCTCTCTCTTTTTCTTTCTTTCTCTCTCATTCCCCTTTCTTATCCGTTATTTGCACTCTCTAACACACATGCGCACACACGTGCCCACATACACACACACAGAGGCACACACACACACACACAAACACACACACACACACACACACACACACACACACACACACACACACACACACACACATGAATACTTTCACACAGCCTGCCTTGTTATGCAATAACATAAATACATTAGCACGCAGAGTGGTATGAAATCACACACACACACACACACACACACACACCACACACACACACACACACACACACATATAACGTACACACACAAGCCACAAGTACAATGGAAGAGATGTTGATGTGGTCATATTGACCTTCCTCAACTCATTAACGTGGATTCCATAATAATTATTACACACACACCATCCCCTCTACCCACCACTGTTTAAAGACAACCACAACCTCCAGCATCACCACCACCGGCATCATTCTTGTCAGTAATGTCACTGCCAGTCCTCAACTCCCCTCCCTGCCACAGCCATCCCACCCTCCCTCCTCCTGTCCTGCAGACCACCACCACAGCTATCACCACCACCATTCTGCCACAACAACATCACTCCCACCACCATCACCCCCACATCTCTGCCAACACAACCACCCTGTGACAGATAACCACCTCCACTAGCTACATCCCCCTTTACGCCATCAACATCACCACCATCACCAACACCATCGTCACTTCAAGCAAGCACTGACCTGAAGCTTTGAAATCCGCCAGCATATCATCCCCCGTCTTCCACCTACATTGGACACACAACACGCCTGAATTGAACGCACAGATCATGTTGACTCTTGCCTTGACAAACACACTGTACACATCAATTTTTGACATTATACCTTTGATGCAATTAACCTGCCACACACCCCCACCCCCTTCCTCACTCTTTTTTCTCACTCTGCCTCTCTTTCGCTCACCTTTTCTCTGTACAAGCTGTAACCCCCTTTCTCGCTCCCCAGTCCCCGTCACATCCTGTCTCTCCCATTTTCATCGAAATGGCTTTTTCAAATTCATGTTGCTATTGCTCCTCCCCTGCTCTCTCTCTCTCTCTCTCTTCTCTTCTTTCTTTGTGACTCTGAGTATGTATACATACATGGGTCACTGTCAGATTAGTACATGCAAGCCTGTGTATGTTTCATGCATTTTCATAAATGTGTGTTCTCTCTTTTTTTTTCTCTTTCTTCCTTTTCTTCTCTTTATTTCATGATGCATCATATGCATGAAACAGTTTAGCTGGGACTGATAGGAATAACACCTAGCTCACTCACTCTTGATCTCACTCATGCTCTTTCTTAATGTAGCTGATGGGCTCTGCGTAATCTGTATTGATGTGCTCCTGAAAACAAGAATGCTACAAAATATTTATTCTCATGTTTATGGCTTTGTGTTTGTTCATGTGTTTTGAGAAATTGTTTCTATGATGAATGTCGTTGTAATGTGTTACCCCACTCAAGCCAAAAAGGTCTATCATTAAACCATTCCAACTCCAATTCTACCTCAGCCTATACAGGCAATGTTCTGTACCTGAATATGAATGAGCACTGAGTCCATTAAATATATGGTACGAACAATAAATCATACACCCTAGCTGAGCTTAGTGACTGTTAATGTAACATTGCACCTGTCTGTTTTGAAGATAATTTCAAAGCACTAAAGTGATTAACCTCTCTCTCTCTCTCTCTCTCTCATGTGCACATGCTTCCATGCAGGAATGCATGCACGCATGCATGTAAGCATGCACACTCACACACACATATACAGGAATGCATGTGCACACACACACAAACACACACACACACACACACACACACACACACACACACACACACACTCACATACACACATACACATACACACACACACACACACACACACTGAAATGATGAGGTATTTACTGAAAACTTTGAAGAAGTCCAATAAATACAAGCTGAACTGAAATGTGGCATTATTGTTAAGAGATCCAATGCACAGAAAAATCCATCATGTACACTGTGCATCACTCTCTTTCTCTGCTTCTCTGCCTCTCTCTGTTTGTCTGCCTGCCTGCCTCTCTCTCTCTCCCTCTCTCTCTCTCTCTCTCTCTCTCACACACACACACACACACACACACA
>JADBJO010000249.1:725000-810000 GCA_016801955.1 Conus betulinus | reverse complement strand
GGGGGGGGGGTAGGAGGGAGGTGTTGATCTTTTCATCCACAATCACAGGCATCAAACAGCAGAGGGTAGAGCGATACTTAATCTTACAGAACCTACCGATAAATAGTTTCTTCTGATACAAATTTTTTTTAAACATGATTCATCAGCATTACTAGCACAAATTCAGGCTCTTGCTTCACATTTTCAAAAATGTTTTCTGAGCCTATAGTTCCTATTGTTCCGATGTATTGGCATGTCATCGAGGATACAGACCAGCCAGATAGGATTTGGTCATAGCATATCAGCACAACTGTTACATACCGCAAGTGCAATTACCACTCAATTATCACTCAATTACCACTCAAGATTTTGTCTCTAGATTTTGTTGTGAACAAATTATTTTGAGCTTGCCATATTCCTAGTATTTTCTCCAAATGTGTACAAAATACAGCAAAGTCATATGGGCAAACAGGTCTGTATTTACTATATAAAGAAAAAAAAAATATATATATATATAAAGCTTAAATTGAAATCATACATACCTGGACTTTCTTTTTAGAGTAATAATCTAATAATGAGGATGACAGGGCAGTTAAAAGAAATCAAGTTGAGCATAAGACATTATGCTCAGAGTTATTAATGTCTGGCAATTTGGGAAGGGAATATGGAAGGTGGTACAGTGATGGAGGTGGAGTGGGGGGGGAAGAAGGAATGGGAAGTGGGAAAGGCAGGAAGGGGTGGGTGTGGGTGTGGGGGGGGGGGGGGGGTGGAATGAAAGGTTCATGGGTGCAAAGTAAGGATGGGACAGAAACACTTGAAGAATGTCCAGGAGTTACAATTAAGCATGCACTCCCACACACATGCAAGCATGCATACACGCAGACGCATATGCACTTCAGCAAACTGTGGTGTTTATTCTCTCTGCTGAACTCAGCTGCACAAAAAAAAAAAGAAGTTTATACCTGACAGCACTAAAATGTTCATGGTTCTCTAATTAGGCCCATTTACGAGTTACAGCAGGCAGGCATTGTGCAAGCTGCATTTTAAACATCGCTCAACAGTCTTCTTTCAACCAGCGACTGGGCTTGCAAGGTACACTCTAACAAGGTACATTTTGCTGCAGAGATTATCTGTCTGGGAAGATTTTGTCTCAAAGCTAGACTATCTGGAATGACGTTCCCATCCAACTGGAAAGAAACAGTGCAAATAAGTGCCATTACTAAAAATTGTTCGAAAGTACTCAAAAACATATGAATATGAACCTTTACGATTCCATCTAGATGAAAGAAGCACCTTGAAAACTAGCTGAGGATTCTTGATTGTCTGAGATATTTGGCACAATTGACCTTAAACACAGAACATTTGTCCAATGTAAAGAGTGGTGTTTTTTTTGGAAGTGTGCTCCACATCAAAAGCGAAGACTAAAACATTTCACTGTCCTGTCCTATCCTGTTCTGTACTGCACTGTGTTACACTGTGCTACACCCTGCCGAACTGAACTGAACTGAACTGAACTGAACTGAAAGGTTCCACAGTGTCCTGCTCTCTATTGTACTGTGCTGTAATACATTCCATAATCCCTTGTTCAGAACACATTCCTGTGTAAAATCAGGGCCACTGTCCCAGAGGAAAACATATCACTGTTGTGTGCTCCCTGCTAGCCCTTTACTTTTCTTTTCCAAGTCTGTTAATTGTCAAAATGGCTTTCACTACATGGTTGGTTTTGATTGGATGGTTGGTTGGTTGGTTGGTTTCATCTGTGACCTCTCAGAGACATTATTCCCATGCTCCCCTAAAACAGCCGCATCTAGATCAACCTATCACAGCCTAACAAAAGCAGTTCCACAGAAAGATATCAATATTAGTTTGTCATAAGACAACCAATTAGAGAAGACGGTGCACTGCTGCCGAGTCGCAACAATGGTTCAAAGAAGATAAGAGAGCTAAAGGTGTGACATCAAGTTTGATCTGGTCTGAGGCTACATGCAAGGGTACACTTTACACTTCCTTTCACAATATTTCTGGCATCAACCAGGTCTGTCAGAGAGACACCTGTAGCAAAGGTTTGGATCTTGAGCAACTCCGAAGACATACTCATTCCATTCAGTGGATGAAACTTGACTGTGGGGTCCTGTCTTCCACCTTGAGCCCATAACACATGACTCAACTCTGAGTAGGGGGTGGTCAAGGCCAAAGAGAAAAATCCCCCACAAATTTACGCCTCAGATGGGATTTAACCCTTGACCTCTCAGACCACTTAGATGCATCTCTGACAGCGCTGCACCAATACCCTGAGCAAAACACTAGGTATCTGTACCTCCCAGATCTTGTGGATACCAGGGAATACCACACAAGAAAGCGTGCAGTCTCAGACCAGAATGGAACTCAATGGCATCATCTTTATCATCCTAATCCTCACTGGTTATCCAACAACAAAAAAAGTCTCGGGTCATTCCCTGTTTCTTTTGGTGATCCAAGCTCTATTTTCATTTCCAAATCAGTCTTTGTGTTTAAAAAAAAAAAAAAGTGGCACTGGCAAGTTCACGGGGGGTCATCACTGGATGAACATGGAGGTGCCCTGCAGAAGGACATTTATCAAACGGGCTCCATGATCAGACAATTATGGTTGTCAGTTGGGTTTTTCTTCTGATGTCTTGAGCAAGCTAGATCTGAGTAGCCACCACACACCCAGCCACAGCCACAGCCCAGTCAGTCCCCGTGCAGCCCCGGCACCGGCAATCCACAGGGAGCAGCCACTGTTAAGTTGTCAAGAGGCAACCCGCCGGAGGAGACACTTCACTGCTGCCGAGCCACTTTGGGTGGTGTTCAGTGACACCTGTTCTGATCCAACATACACAGGATACCATCTACTAAGCCCCCTACAGACGACAATAATTGCTTATTTGCAGAGCCAGTGTGAGTGAGCTCTCCCTCTGGAGGGCGCCACCATGTCTGTCCAATGACAGCCCCATGGACACGCCAATATCGGTGGCCCTGCCGGAACCAAACCAAGGCCACAAATGTGGAGAGGACATCAAAACAGGTCACCATGTGAGCAGGGCATGAAGGGCCCACAGAATTTGAGACTTTTCTTTTTTTCAATGCCGATCGATGAGAATGAGGATGATAAAGATTATGCTACAGATTTCCATTTCAGTCTGAGATTGTGTGACAGGGTTTGTACTCAACGCTTCCTTTCATAATATATCCCTGCGTCAACCAGACCCGAGAGATACAGACACCTGCAGTGTTGGTCAGGAAATTTGAGCAAAACTCTCAGAGATGCATCCACTGGGTGGACCAAACTCAACTGTGTGGTCCCAGTCTTCCCAACTGAGCCAATAGCAAACTCAACTCTGGGTAGGAGCCGGTCGGGGCAGAAAAATCTCACATGACTCTGACGGGAATTGAACCCGCGACCTCCCAGCCAGGACTCTGTGATGCTAACCACTTTGCCACGGCCGCTGGTTGACACTGGATTTTTTTTTTTGTGGAGTATCAAACTGTATCAGTGCTAAAATGATATTAAGCCTTGATATGTTATTTCTGGAGCACCGCAGAAAGCACGTCTTCTCTATCAAATGTATTTAAACAAGAACGCACCATGCCATGACTCAGGTGAACATCCTGGAAGAAAATATCTAGTTGGAGGGACAATTCTCTCTAGCAACACCAATGGAGACATGCTTTTCCACACACACATGTAAATACTGTGGAATGTGCATGGGTGCATGGGTGTATGCACGTTTGCATTCATGAATCTGAGAGCATGCCTTGTGCACGTGAAAGAAAGAGTGTATCTGGGGGGGGGGGGGGGGGGGGGACATGTGCACACATGTGAGTGTGTGTGTGTGTGTGTGTGCATGTGTGTTTGTGTGCATGCCCGTACGTGTGTGTGTGTGTGTATGAGTGTGTGTGCACGCACGCATGCATGTACATGTACATGTGTGCGTGTGCATACATGATGAGTGTATGATGTACATTGCAAAGATAGCCAATAACCATTTAAGATTTTAAAAGAAATCCAATCTCAACTTGGCCTGTGATGTGAACACAAACATATTCCACCCTCCTCAGTTCTGTTGTATGGCAGGGTTTAAATAAAGAATACATAACAGGTAAACATACATTCAACTTTTGAAGATGTACAGCAGGTGTTAAAACAGATAATAAAAATCAGTGTAAACATACATTCAGGATTCAAAGGTGCAAAGAAAGAAAACAACAGAAAAGCAACAGCTACACAGAACCAAGCGTCAGTCACAAACAACAGCAGCAAAACAACTGTTCAGAGGCAGAGCAGATGATTCATGATGAAAAGCGCGCAAACAAAGGTTGACATTTCATATGCAGCAAGTTAGCGTTCCAAAGCAAACAGAAATGAACACAGGCAGTACAGTGAAACCCCTTCACAATGACTTTCAGAAATTCATCTACACAGGGGGTCTATCAAATGAAGATGCTTTGGGCTGGTGGCATGTCCAGGACAGACAAACAGAAAAACCGTTCTAAACATCCCATGGGACAGTGGATCAAATCCCATCGAAAGCATTTGTGAATGGGATTTTTTTTCTCTCTCCTTTTTTCTTTTTTTTTTTTTCTTTCCTTTTTTTTTTTTTCCTTTTTCTTTTTTTTTTGGTCCTGACTGGCTCCTACCACAGCTGAATGTGCCATGGGATCTGAAAGGAAGATTGGAGCAACACAGCTGAGTTTCCCCCACTGAACGGACGCATTTGTTACAGCGTTGCTCAGTGTGTAAGTGTCTGTGTCTTTCAGGTTTCCTAGTCGACAGGATTTATGATCAAAGAACGTGTTTAGTACATCCCTTTCATGCCGTTTAGGAACGGAACGGCACAGCATCATCTTCATCCTCTGTTGTTTTTTTTTTTATTATTGTTGTCTTTCTTTTCTTTTCCTAACACCAAATTCTGAATCCATCCAGAAATTCTGGAGGGAGCAAAAGGATCTTTAGACAGAGGGAAACTTTTGGGGGATTAACTCTTGCATAAACAAATAAACAAACCTTCCAGAACACACGTCTCTGAAGGGAGAGTATCTTCATTTGGAGAATCTTCTCTGTATGGCTTCACTGTACAAGAGAACCTGACATGCATGCATACAGGAGAACCATCACCACCCTATGCCTGGCAGTTCCCAAACACCAGCGGCTACACCACAGAGACCACTGTACATTTTCCAACACAGGTACCCACACCACCCTGCATGTTGCTGTCCTCCCTTAAAGACAGTGTGTACCCTCAGAGCACTGATACACTTCTTACTGCTGTCCCACATCCCACCTCAGGGTTTGAATACTTTGGCCTTGCCTCTCTCTTTACCTCTGGGCTATTCTCTGCCTCCTCCCCAAGCCTACAGTCTTCTTCGTCCCCACTCTTTTCCACCGCTCTGCGACTCTCCCCAATGTGTGCCAGAAGAGAGCGAATGGTTTCGGAGGAACTGTCAGAACCGTGAGCACGAGAGCACCACTCGCCAACGCTCTCTCGGAACATGGCGGCTGCCAAGCGCCCAGTTTTGCTTCTGGGGCTGTGGAGGTAACAGTTCAAGTAGAGCTGCAAGGAGAAGAAGGAGCAACAGGCCGTCACTGGCTAGTAGGGTCAGCGTCACTCAAAACTAAGCTACGACCATGCCAGAATTCCAACATTAACAACCAGCTTTCCTTAGGTCAAGTCTAATAATCACCGATTCATCAAAGCAGGGCTAAATATGAGGTTTCATATGGGATTTGTGCAATCTGGGCATTTTAAAAACAGCTACAAAATTCTACATGACTGAAAACTACAGAGGAAAGTTCAGAGACTGACTGTATAAAAGAAATCTTCATCAGCTGTGAGTCACAGACATATACCTACTTTACTACAGCAGCATTCGTTGACTGAATGCCATACAACTGAAACATGTTACTCCTTGGATTTGTTCACACAATATATTCAAAGTTAGACACACAAATGAGATAAAAAGGTACAGCCTCTTATTCTCCACCAGCCTATAAAGCCATGCAACACATGTTTATGACATTTCTAATAATTCTGATGTCACATTTGTGATCCTGTTATTATCACTGACTGGATGCCATAACAACAATTCTGCAATCATCTTCTCTTTCACTCTTTTCCATCAGTCATGCATTGCATGGCTCAAGAACAATTCAGGGATTACTCAGAATTCACCATCTTCTTTTTTCTGTCTTAAAGAAAGACAAACAACCAATCAGTCAACACTTGATTGCCACAAAAAAACACGTCTGCTCAACTTTGACGGAGTGGCTGACATATAACAAAAAAAGAGTCCTGAGAGTTATCTCACATGTTCCAACAACCTGAAATCAGGAAAGCAGTCTGACTCCATCTGGCTGAATGTAAAAGAGAATAACACAAAATGTTTGAATAATTTTCATGATTTGTGTTTTCCTAATGCATCTACTGTGTAACAGCACTGTGAAAGCAGCATATTTTGCTTGAGTTCACACAGGCAAAAAAGCAAGGAGTAACGATTAATTCATGTTTGTCTACTGAAAGACGCAACTACCTGCTGTGGAAAAACAGATGTTTCCAATGACCAATGCTATGCATAATACAACTAAAGCAGAAACATGGAATGCAGCAACATCAGTCAAAAAATGCAACATAGACAAATGTATTTTTCAACATACACAGAGGATGGGAGAGTTATTTTCTTCAAAGATTTTAAATTTCTCTCAAACATATATGAAAAAATATTTATTTCTGTTTTGTTTGTTTATTTCTTTGTTGCTGTTGTTTTCTATTTGTGAATACTTTCCACAAAATTACAGCCTCTAATTTTTGTTCAGTAATTTTTGTCGACCAGCCAGTTGTTTTTAATTGATGAAGATCTCAGTAAAAAAAAAAAAACAGAACAGTGCAACGTCAGGGGTATTGTGTGGCTTTAGATTTCCATCTGTCTAAAACATTTACTTTTTTTTTAGTCACGTTTCTTCTGTAGCAAGTACGGCAAGAAATTACCATTATCAAAAGATATACATGTGCTTGCATGTGCCCCAAGTGTGCTTACACATCTGGTAGATTTTGCACACTTCTCTTCAAAGTATTACGACCTGCTAGCCAAAACAGAATGAACATTAATGGCATTTTACAAAGTCCTCTTGATTTTTTTTTATTTTTACATCATTTTCTGGGCTTATCTAAAACTGTGAAGTTGGGTTTAACAGCCCTAGAACCACAGCTAATCAGACACAAAAAAAATGTGAGAATTCTATGTGAAAATGCCAGAAAAAAAAGGGACGTGAATGGAAAAAAAAAAGAAACCATAGAGTGACAAAAGTGACCAATGAACAAAACTGCAGATGCAGCAATAGAGAAGAAGGGGGAAAAAATGACAAGCAAAAACGCAGGTGGCATACTGACAGAGAGGCAAGAGTGCAAACACACTGAAACACGTGGAACAATACCAAGGGCATGGGGCTGGGGGCGGGAGAGGGCAGACAGTGCCAGGAGAGGGTGCCTGGAGGAGAGAGAATGGGGGCAGTAGGGAGGGAAAAATCAGACAGACACAGAAAACAGAGACAACAACAGAGACAGACTGAGATTGAGAAGAAAGAGAGACTGACTGACAGAAAGAGATGTGCAGATGAACTTCAATGTACACTGTCAGCTGACATTTAAGATGTAATGCAATACGGTAATGAAACATTTCACCTCAGAATATACCAGAACAAAAAACACAGCATTTAGCACACAGGGGGGCCAATAAAAGAGGACAATAAGCTAACCAAATCAGCAGGCATAAACAAGAACAATACACACACACACACACACACACACACACACACACACACACACACACACACACACACACATCTTAGATCACACTTAAAAGTATTGAATACATCAAGTAATCAATAACCAGACTAATCCAGCATCACATGGCAACCCTCATCAAAACAGCTTCACATTAATACACACATATGCACACACACGCACGCATACACACACACACCACACACACACACACACACACACACACACACACGTACACACACACACACACACACACACACACACACACACACACACACACACACATACAACACATCTCATATATCACACTTTATTAGAAGACATTTTTTGTTTGCAAATGAAAGCAAACACCTACAGATGGACACTCACTCACAGTCAAATGAAATAAAACAAAACAAAAAAAAAAACAAAAAAACACATACACAGAGTAGTAAGTCACCCTACCTGTGAAATCTTGATGACGATGCCTGCATTCATACACCAGGCGGTGGTGAGCGTCATGTGCAGTAACAGCTGTTGCAGAAACACACATTGTTTTTAACACTCGTGTCTCTTTGTTTTCTCTGCTCCCTCCCCATGGCAAGGGAGGGATGAGGAGTACAGGGTGCAGGGGAGGTGGGGAGGGGGGGGGGGGGTATAGAGCAGTGAAGTGAGAGGGAATCTTTTTTTTCTTTTTTTTTCAAACAGCTTTCTTATGTCACTAACACACAGAGCCAAAAATACCATCAGGTCTTTCTTTTTCCCCTTTGATATTTCATTTATTTAAAGTGCACAGAGACAGTGTCATTAGTACTTCTTTCTTTACCTTGTGTTTTAAAACTGTGCCTTATCATTTAAGTTTCGAAAGAAAGCTGAGACAATGTGACTACTTTTGGGTTTGATGATTTCCCTCATGCTAGAAAAATGCTCCCCCCCCCCCCCCCCCCCCCCCCCCCCCCCCCCCTTTTTTTTTTTTTTTTTTTTTTGCTTATGCTTCTTTACTACCTTTTTAAATAAAGACTCATAGGAGCAATGCTCATGAGAATTCAGATATCCACTATTTGTGTATGTCCATGCAGACTCATTGCTAGGTCTGTAGATACACCCCCCAATCCCATTACAGAGAGAAATACATATACATACTGAAATAAAAACCAACTATCCATCCATTCATGTATGACTACAAACAACCTGCAAGTGCTGCAACACACACACACACACACACACACACACACACACACACACACACACACACACACACACACCAGAACAGATTAGAGGGGTTGGGGGAGAAGGTGTTACATGAGTTCTAGGACAGTGTCTAGCCCAGCTCCCCTCCCCATAGCCTGGGTAATCCCAGCAGCACAAGTGCAAGCATGTGTGCCACATTTACGCATTTCAGCAGCTAACTTGACACACTGTCAGTTGATGAGCTGTGCTGCAGCCTTCAACCACCCAGTGTTTGAGGCCGGCAGCATCAGAAGGTGTGGTTGTCAAATGATAACACATCACTTCAATGATCTCTGGTACATGAAAGGCAACAGTTGTAATGTGCAAATTCCTGTACACTCACCTACTCACACCTAAGTGCATACACATGCCTCCAAACATACACACACGCAGGCACGCAGGCGCGCGCACACACACAACTGTGCAAACAATGTCACTGAATCACTCTGGTTATGTTTTGTCCCACACTGGGTGATAACATACGAGTGTTTATGTGTGTGAACGCATGTGTGTCCACTGCATGAAAGTGTGTGTGTGTGTAGGATGGAGAGGCTGGTGGAAAGGGGTAAGGGAGGAATATAGAGGGGGGGGGGGGGGGGCAGCATATATGTATATGTGTGTATGTATACGTCTATGGAAAGAAAAAAAGAGGACAAGCACAAGAAAACTTTGCAACATATGGACAGCATATTCTAGCACACAGGGGGGCCAAAAAAGAGGACAATAAGCTAACCAAATCAACAGGCATAAAGAACACACACACACACACACACACACACCACACACACACACACACACACACACACACACACACACGAAACTTTGCAACATATGGACAGCATATTCTAGCCAGCTATTGCAAAACTGAGTAATTCATGTGCGTGTATGTGTGTTTACTTGTGAACGAGTGAGTGTGTTTGCATGTGTGTGTGTGTACATGTATGTGTGTGTGTATGTGCATGTGTGTGTGTGTGTGTGTGTGTGTGTGTGTGTGTGTGTGTGTGTGTGTGTGTGTGTGTGTGTGTGTGTACTTAAGTGAATAATTGTGTGAGTGAGCAAGGGAGTGAGTGAGTTTATTAATGTTTGATACTCACTAAGGTGTCAACCAGTACCCTTTGCCCAAGTACATGTTGAGCAAAATCAGTGATAGGGCTATACAACTGTATCATCATTTGCATACTGGGAAAATCAGGTTGTGAGGGGAAGCTATCTGACGGGAAGTTTCTCTCAAGCCGTAAAAAGGAAACTCATACCACCACACCTCTCACAAAATCAACCTACATGCATTCTGGCCTCTGACAATACGTCCTTCTGAGTCATTGAATCATGCTTATTCAAGTTGTGCAAGCAGAATTTTCATCAATCTGAGCTGAACTGACTCCTCTGCACTGAAAGGTTAGCATTCTGTCACATTTGTTCAGTGTATAAGACATAGCCATGGACTATAAGGAAAAGCAAGGCTAGTTATGACGGTAAGTTCCCCGAAGATGGAGTATGGCTGCCTTAATGGCGGGACTAAAAAAAAAAAACGTTATACACACAAAATTCCACTGTCACTCTATACAGGCAGTGTCCGCAGGAGTATCAGCCTGCGTACGCAGGAAAAAAGAAATGATGGTAAGAGGCCCTAAGATTTCAAAGCAGCTGACACCTATGTATGCATATATCTGTATGTGTACCAGCACCAGAGGGCCGTGTGTCTAATTTTGTTTGTAGAATTTGCATAAGTGTGAGTATGCATGTGAGTGTGTGTGTGTGTGTGTGTGTGTGCGTGCGTGCGTGCGTGCGTGCGTGCGTGCGCGTGCGTGCGTGCGTGCGTGCATGTGTGTGTGTGTGTGCGTGCATGCATGTGTGTGTGTGTGAGTGCGAGTGTGTGGTGTGTGTAAAGGAAAGAGTAATGCATGCGTGTGTACATTCTGTGTATGTGTGTATGTATCTGTGTGTATGTGTGTGTGTGCGTGTGTACATATTGTATCAGCTGTAAATGTGAACAAAAGCTTCCAAGAAAAAAAAAAAAAAAAAAAACCAATAAAAAGTAAAAACAGGTCAAAACTAAAAATGAACTAGCAGGCTACACAAGGAGTCTTTTTGTTTTCTACCTTTCATAACATCAACCAGAATGACCCCAGAAATGTTTGTTAAACTCTACAATGCACTCCACACCCATAACAAAAGGCAGGCATCTACTGGTACGTGTGGAATCCAAAACCCCCAGACACTTGAGAATGAAGAGTAGACAAAACATGATTGATATCATAATAAAAGCGCATACAATCAGTGCAAATTTCTTTTACACTTGAAAGAGAAGTCTGAATGCATCTGTCTGACTTCAGGTTTTATAACCTTGTAAATGATGATCTGTTAGTCCGCCATTTTCCTGTAAATCCAGACCTGCCATTGTCTCTGTTTTATTTCCATACACATTATTTCAACAAAATAAACTGAAACAAAGCACTGAGCATTAAGACATGGCACTTGGAGCTGTCAACTACAGCTCCTGCAGGCACCATCCACAACATCCTTTAAAAAGGCCAAAACTTTTCTTTTCGGTTTTTTTTTTCACCTGAATTAAGTATGACCACAAGATGATCTATCGAACATGAGTGTGGATGACTTGCAGGGAGCAAATGCTTGTTAATCAACCCCCCCCCCCCCCCCCCCCACACTCCCCCCTGATCTTCCCTCAAAAAAAAAGGACTGAGACATCAGTGAAGACTGTACTGATGCACTAGAAATTAATTTTAACTTAAGTGGCGAAGAGCTAGGGGATCAGTCTTGATGTTTAAATCGCTGGTCAGATCTTTCCAGTGCAGGTGAGTGACCACCATGGTCAGTCGTCGACAGCAACAACACACAGACAGACACATAAACATCAAACTACAACCACTATTAGGTTAGCATACAACATTTCTTTTCTGTCCCATCTTCTGTGCCACCTCAGTGGTACTGCACCCACACCGCTTATTCCCACCTTCAATCTACAGCCACAGCCAGCACCATCCCAACACAGCCCCAGCAACGGCAATCCACATGGAGCAGTCAATGTCAGGTCATCAAGAGGCAACCTGCCGGAGGATACACTGCACTGCTGTTGAGTCACTTTGTGGTGTTCAGTGGTGCCAGTTCTGATCCAACATATGCAGGACACCACCTACTAAGTCCTTACTGATGAAAAATTACTGCTAAGTTGTGGAGCCTGCATGAATAAGCTCTCCCTCCAGAGGGTACTGTTGTGTCAAACAATAGCCCTCATGAATCTGCCCATACCAGTGACCCCAACAAAATCAAACCAAGGCCATACATGTGGAGAAGATATTGAAAATGAGGTTGCCATAACAGCAGGGCATGAAGGACCACAGAATAATACCTTTTGTTTGTCAAGGCTGATTGATGAGGATGAGGAGGATGAAGATGATGCTACATATTTCCATTCCGGTCTGAGACTGCATGAAGGGGATGTACGCCACATTTACTTTCAATATATACATATCCTGGCATCAACCAGGCCCAAGAGATACAGACACCTGCAGTGTTGGTCAGGAAATTTGAGCAACACTCAGAAACATATGCATTAAATGGATGAAGCTTGACTGTGTGGTCCAAGTCTTCTCAGTTAAGCATGCAGCAAACTCAACCTTGGCTATGAGCCAGTCAGGGCAGAAAAATCCCATGAATAAATGGGCTCTGATAAGTATCGAACCCAAGACCTCCCAGCAGGGAGTGTGCAACATTTACCATTTCATTACGGCAGCTGATAGATCTGCATATAAAATTTGGCGCAACTGCCAAGTTTGGCAGACAATTTTTTCAAAACCTGTGCACCAGATTCATAAAATTGCCCAGTCACCCCGGAAAATTCATAATAAGTTTGGTACATGTTATACCAACATACAAACCAAAACATTTGGTAGTTAAAAGGTTACACAAACTTCCAAGCACCCGCAGGCATCAGTTCCCAGACCTGCCTACCTTCATGACTTCCACCTGGATCTCCTCTGGCAGCTGGGGGGTCAAGTGCAGAGTGTTGAGCACCTGGGACAGGTAGCCAGTGCTCCTCGTCCCCTGTCTCCAGACTGGAGTGAAACCGATCATCCTTCAGCAGATGCTGGAGGGAGGGGAAAAAGCACACAGCGCGCCTTCATTGAACTGACTGTACACACTGTGTAGTCCTGTGTTGAGTTGTGCTGTTATTATGCGATGCTGTGTTGTGATGACGATATTGTGGTGCCTTGCATCGCATTGTCTCGTGCTATGCGGTAGTGTGTTTTCTTGTAATACACTGCCTGCAGGTATTGTTGTGATGTGCGTTGTGTTTAGCTGTGTTCTGATTTACTTTGTTCTGTTTTATGTAGTAAGTTGTTTGTTATTGTTGTGTTTTGTGATGTATTGTACCATGCTGCATTCTTACATAACAATGGTATGTTGCATTGTAGTAAAGTGTAGTGTTGTTTTTTTGTGTACCGCTGTGCTAAATTGGTGTAAGACAAGGCGTTCTGTTTTACTGGGTTACACTGTCAAGTAATATTAAGCCAGTAACTGTGTTGTAACAAAGTGTTTTGTGTACTGATATGATGTGTTGTTTTTTGTCCTCTTGTGTATTCAGTTAGACTGCAGCTTTCCAAAACATAGTTTGAGACCAGAAAACATTTCTTTTAATTCTAATTCTGTAAGTGTGTGTGTGTGTGTGTGTGTGTGTGTGTGTGTGTGTGTGTGTGTGTGTGTGTGTGTGTGTGTGTGTGTGTGTGTGTACGTGTGTGTGTGTGCGTACGTACGTATATGTACGCATATGCACACATGTGCGCATGTGCATGCGTGTGTGTGTGTGTGTGTGTGTGTGTGTGTGTGTGTGTGTGTGTGTTTGTGAGTGTGTGCGCGTGCGTGTGTGTGTGTGTGTGTTCCTGCATGCATGTGCATATGTGCTTAAGCATCCATGTGTGTCTGTGTCTCTGTGTGTGCATATTTTAGGCAACCGTTTTTTCACCCCTAAGCCCCACCTAAAAAGACCTTCCTGTTATTAAAGACTTCTTCTCTCCAACAACGACAGCTTTTCCAGTGTTCTCCTCTTGATCTGTTCTGGCTCTGACTGGGACAGCTAGAATTCATATAATTTTACATACAGCTTTTCTAAAGACTATACCAAATTCCTACCTGTATGCCAGCCAGAGCATGGTAGGGACAGTTTCCTGGCTCGTGACTCAAGCGCCATCTGAAAGGGCTCTAAGCAGAGTTCTCGCAGCTTCCAGGCTTCCGTGGCTTGTAGCGCTTCTTCATTCATGCAGTACGTCTGACAGAGAATCACCAAAAGGACTAGACTGAGAATAGATAAAAGAAGATGCTGTGTCACGTAAACATTGTTGCTGGTGTCAGAGTTTTTTGTTTTTGTTTTGTTTTCAGTCGAGTCCGCTGAAAAGATTATAAACTGGTACTAATTCACCTGGGTTTTCCCAGCCTTATGTTCCGTGCAAAATGAAGTCCGTCATGCCAAGTTACACATAGAAAATTTACTATGCTTGGAAGTCACAATCCATGTCTTTTTCCTTGACAACTCTCCGTGTGTGTGTGTGTGTGTGTGTGTGTGTGTGTGTGTGTGTGTGTGTGTGTGTGTGTGTGTGTGTGTGTGTGTGTGTATGCACAAATGCAAGCATGCATGCTTGTTTACTTGTGTGTACATGTACAACCATGCATGTGTGTTTGTATATGTGCAGGCAAGTTTATGCAAATGTACCTGTATCTCTGTCTGTATGTATGTATATCTGTGTCTGTGTGTTTATCTGTGTGCCTTTGTGCGTACTTGCATGTATCTGCATGTATGTGAAACTGGGTGATTTTGTTGTTCTTGTTTTCATGATAGCTCCGCTAACTTACAATTTACGATATATCAAGCTATTTCACTCATCATAAATTGTGCATTACGTGTTGTCTCAGCAGCTCAGCGAATCAGAATGATTTACAAACCAATCATCAGCTTTTGCACCAGTCACTAGTCTCCTACAAAGCAATTTATATTTTAACGAACCACAGGCAAATTTTAACAAATATATGTTCAAAAACTTGACTTTAAACAATTGCTAAAACAATATTTAATTCCTAAAAAAAGTTATACTATTCTGAAGAAATTATGTGTTTCAGTAGAGTCACTGTCTTGTACATGGAAGAGTGCAAGACATTCAAAGACATTAGAAACCTTCTGAAAGGGAAATTCCTGTGTGTATGTTGCGGCCAGTTTTCACCTATATTGTTTTAATTACCATGTTCCACTTCCATATTTGTTTACAGTGACACTTCACCATGCTGTGACTTGGTCCATGAGGAGTCTGACAGCAGAAAAGGGCAACCAAGAATGGTTCTGGCCAAGTTCACAACACACATGCACTATCTGTATGTGGCAGATAAACACACATAGGCAGACAATCACACAAATTTCATCACTTCTTCAGTCCATATTCTAGCCCTTTTTCCTTCTTATTTATCTGTTTTTTGCTATGAGTTGCTAGAAAATTGTTTGGAACAGACTCTTTTCTCAAGTTTTTGGTTTTTTGGGGGGGTTTTTTGTTTTTTTTTTTTTTTTTTTGGGGGGGGGGGGGGGGGGGGGGGGGGGGGGGGGGGGGGGGTAAGGTAATGGTGCTTATAGCTCAGTCGCCTGCAAAGGGCCATATCAGCGCTTTTTGGGTTTGCAAAAGAAGACAAAAATGTGTAATGTCCCTAATGTTCTGTCCCTCTCTTGTGTACCTGCAACATACCAGTATCTCCTCATGCACTCCTTTAATTTGTTTTGGTATCATCTTCACCAGTCTCAAGCTCAGCAAAGTTTTTACTATAGGTTGAACTAAAACAATTAGGATTAAAAAAGATCTTTTGCTGCTTAAATTTGTTTGAACAAATGTGCATGATTTGTGCACCTATAGCATCTCCACATGCCTACCTTTCATTTGATTTGGAATCATCTTCATCAGTCACATGCTATCAGTTAAAGTATCACAATTTAGAACTGGGAGGATAGGGGTTGGGGGACCTTTTGTCGAGTTGATTTTCCCCACAAAACATGAAAATACATTTTATGATTGTTGGTCAGACACATAGCTGAACAGGTGTCTCGGGTATAAACAAATATTAAGAAGAGCTCCAAATGGATGACAAAGATTCTTGCAAGTCCAAGAGTTCTGAGCAATTCTTCATCTCTGCCAAAGACAGGGAAAAGATTTTTTTAAAAAAAAAACCTCAATAACATTTGATTTCAATCAAATTCTAGAAAGTTCAGAGTAGGAAGAAATAGGACAAGAAAAAAGTCTGATGCTGACAAACAGAGCAGCAACCTTGAATGAGAACAGCTCAAGTTCAAAGTCAAAGTAAAGAGTTTCTGAAGATAACTTTGAAGAAGACATAAAGTGTTTTATTCATGCACTAAATGCAAAACAAAACAGACAATAATATATGGATATCGCCTTGACAGAAGTTGAACTGGATCATCGATCAGATGAAGAGGCTAGAAAAAAAAAAATCAGATCATCAAACAGATGAGAAGTTTAACAGAACTGTATCATTAATCAGTTGAAGAGGATGGTCCAAAACTCAAAAAGGATGTGGCCCCAGAGTTGTGAACTAAATGATGAACTGAAAGCTGTCTGATGAAAGAGCCAAACAAAAAACAAAAAAAGGATAAGAAGCTAGAAACTTTAAGCGTTACTCGGGTTCCTACAGTTAGTCCAACATTTTAGGAACCCTGGATCATAGTGCCACCTCAGCTGATTTGTGCAGACAAAAAAATGTGAAAACAACCACAGCGTTACGCTCTTTGGCAGAAGTCTGCAACAAAACAACAGAGACAGATGGTGTCCATGATCATCTCTTTTTGGCTGTCAGAGATGGCTTTGATGAAGCGATTTGTTATGTTCACATCCATGAGTAGCAAACGCAGAGAACACAGCTTGTGTGTAACATATAATTCTTCAACAGAATAATTTCACATGAAAACTTGACTAATATTTATAAAAAGGTACATAACTAACATCTCTAGCAGTGCGCATACTTGAACGCTAAGTTTGCTGGAAGGGTATATACCTAATGCATTATGAGAATATATATATATATTTATATATATATGAGCACTGATCAAATTCGACACCCATCTTGCACCGAATTTGATGAGATAAGTAATTGCTCATTCTTCATCCTTCTTCTTCTTTCTTTGAGTGTCCACCTTCATCGTGTTGAAGATTCTTACACTTTCGAATGTATGACCGTTTTTTATCCTGCCATTAGGGCAGCTGTACTCCAACTCGGGGAAGGTGCATGCTATGTGTAAGGTGTCATCCATACCAACGGCCAAATTGGCCTTCCCTTCTGAAAATTGGTGATGGGATTTTACATGTGTGCAAGATGTTGTGCGTGCGTTCACACACGGAAGCTCAGTTTATAGTCTCATTCTAAGTACTGTAATGGGAATGGAGTCAGAACCAATGTTAACTCCGAGGGAAAAATCCCCCTGTACCGAAATTTGAACCCATAACCTCAGGATCACGAGTCCGGTGTTCTACCAACGGAGCTATTCATTTTCATTGTCCTTATCTGCATATATGGAAAAGGTTCAGTACTGAAAGGAAATTTTGTCCATGTCATACCACTATTGCATCAGTGAGTCAGTTTTTAACACAACTGTTTAAATAAGGTTTAGGAAGTAGTTTTATTAATACAGCATGTAATGCAAAAACAACAGTAGCACTGACAACAGATGGCAGATTAGTACAAATAGACAGGTGGTTAGATTGACAGAAGGAACGTTTGAGCTAAGAACAGTACCAAAAAAAAAAAAGTAAAAAAAAGAACAATGTGGGACGTTTGTTCACACATGTATATAATTTCCTTTGCACATCAACAGTAATAGCTCTAACATTAACATAGTGTGTCTTGTGGCTTTTAACCACAGTCAGTCGGACCACACTATTTCTTTAATGAGAATAAAGCACAGAGTTCAATGAACAAGGTAAATTCATGGAGTGCTGGAGCTGCAGAAGTATGAGGATGACAAACTATATGTTGTGCTGTGCTTCACCAAGACTGTGGCTATATGAATGATCAAATAAAATCGTTGTTACGTTAAACCGAATGAACTACTACTATATATTATGATCAAGTTAAATTGTTGTTACGTTAGACTGAATGAACTACTATATATTATGATCAAGTCAAATTGTTGTTACGTTTGATCGAATGAACTACTATATATTATGAATGATCAACTAAAATTGTTGTTACGTAAGACCAAATGAACCACTATATTTCATGAATGATCAAGTAAAATTGTGTTACGTTAGACCAAATGAAACCACTATATTTCATGAATGATCAAGTAAAATTGTTGTTACGTTAGACCAAATGAACCACTATATATCATGAATGATCAAGTTGAATTATTGTTACGTTGGACAGAATGAACTACTTTCTGAACACTGTAAACCAGTGAGTGCGTCGTAACGGTAAGAAATGGTATGAAGGATCATTGAATCATTTTTTTACTATCTGATATAAACTTTATGTCCACTGTGACTTTTGAAACAACAAAAGCAATTCACAGTACAATTTCAAATATTCCAAATCTTAAGATTGTGTGAAAAAGAGTAAAATGATCAGAGAAGACTTACCAGTCGTAGTTTGAGGATAACATTTCCTTCAAGGGTTTGGAGACGCAAAGGTAAATGCCCTCCCCCTTCAAAAGAATAAAACCCAGCCAAGATACGAGAATGTTCAGAATGGAATCTGTGGTCTGGAGTACCTAGACAAATATCTGAGTAAAGCAAAAATGATCTAAGTTCGTTTTATACATCATGATCATGTACAGCATGATCTGGCTTCTAAAGTAATGGTGGATATGGAAATGCAAATTTCACCTCCGCAAACCACCCTTATAGAATAACTCTCAAAGTTTGACTGGTAAATTTCATGTAAGAGCTTGATTACAAGCCATGAACTCACTCAGTGCAGCACTACAGGAATGCTTAATGGCAGCAAACTTGGGTGTGACTATCTCTCTGGACAGCTGTTTCAGTGTCTCCTCCATGACTATGCAGTTCGTTCGCTGATCGTCATCGGCTGGCCCACTGTCAATGGTCCCCCTCCACGCTCAAGTGGCTGGACATGAAAATTACAAATCAAATCAAAACCTGATATTGAGACATGGTCTCCTAACTCATTAATCAAAATCAGAATAATTAACTCTGTGTGCATGTGAGGTGTTATTGTGTGTATGCTGGTATACATATGTGCGTATGTATACATGTGGTGTATGTGTAGAACTTTTCATCTCATGTGCAAACTTGAGAATAGGGAAATCGCCAGCTGCCATGGTGCAGTGGTTAGTGTTTTAAGTTGCAGGCTTGAAGGTTGTGAGTTCAAGCCTTATCCAAATCATACAATTAAGGCCAGCTCCCTCCTCAGTGTTAACTGTGCAGTGGGCTCAAATGGGAAGAATATTACTTGACAGCCAAGTTTCATCCACTTAACGGGTGTCTCTGAGACACTTGCCCCAATAACAATGCAAGTGTCTGTATCTGTAAGAGTTGATTGATGCTGGGATATATTATGAAAGGAAATGCTGATAAAATCTGCCATGCAGTCTCAGGCCAGAGCAGTAACTGAAATATATATATACAGCATCATCTTTATCATCCTAACCCTCCCATAATAAGTTCATGTCAAAATCTTTGAATCAGCCTATTCATGCAAACTGTCACTAGACAAGCACAGTCAAGTCCTCCATAGAAAGATGCTAACTCATGCTGGCTCTATGGATTTAGTAGTTCTTGTCATCATTAGGGGACTTCAGTGTCCTGTTAACCTGGATCAGAATGGGCGCTACTGAACATCACAAGTGACATGGCAGTAGAGCAGTATATCTCCTCGTGTGTTGCCTCATAAGGGCCTCATACTTACTGCTGAATGTGGACTGTTGCCAGGGCTGTGACAGCACATGCCTGGCTGTTTCTAGGATGGACAGAATAAGCATTGTGGAAGACATACTACTGAAGGAGTATGGAAAATGTGACAGAAAAAAAAAAAAAACTTTCTCTTTAAATCACATGGTACAAAAGTGTGAAAGCATCTGAAAGAGTACAGAACAATAATCAATGGATATGTTTTTTTTTTCCCCATTTTGATTAATTGTTTGAAATCAATGTGTCCAATACACTCCCACACATACAAACTGATGGCCACAAGACACAAACATATATAATAATTCCAGCACGCCACTCAATGTCTCTCTTACACAAACACACACACACACACACACACACACACACACACACACAATACGCTCATATCTATAGATATAAACCAATATGCACAAGAAACACTGCAACCCAAACAGAATACAGTCTTTGCATGTTACATCTTTCACCAAAAAATACAAAAGACCAGAGAAATGAAACTTTAGTTATAGATCTACATGACCATGTCCCATGACTGCAAGTACAGTGAACCCAATGAAACAGTACAAGATCAAACCATAGTGGGCATCTCATCATTCAAAGATCTGTCAAAAACTTCTCACCATCAGAGATGAACTGATCATGGAAACTTCTAGTTCTATCTAGAAAGTTGGGGTATACTAAACCACTTGGCAGTGACTATATAGTCTGTGGCAGCAGGTCAGACAAATGAAATGTGGATCTGCTACACAAGTAAAAGGATAAAGCCTACAAAAATACCACCACAAGCGCTGGGACATCCAACCTCTGAGACCACAGACCGCAGAAACCACAGTAAAAAAGACAAGGAGTATCAAGCATTTGATCAAGAATGCCAAAAGGATCACAAAAGGAACCACTGGGCCAAGGTATATCATTGTGGAAGGAGATTGCCGATGATGACCCAGCATTCTACATTAATGTATAAATAAGCAAAACTAACAAACAAAATAATTGGCATACTTAGCCAAACACTGAAACCGTGTCCAAAATAAGACGTAATCTCTAACCAAATCCTATGACAGTACAAGCATGAAGGTGTTGTGTCCTCTCTCTCTCTCTCTCTCTCTGTCTGTCTGTCTGTCTGTCTGTCTGTCTGTCTGTCTGTCTCTCTGTCAATTGACTGATCCATCCATCCATCTACCTATCGACTGATCTTTCTACCTATTGATTAATCTATCCATCTATCTACCTATCGATCAATCTTTCTACCTATCTATCTATAGATCTATCTATCTATCTCTTCCCCTTCTGCTTTTAGTACACTTGCAGATAAACACTGTGTTCCACTATTCTTATCAAAGTTATTTTAGATAATTAAATTATGTTCAACTCTTGTTATCTATATATTATAAATGCATGCTGTACCACTTAGTGCTTCTTAAACAAGTAAACAAGTTTCAAGCATGGTTTATTCTGCTATCATGTATTCAGGCACCCATTCAGTATGTGTGTGTGTGTGTGTGTGTGTGTGTGTGTGTGTGTGTGTGTGTGTGTGTGTGTGTGTGTGTGTGAATGCTCAACGAGTGTTGGCCAACAAAAAGCTACAAAATACAGTGTTTTTTTTGTTTTTCCCTCCTGCAAATGTATCTGTAACAAGAAACTGTTAGACACTGGCAAATCTATTTGCACAGACCTGAGTCAATTCTAACTGAAAATATACTCTATCAGAGTCTATGATCCAATTTATTTCAGACTACAGCTCTTCAAGTATTCAATCTTCAGACATTCTAATTCAATGATCCAATTATTTTCAGACTACAGGTCTTCAAGTATTCCTCTTCAGACATTCTAATTCAACATGTAAAACATGTCAACCTATTAAACATTCAGGAAAATATCTAAACAGAACTCTATTATTATTAATATGCTCATGCGCATGATGTACCTGTAGACATGCACATACCTTAAATCATGTGCACACACACACACACACACACACACACACACACACACACACACATATACACACAAATACACACACATACATGTGTTACACACACACACACACACACACACACACACACACACACACACACACACACTCATACAAAAATGTTCAGGAGCCGTCTGAGCTGCAGTCCCCACTACCTGCAGCCATCCCCAGTCTCCCCATGAACCCTCCCATCAACCCATGTACATAGTTTTAAAATCAGTTCATTTAAACCAACCAAGCCTGAGACACTGCAAAGTGACAACACCACAACGCAGAGCCTCTATGCCATAACGTTCCCGGCTCTATTTTGGAAGAAGAAGAAGACAGACATACTTTCCTTGATTTTGTATGACCAGCATCAGTTTGCTAATGATTTTCAAAAATCTGGCTCATACAAAGTATCTCACATCATCATCATCATCATCATCATCATCATCCATAGAGTGTTTACAATCATCAAGTTGATTATTCTGACACTTGTGTCATCAAGTGACATGATTTGTGACACCAAGTGGCATGTACCTCTTATCTTCTACATGTGCACAACTGCATGTAATAATGTAAGCATGATGAACGGCATTAGTAAAAAAGAAAAAAAAAAATGCAGTATACATTGCTACATATGCAACATTTTGATCAGGGATCTACAAAAAGTCGAGGGCCAGTGCCAACAATGACTGCCGCTATATCTAAAACTCAACATATTTGAGGAAACAAATAATTTTTACTATGACTGCAGTCTGGATGCACTGCTTTGTGCATCATTTATGTCTGTTGTTTGTGACTTCTAAACAAAAAAAAAAATTGTAAAGTTCACTTGACTACTTCCTATTGTACATGAAATCAGTATTACTAGGCACTCCGTTTTGTGTGTTTTGGACTGCTTCAATATGTTTGGATTTTATATCCAACTCTAAAAACAAGAGATACTTGATTATTTTCATGTGTTCCCTTTAAAACTTATGCCGTCTCTCTTTCCTTCACACACACACACACACACACACACACACACACACAGAGAGAGAGAGAAGAGAGAGAGAGAGACTGATAACCTAGTAGCACAGTCTTTTCTTACCATACCCACCTCAAAATATCGAATTCATCAAATGATCATCTAACCCACGAACAGGGCACCATATTGCGATCCTCGTCAACACAGCTTCACATCGATTTGGGCAACGAGTGACTTCGATGGGCAGTTGAGTTTGATACCGACGGCTTCGGTATCATCAACGCGCACTGTCAAAATCGTATCAAAATTTGTTTCATTTTTCTTCAGTTTTGTGACACCGGATGCCTGACTATTCTCCCCAACGACAAAATGTTGAATTTAACCTTTCCTACCAGTCGTCTGCTAATTTATGATGCTGAGGCCAGCGCCCACACAGAAGCTGTCACAGTGCAAAACATTTTAGCAAGCCACGCAAGAAGGGACGAAGAGTAGTTCCCCTTGAATTGATCCATACACTTGAACAGTTGTAGGCCCTATCGGTTACCAATCGAAAAGAACTTTAAAAAAAAAAAAATGTGTGATTCAGGTGCGCTCTCTCTCTCTCTCTCTCTCTCTCTCTCTCTCTCTATCTCTATATATATATATATATATATATATATATATATATATATATATATATATATAGTGTGTGTGTGTGTGTGTGTGTGTGTGTGTGTGTGTGTGTGTATGTGTGTGTGTGCGCGCGCGCGCGCGCGCGCGCGCGCGCGTGTGTGTGTGTGTGTGTGTGTGTGTGTGTGTGTGTGTGTGTGTGTGTGTGTGTGTGCTTTCAGTAAAACAAAAAGACAAACAAAACCCCACGAAAACAAAGTTGCTTTTCTTAATATAAATGAAATCTCCGGTATATATTTTCACTTAAAAATCTTTCTAAGCATAGGCGTATCAATATATACAAGCCTACCAATATAATCAGCATTCTACTCTCTCTCTCTCTCTCTCTCTCTCTCTCTCTCTCTCTCTCTCTCTCTCTCTCTCTCTCTCTCTCTCTCTCTCAAATAGCCCTACTTCTAAAAGTTCTTGGTGAATGGCTCTCACAAACGATCTGGAAATTTTGAATTCCAGTCTATGAAAATGAAGTATTACCGCGACTGAGACACCAAACTGACATCAGATATAGTCCTAGAGATACCAGTATCAAGCAGTTTTTCAGAGTATATGAAGATCTGCTGCAACTGCCAAAGAAAACTAAGTTTGTAACAAAAATTCAGTGTCCACGCTAACACAAACTTCCAAAGTGACCTGTTGAGGGGTGGAGATGGCCTGAAGAAAAGATAACTCAGGAAGAAGAAGAAGAAAAAAAAAAAGATATTTACGTGAAGGTGCCAGTGGGACCCAGAGAAGTACACTGTTCTCAACTGGACCGCCTAATCAACCAGCCTGCGCAGGCATTCCATTGAGACGTCTAAGGGACATAACTGTGCCCCGCCAGATGCCGCTGAGTCGTGGCCACTAGACGAAACACAATAGAACATCCACAGAAGCGTCCACGTGGATACACCAGCACGTATTTCACTAATGACTCAAAAGTCAGCGGCCTAAAAACACCACCAAGCCTATACCACGTGGTCTTATGTGCCCTCTGAAGAGGATTCCGAGTCACAATCTTTTCCGCAGACGACAGGACTTGTGGGTAAAAGGTCTTTCCTCAACAACACTCGGCCTTTCCCCAGAGTCGACCAAAAGGCAGACTCGAAAAAGATTATACCCGAAGGTGCTAATGGGACTCGGAGAAGTACTCATCTACTGAACCAAGCATCCGAAAGCAATCCTGTACCACCGTTGGAAGCCTGCACTGTGTTGCCATGGGCAAGAACAGGGCATTCCATTAAGACGTCAAGGGACATAACGGCCACTGAACTTGACTCAACAGAAACTCTAAGGACCCCCCCCCCCCCCCCCCCCCCCCCCCCCCCCCCCCCCCCCCCCCACCCCCCCCATGTGTTCACTAGCTTGTATTTCACGACAGCAGATCCCACCGGCCTCCATCGACGCCACCATCGAGCGAACTGCTGCGCGCACATCCTGCGGCCCCACTCGTTGCTGTTTCGCTGACTAGTGGGGGGAAAAAAACAGTACAACTCCAGACATTCCCAGACTTTCACCTCAAGGTTTTACGTGCCCTCTGAAGGGGATCCAGGGTTGCAGTTTTTTCAATCTGTCAACAGGACTTTCCCTCGTCAAAACAATCCTTCATGGAGCTGTTGGGGGGAGGGAGATAGTCGGAGGGAAAGGCAGTTCAATTTGTTTATGTTTGCTTACGACCCAGCCAACCGCAATGTGCCATATCAGGGAGCAAAGCGAACCGTGGATGAAGAAGAGAAGGGACCCATAGCCTAATCGGGGAGACGGAGCAAAGCGAACCGTGATGAAGAAGAGAAGGTAATAAGTGTGTGTGTGTGTGTGTGTGTGTGTGTGTGTGTGTGTGTGTGTGTGTGTGTGTGTGTGTGTGTGTGTGTGTGTGTGTGATGAAATAAAATAAAGGAAAAAAAGAAGAAGATGACATGCCAGCATTGGGCCTACGCTCTGTTAAGACTAGACAGACTTACGATAAATTCGTGTGGAACCTGTAAGGTTAAATGCTTGCATTCCTCTCCGTGCCATCTCCACACCTTCTCATTCATAATGGAAAATAAAAGACAACACTTCTCATTCATAGGATAGCCAGAAAATAGAAACGATCGTCATTTCATTCAGAAACAGTGGGTACCCCTTACTTGTCGCTCTCTAGTCTCCCAGCCCCACATCATCCCCACCTCAACTCACCACCCATCCGTGCATAATATTGTCTATAGGAGGTTGGGCTCTCTCTCTCTCTCTCTCTCTCTCTCTCTCTCTCTCTCTCTTCTAAGTGAATTTTAAAAAGTAGGCCATTTATGACTCCACCGAACAACGCGGACAAACGAAGACAAAAATACGTTTCGACCTCTTAGGTCTTCAGGCAAGATAAGAACTTCTTAGTGAGAACAGAAACTAGTAAAGGAAGGGAAAAGGGTCGCATGGAAATTACATTTGTGTTTGCATTTTTGCGTTAAATGTTGTACATGCATATATTTGTGCAGATGTATATTAATATATGTGTAATGTCATGTACATTTTTCTATTCATCCGTTTGTATCTGCCCTTAATCTCATTCTCTCCTTTTCTTTTTTTTTCCTTCTTCTTGTTGTTTTCTTTCCTTTTTTCATTACCCTCTTCTTCTTTTTTGTTGGGGGGGTGGGGGTGGTGGTGGTAGGGGTGTGTGAGTGAGGGTATGGTGAAAGCATGCTGTCAGTTTATCTGCATACCTTCATTCTTAAAAAATCGAATTCTCTCTCTCTCTCTCTCTCTCTCTCTCTCTCTCTCTCTCTCTCTCTCTCTCTCTCTCTCTCTCTCTCTCTCTCTCTCTCTCTCTCTCTCTCTCTCTCTCTCTGAGCCAGGGTCTGTAAAAAATCGAATCTCTCTCTCTCTCTCTCTCTCTCTCCTCTCTCCATACTCCAGGGTCTCTCTCTCTCTCTCTCTCTCTCTCTCTCTCTCTCTCTCTCTCTCTCTCTCTCTCTCTCTCTCTCTCTCTCTCTCTCTCTCTCTCTTGCGTGGGAATTCATGGGTAAAGTTCAAATGCGGAAAAGCAGAAGTACTTGTTCTGCTTATCTCTCAACCATGGAAAAAAAAGTTCGTCAATTAAAAGAACTGTGTAGGCCTATATATTTTCATGAAAGCTGCTTACACTGAGTTTGCAATCAAAAGACCGATTCGTGCCCTTCAGTTCGAACCGGTTCCGAACCGCAACGCACAATGTCTCCTTCTTCTTCTTCTTTCTTTCTTTCTTTCTTTCTCTCTTTCGTCTTTTTTTTTTTCATTCTTTCTTTCTTTCTTTTTTTTTTTTTTTTTCTCAGCAGCACTTAAGAATTTTACCGAACACCTCTAGTTTGTAGGGTTTATATTATATTTCAAGTCCGTGCAGAGACAAGTGTAGCCCCTGACTACGACTAAATAAGGATAATCCAAATCTACCTGCAATCAGACAAAGTACACAACAGCTGGAGAAGAAGAGAGTCGCAGAAAGGGAAGGGAAGGTCCCAGCATCATTAGTTGGGAAGGGGGGTGGAGAGTCCTCCAGTTTCATGTTCATCGACGAGCTGAAGTGCTGAAGACACTGTCAACGCCACAGAAGACAGCAACATCAACGCCGACCCATTACCGCAGCTCTTTTCGCTTTTCTTCTCCTACACCTACTGAACAGACCAGGGTCTTGGACATCTTGTCCTTTGGGCCTCTTGTCAATAGATGTTAAACTCACTCGTCTTCGTCGAGGTGCTGAATGTAAGCCTGACCTCGACAAGTAAGTTGGCCCTCCCGACGAATCCGGCGGGCGACACACTGATTGTTACGTTTCCTGGGTGAATGATGTGATCACTACTGTCATCAGCCTTCCGCTGTTGAGAGAAACACAATAGGCTCGGAATAAAAGTGCTTTGTCACAAACCGGAATCTCATTGTTGGAGTGATCAACTAGGCCGACACATACACGCATTTAGTTTTCACGTCCACAACCACCAAAGGTCATACGGCAGACAGGTTAACAACCCAGGGGTGTAGGATAGGGAATTAAATAAAACACTGCACTAACAACAACACGTTCAAAAAGGAAATGAAAACAGCTGTTTTGTTTGTTTGTCGGCTGTTTTGCTTTTGTTTGTTTTCTGTGGCAGGTGGATTTGAACTGGTGATGTCTTACGTTCAAACGCAGGATCATCGCTGAGCTAGCCTGGCATCTAAAAACCCCACCGATCAGTAATTTGTAGTCACACACAATGCAAACCTGGGGACAGTCGGTCTGAGAATCATTTGTCCTTCAGGATCTCAGACTAACAGGATGCAAGTTGGCCTCATCAACTGCAAAGGACGACAGCCATGTTAACAACGTTAAACCTCCAGCGAGGTGAGAGCTGGTTGGCATGATGAGCCCAAAGGTGAGGTGACAGCTCAAGGTGTCCTGCTGCCCTTAGTGCGTGTCTGGGATAGGCCCAACATCATATTTTAACCAGTCGCTCGCCATTCGTCCAATCTGCTGTTCTCATTTGTATCGGTTATTCTCATTTGTAATTGCGAGTGGCTCCCTCCTGGAGCTCCGAAAATCTCAAATGTAATGTTTTACTCAAACACTGATGTACTGTTTGCCCAAAGGTATTCCTTAGCTCGTGGGGAAAAAAAAAAACAATATATATATATATTCACGAATGCGACAATCCGCGCCGGACCTGGCGGCACTGATTGCCGTAGCAGCACGGATTGTCTCATGCGACAGTTTGTGTCTGACCTCCCGGCACGGATTGTCGCAACGGCACGGATTGTCGCAACGGCACGGATTGTCGCAGTCTACACTTTCTTTGAGGTGCTCGCAAATGACCACAATTTGTTGATCCTCACTCTTTCATACCGCCTCCCCCTCCCCCCTCTCTCCCCTCTCCCCTCTCTCTCCTCTGTCTCGTCTCATGTCTCTGTCTCTCTGTCTGTCCTCGTCTCTGTCTCCTCTTTTTTTTTCTTTCTGTGTCTCTTTTTTTTTTTTTTTTTTTTGCTGTCCGCAACCTGCGCCACCTGAGGCTTGCACCCACGGATTGTCATGCCTGTCCAACTCGGCTCTCTCCCTCTCCGCTCTCTCTCTCAGGTCTCTGTGCTCTCTGTCCCCCTCTCTCCTAAGCCCCCTCTCTCCCCTCTCCCTCCTCTCCCTCGACTTTCTCTCCTCCCCGTCTCCTGTCCATCTGTCTGTCTGTCTCTCGATGTAAAAAGACGTCAGTGATTCTGATGATGCCGTACGGATCTCTCTGATACTACATGACAGGTCTGTACTCTCGCTGCCCTCTGTCTCTCCTCTCTCTCTCTCTCCCTCTCCCTCTGTCCGCAGCAAACTTCCTCTCTGGTAGGGGCATCTCCTCTCTCTCTCTCTCTTCTCTCTGTCCTCCTGTCCTCTGTCGTCTGCTGTCTCTCTCTCTCTCTCTCTCTCTCTCTCTCTCTCTCTCTCTCGTGTGTGTGTGTGTGTGTGTGTTGCGTACGTGCATGCGTGTGTGTGTTTGTGTTGTGTGTGTGTGTGTGAGTGTGTGTGTGTGCGCGCGCGCGCGCACGCGTGCGTTGCAATGAATACTAATAATTGTCAATTTAGCAACTTTCTTATGGCGTATGTGTGTGTGTGTGTGTGTGTGTGTGTGTGTGTGTGTGTGTGTGTGTGTGTGTGTGTGTGTTGTGTGTGTGTGAGTGTGTGTGTGTGTGTGTGTGTGTGTGTGTGTGTGTGTGTGTGTGTGTGGTGTGTGTGTGTGTGTATGCGTGCGTGTATGCGCGTGCATACGTACGTGACCTGCACACTAAGTTTCAACATCGACTGGTGCTTGAGATATGGCTAAAAATAGATTTTCAATGTCAAGGTCATAAAGTCAAGGTCGTGACCTTGACCTTTACCTAAACCCCAAAAGACAGATCTACAGTACCTATCGTGCATGTGTGTCAAGTTTCACCTTCCTATCTTTGTTCCTTCATGATGATATGCTGTTGATAACACACACACACACACACACACACACACACACACACACACACACACACATACACGCACGCACATACATACATACATACATACACAGCCACTTACACGACAAAAACAATATAACCCACTTCGTAAACTTCGAGGGTTATAAATATGGCCAAAATTCCGCCAGGAAAGTAGAAAGCGCAGTGGACAAACGGGGCAACAGGCCGAGAGACAGATGGATGGATGAAAGGACACGTGAAATGGGATCGGTCACCGTCCCTCATTGTAGACCCGGACACAAAAAATCAGTCATTCCTCGAACATTCCCTGTGAAAATATGTGCACATGCGGCACGGATTGTCGTTACGACAATCCGTGCCCGGCAGACCCATAGCAGGTCCAGCACGGATTGTCGCATTCGTGAATTTGCGACAATCCGTGCCGTTGCGACAATCCGTGCCCGCCACAAAACACAAACCACCCAGGGTCATTAAAGTTTCACAAGCACATTTCGGCATTTTGACAGTGAGCATGCTCATTTAGGCCTTTTATAATTATCGCAGTTTTATTGCTCTTAATTTTAGAAGCTCTTAAACGTGTTAGCTTGCACGCTTACCGATTTATTTTAACCGTCATAATTTCATTGCTATCTTTGAAGCTAATAACCCTGTCATCTTAGAAACAGAATACGCGTTTTGGATAGACATACTCATTAACCTCAATCATCACTATTTTATTTCTGTTATTTCAGAAGTCAATAAACTTGTTGTTACATGCTAGCATACCCATTCACTATCGTAATCTTAACTATTGTCAACTGTGAAGTAGCTGAACGCACTTGTTATGTTGGATGTAAGCATTCACTTAATTGTTTCCACAACAAATCTTAATTGTCTCTCCAAGTAAATCAAACCGGCTATTGTAAACTGCATCATGAATTTGAGGTCTCCGGAAGGATTTGTGACGGGTGTCCGAGTCCTTTGAGGCCAGCTGATCGCTCGATTTTAAAGGCAAGTCACCTATGATGAATACAGCTGTTTGGGACAACACTAATGATCACATTCTGCTGACATCAACCATCCATCTCTTCACTGGAGATAAGAGTGCGTTTAAACGTTCTTGCCTGTGAACCAGACGAGTCGCCGGACTGCCCCTTCTCAACGCAGACTACAGCAGACTTCCATGAAATTGGTGAATATGATGTTAATCTCCCCATTCAGCTTCAAACTCGTTTTGTGTTAACAAGACATGGAACATGTCCTTAAGAACAAAAGGCTACTGGGGCGTTAATCTTGCCATTCACTTGAAAAAGGCAAATCCCTTGTAATGGACGTAATCTTACCATTCACTTGCGCAGTTGAATCCCATGTATTAGAGCAGTGTAGAGATTTTCTTCCCAGATGGTAAGTATAGCCTGAATCAAAGTCCTCTGACGAGTCCCAAGTTCATAATAACTCCTGTTGTGCTGATATGGCTGTGTTTTACTATGCCTGACAGATTTACCCACACTGACAGGATGATGGGGTCGTCTCTCTACCTCAAGAATTCTCTAAGAACTGTCAGTAGAGTTTGTCATTTTAGGTCAGTGAGACGACTATGGGGTGTGGGTTGCTATCTGAGCAATAACACCAGAATTCCGAGGCCACACAAAGATACTGCCATGCCATGGTCGTCTGTGAGCCCCTTACAGTAAGAGCCGACCATACGCCAACTCCAGTGTATACTCCCTTGCGAATGTAGCCTTGTTAACGACCATTCTGTCGCCCCTGCCCAATTTGTCACCCGGTGACAGATTGGGCCTCAACAGCAGGACCAATTTGTTGCCCAGGCGACAGATTGGTCCTCAGCACCAGGATCAATCTGTCGCCCATTCTAAGTTTTTGAGGGCGACAGATTGGGTCGCACTTCACTGTCCAATCTGTCGCCCCTTGGCCAATTTGTCGCCAACTTACCTTGCTCTCAATAAGTTCATGTTGGGCTACAGTTTCTCTCATTCCCACACTTTCTCTCACTCACTTTAGGAGAAACAGTGGGGGCTCACTTTCTCTCACTTAAGAAGAAAGTGCGGGATTGAGAGAAAGTGTGGTCCTTCCCCTTTCGCACTTTCTCCCATGTGAGAGAAAGTATGAGGGCGCCCCCACACTTCACCAATGTGAGAGAAAGTGTGGGAAGTGCTCCATATTTTTATCAATTTATTTATTTTCAGTTTCGTTATTAGTTTCTTGTCTTTCCTTAACGTCAAACTAAGAGCCAAATGAGAATAAAATCTAATAAATAGTGATGGAATAAGACAGGAGTTTATTGTTTTTTTTCTATTGAATGGTCACATTGAGAAATCTTCAGAGTGCATAATCTATCAGAAAAATCAAACATGCAAGTGTCAAGTAGTTAAATCAACTAGTTATCAAATCCAATTAATATTATTCACGATGGAAAGTAGGCAAACACAAAAAATATTGCTTATGTTATTTTGTTAAGTTTATATGGACATGGTATTAAACATTGGCCATAAACGTTACCTGTCCAATACTCTCCCTATCGAATGGGGTGACCTAGAAGTAGTTCAGTTTATTGTAAAATCCAACTGTTCACTACTTAGGCTGCCTATGCTCTGATGGTAATTTTATAATATTCACAACCTAGTTAACTACTGATCAGTGCCAAAACCAGTGGTAAGCTTCATGAAAATTTCACGTTTTCACTATTTCACTGCATATTGGTGTGTTATAAACGCTTCTGTACAGTTTACAATATAGATGTCTGGTGGTCAACAAGATTGACCAGTGGTCAGTTTCACGTACATTTACTATTTTCTGAGTTCACTCCACATGGATATGTTTAATGCTTTCTTTTTTAATGTAGAAGACCAGTGGTCTGCAAGAAAGACTAGTGGTCAGTTTTATGTCAATTTCATATTTTCACTATCTCATTCTGTATTGATGTGTTATAGGGTATATGCTTCTTAAAACGTAGTATGACTAGTGGTTAGCAACAATGACCAGTGACAAGTTTGGAAAATGTAATTGCTTACTGTTTATTATATGAATATTTCTGTGCTTCTTGCAGTTTAGATGAGCAGTGGTCAGTGACAATGACCAGTGATCGGTTTGATGCCAAATCCATACTAAAAGAAAATGTTTGACAGACAGAATATTGTTGTGGTATGGGCGTTCCTCTGCTCCTTACCACGCAGACGACCGGTAATCAGCAAGAATGACCAGTTTTCATTGTGATGCAAATTCCATGTTTTCTCTATTTGATTGCATGTTATTGTGTGATGAGCATTTTTTTTTTTTTACATTTCATGACGTAGGTGACCTGTGGTCACTTTTGATGCAGTCTCTCTCTCTCTATATATATATATATATATGTATGTATGTATGTATGTATGTATGTCTCCTCTTTAATATGATGTAGGCCAAAATAGGTTGTATAGATTCTGCATCAAAGAGATCATGAACACCACTGAACTGACCATGTACAGTGAAACCCGGTTAATTGAAAGAGCCTTTGAACCACCTGTGGACTTTAAATTATCAATCTAAAATTATCAGCATGTTGAGTTAATCTAAATTTTTGCCCAATCTACAACAAACTCAAAATAAAAATCAAGCAAATTGAAATTAACTGAGCAAGTCAAGTAGTCCAAAGGAATTTCAGTTAAATGGGCTTTGTTGCAGCGTTGGCATTACTAGGAACCGAAAAGGATGAGAGAGAGAGAGAGAGAGAGAATTGGCCCCAATCACCTGGAGTTACAGGGGCTGCGATTCTTTATTACCCCGCCACAGGGTAGAAACACTCCAACTTCAAAAGTAGCTCGCTGTGATTTTCTATCCGCTCAAATATTTCCTCTTCAATCATGATGTCTTCCCTATAAGATCTATCCCAAAATATGCAACACCCAGGCCCAATCTGTCGCTGGGCGACAGATTGGTCCTGGTGTTGAAGACCAGTCTGTCGTCTGGGCGACAGATTGGTCCTGGTTTGAAGACGACAAATTGGGCTGGGGCGACAGATTGGTCGTTAATTAACATAGCCTGCTCATTTTTTTTCGCCACAGCTTCATGCATGGAAGGTGGTGTAAGTTACAGAGCCAGTTCCAGCTAGCGCGCGCCTACAGCAAAATCCCCACGTTGGACGATATTGTTTACCGTACTTACCGACACGCAGTCTCTCTCTCTCTCTCTCTCTCTCATGCTGATGAAGGACAGTGCAGACAGAGGTACTGACCTGATTCTTATTGAATGCCCAGCATACAATACTATGGTATGCATTAATTCGTCAAGTGCTGTTTCATTACAGAAATCGCTTTTTTTCTTCTTTTTTTTTCTTATTCTTTCTTTGCGGTGAATTCCGTACACAGTGCAGTAACTATAATAAACATATTTGTGATTAATCGACAAAAGTATCGAAAATAAATGCAAAATGCTCTAGCTGGGACTACTGTAAGGATACGGTGCTGCTGTTAGTGTAGGAGACCCACAGTCGTCTTCTGGAGACTCTCCTTCCAAACGGGAATCTTTTCCTTGTCATTTCTTTCCCCAGCTGCTGGCTTTTGGACTTAATTTTCTTTTCTTCTTTTCCCTCTTCAAATCGTTCTTCCACGTCAGGGACTAATTCTAACTTCAGTCTCTCTAGACCACATCCTCTCTAACCACCTCTCCGTCCTGCTCACTTCCTGCTCTCTCTGTCCTCAAGACGTATTATGCTGTTTTGTCTTTCCAAACGTTCAGTTTATATAGATTTCAACAAAAAGAAGTCTGCACTGGGTTATGTCAATATCCACTTTGACTGGGAATCTCCATAGCCTTGTTCACATCCACAATGAAACTAATTACGTTCTTCCACACACTAGCATTCCCGCACATTTTTACATAATAGCCTTACAAACAACTCCTTCATGCCAATGAACATCGAGACTTCTTAGGTTACTTTTACATAACAGTTATCCTCTTGAAAGCTGCGACCACGTCGTTCACACGTATTCAACCAGTCTGACAATGGCATCACCCTTTGTCTTTTACGTAATACGAGTTAATGGAAGATTCCTTTTTTTTTTTTTTTTTTTTTTTTTTTTTTAAATAAATGTCCATGAGCTCGGGTCGTTCATCTTACTTGTAGCTCCGAAATCCTAGTAAATAAAATTGTCCCCTCTTGACTATTAAATGTTAAAACTCCGGAGAATCCCACCTGTATTCGCTGATTACTGTCATCTGTCAATAATTACCCATATAAGTTCGACCTGCTTCATGCGTCTTGGAGATCTGCACTGGTTGAGGACCCTGATGCTATTTGGCCAATTACCCTCTTATCTACCACAGTCTAACCGTTGTCGTTTAATTAAGGCGTTGAAGGCCTTCCATGGGAAGATTTGCTCTCTTGACAGGGTCTTACTGACACCTTCGGGTGTATCTCTTTTTCTTCTTGTTCCTGTTGGGGCAGCTTGAAGCAGGAGGTTTTTGAAGAAGTCTTCTTCATACATATGTTTTGGCACTGAACTCCACCCTGGTCATAGATGCCATGCTGTCAGAAGATTCTGTCGTTGTTTTCTGGCGCAGCTGCAATTCAAACCTGCAAGTCACAAATGGTCTAGTGCCTCAGGGTTATGCCGCCTTGAGATGAATTTTTCTTTTTTTTTTTTTTTTTAACTCACGTAGCTTCTGGACATATGTTCTAAGCTGAATCACTTAAACTAATCAATCCTTGACCAGATCTAGAGGAAACTCTTGTCAACTGCTTCTGCTGTTGCCATTAGGGCTTAGGTCAAGATCTTATCAGAAAATCGAGCTGTTTCATGAGATTACGGGCGGATGTTACTACCCCCCCCCCCCCCCCCCCCCCCCGAGACCAACCTCTCTATGGCAAAGACTTTGGCTTGGAAGCCAGATTTCCTGCAACACAGTGCGGGCCAGAGGGGCACGTTTCTCAGTCTTGTGGATGCGAGCTTCATTCCGCTGTCATTTTGCTCGGTAAATTCAATCAAAATCATTTGTTTTGATGTGTACCTGCGTGGATTACCATATCGCACGCCCCCCCCCCCCCCCCCCCCCCCCCAAAAAAAAAAAAAAAAAAAGGGGAAAGAAAGAAAGCTTTTCAGTCCGTGCTTAGTATTACTTCCCCTGTACGAAAAGATTTTGTTTGAACTGACATGCTCAGTTTATAAAATAAAAGCCGGCCCGCCGCCTATTTTTTTTTTCACTCTCCAGTGTTACAATACCCCCCCCCCCCCCCCCTCCCCTTTTCTTTTTCCTTTTTGAGTGGGGGGGGGGGGGGGGGGGGGGGGTGGCCATGTGGCCATCTGGGGTGGGTACTACACATTTTTTGGTCGTTCAACCTTTGCGTCGACTTGCATTTTCCTCAGTGCCTTTCCGGTTTACGATTGAATTGTCCTTTCATTTGAGCTAGGATTTCCTGTACATCAGTCATGCTGCAAATTACGGCCTGTATTTTGTATGTTTTAAACATCTTCACAACTAGAAGGCAATGCCAGTCTTGAATCAATGCTGTACATCTTTTCTGCTGTTGTGGTGCCGAAGCCAACATTTGTATGCGGGTGTGTTTTATGTTGAGGACTTCCTTTCCTTGTTAATCCGGTGTTTCTCTTGTCTACATGTAACTTGGTTCTGTCAGCAGCTGCAGAGTTGTGTGTCTTCGATGAATACATCTGGGGAAAAACATGATCACACACGTTCATTATTTACAGTTTAGGCATAGCCTAATTCTCCATGGGGATATACACAGCATGTTGCAGCAGGATGGGAAGTTATGGGTTGAAGTCCCATTAAAGGGATTTTTTCTGACAACCATCTCCTGACTGGAATTGTCAAGAATACTATAAGTTCAAATGGAAATATCAAGTTTCATTCCCCTAATGGGCAAGTCCGTTTCCATATGTTAGTTACAGTGCCTTACACTGCAGTTGCCTGCATCTGTTGGTCTGGTTGATGCTGGGATGAATTCAGAAATGAGGTGCAAGGCACAGCCCTGTCACGCCGACTCGTACCAAAGGGAACTACATCGCATCATCGTCAATCACTTGTTAACAATATGAAAGTCCCAGACTCCTCATGCTGTGCTCCTGTAGCAACTCCTAATTCATTTTCTTGTTCATACTCACGTCATTGGCAAGTTTGTGTATTACTGAAATTCTTGGGGGTGTTGGATGGTTGCCAGAGTGTTTTGAGTCAGGTAAACTGGCTCAACAACTAAGCAATTATACCCCTTCATCATCAGAACCTTCAAAGATAAATTTCTAAGTATGTTGGAAAGAACGGGCACTATAGAAAATTCTCAAAGTGACTATTAATAGTGCAGTGTTTCATGATTTTTTTTTTTTTCCCCTGAAAGTGGTAGCACATTTGTACCAAGTACCACATCCTATAAAAAGCCCATTTTTCAAAGAACAAGTTATTGTAGTTCTGAAGTGGAGTCTTAGAAAATATAAAAATTTACCGTGCTTCCCTTCATATACTGTACAGGTACAGGTGCATAATTGCACTTTGTCAGCATCAAACTGACAAGCAAAAACAACTTTACACAACATGGTCTGCTCAAACCTTGCTGTCCATTTACATTTTTCACCCCCTTCGTGGCATATGCTTGTGTGTGTGACTTTTTCTCCAACTGTTCTACTTGAAGATATTTCATATCATTTTTTGTTCTTTGTCCAAGTACTGTACACTGGGGATTGTTTGGTAAAAAGTCATCATGCTTTTAATGAAGCAACTCATCATATAGATGTACGCTGTGCTGAGGAAACAAAAGATGACAGAATTTCATAAGCACATGCAACAAGATTTTCAAAAATTTTGAAGGAATAAATAAAAAAAAACAAAGAAAGACACTCCTTTGTTTTGAGCTGCATTTGAGCCCTGTAGAAATATTGCCAGAAAGGATAACAATGGTGAACATCAAAGACTGTTGTCGCTTAGTCACCCCAGCTACTAATCATGTGTGGATGTGAATGTGTGTGTGTGTGTGGGAGCCCAAATATGCATTTCCTTGCAACATGAAGAACTAAGCCAGTTGGGTAGAACAGCCTTTCACAACAACAAAAAAAAAACACCCTGAAACAAACATTACTATCTTCAATACCTTCTTGATCAACGCAGCACTACTGAGTCTGATAGAATCCCTGGAGAAAGCATCTGTTCAGTTGCTTTTCAGTTCCAATGATCTACTCAATGACCAACCATGGAGGTTGTGGAAAGAAAGCTGACGATGACAGAAGTAATGCATCTGTTCTATGGTTAAGGACTGTACCAAATTTTGAATGTTCCACTTCATCCATCAAGAAAGCAGGACTCCCATTTTCTTCAACTGTTTATTGCCAAATATGTGGTTAACATAATTATGAAGACAGTGTACATGCGGTAAAAACATAATCAAGGCTAATAAATAACTTGTATAAGCTTAGTGATATTGAAACTTCCAACTGAACTGCATGGGTGTTTTCAAATTCTGAAAAACCACCACTCTTTTTTTCCCCACTCCTTTCAATCCTGAACATTTCCTGGTAACTTCTTTCAATGGCTGATGAAAGAACCTCAATTAAGATATATTTTTTCATACTTAATTTGTGAGTTATGAAAAAAACATTTTTGTATCATGACAGGACTCTACAATTCATCTCCATCATCTATTAACATTATAAGCTTGTGCTTGCAAATTTACCATGCCTACTGTAAAAAAAATCTGTTCATACTTGCACACAACCAATTTCATTCAATGTTAATACTTTTAATTTTTGAATGAGAAATCATGTCATATATCTGTAAAAGTGAACATTACTTGTAGAAATAAAACAATCACTAACATGTCACTATGAATGTATTAATACTACGGTTTGCAATAACTGAGGGAAACAATATGTATGGCTATTTCAAAAGATACCTGTTTTCACTGACTGTGGCAAGTGTGGCTAATGGTCAAAATCAAGAATAAGCTGTACAAATAATGATATTCTTCACATTTTGTTTAAATTTGTAATGAAGATTGAACAGTTTTAAAGGAGTGCCATTCCTCTTCTTTCATCCCTCCCTAATGCCTTTCCCCACCACATCCCATTTCACTTCCAAGTAATACTATAACTTCATATGACTTAGATGGATCCTTAAATATCAATTCTTATCAATAAGAAAACAAATGCACATCATTTTAAATATAAACATTCACTCACTGTTGCATTCAAATCAAGCAAACCATCATCCACTGTCAAGATTTATACATGCATATTGTTGGGAATCATTGTGAAACTACATCTTTCACCAATGAAGTCAATGGAATGAAATCCTGTGCACCAATGTGCATAATGGTGTCCTTTAGATCATGACCTTGATGTCTATGTGTACCATATGAGTGACCATACACTCTAGAAAATCATTTACTCAATGTGCCCATTCCTTTACCTTGCTTTCATCAACCTGAAATAATCTTTCCTGTTCAACATGAGGTTTCATAATCATCCCCAACCACCAACAGACTAGATGTGTCACTTTTCTATCAGATAATAAGTTCATATAGAGTTTTCTATTGTCACATGCAAAAAAATCAGTTTCCTCTGCAACTGCGGACTGGCCTGCCAGTTCTGTTCTTTCTGCTCTCAGTAATTGTTCTAGTCTGGTCTGTACCAGAACAGACTGATATATGAAAGCATGATGCCAGACGCTTTGATACTGATACACACATCACTACAGCCACAGGTAAATAAATCTAGCAGTGGCAGAAGCTGCGTGCATGCATGCGTGTGCATTCACACTATAGTATGAACTCAGGGATTGTCGATTTTGATAAAAGGCATCTACTATTGTGTTTACAGAAATTTGATATCCTGTGTGTGAAACACAAACGTGAACTTCTGTTCAGATGATGGTCCATCAAGACAATATTTTCCAAACTCTTTGCATTTATGTCTTGACTGTCCTACACATGGATAAAGAGGTGACAAGAATGTAACTCAGGAGAAAATAAGTGAGAAAACATAAAAACATCTTTGAAATATCAATAAAATGAGGGGAATACAACAAATATCACCAAAAAAAAAATATATATATATGATTTGTTCAAGGCAAACACTTGAGGGCTCAAGACAGCCACAAAACAACAGATGTTAAGACCATGAAATAAAATAAAACAATCTATATGTAGCAACAAATAGATAAATGTAAACAGCGGGAAGGAAAGTAGAAGGATTAGAAACATCACAAATAAAAAATGTATTACCAGAAGAAAAGACTGATCAAGATATCTATCAAGGAACAAAAGAGAGAGAGAAAGAGAGAGAGAGAAAAAGTATGCGAGACAAGAAGATCAGAAGGATGGATCACAAAACAAAAAGACAGACCACAAACTGAGGGAAATATAACTGACAAGCAGAACAAAAGTTACACAAATCTGTCCAAGACAATGGTGAAATAAAAAACAAAAATAACATGAGGTGGAAGACATACACACATCATAATAACAGTACAAAAGAAATGGACAAGAAGTGAGGACAGAACAAAAATTACTTGTCCAGCATAACTCTTTATGCTCTCATACTGACTGTTTCCATTCTGTGATAATATCTTCATCGGATTAAAAGAGGTACATGCTGCTTTTCCAGTCTAAGAACTATGGATACTTTCAGGGGAAAGAGGCCAAAATGCCAGGGCCAGCCCGTAATGCAAGATAGATAAATAGAAAGCAAAGGCTGAGCAGAACAATGTCCTGCAGGCAGTTGCTGCACTCCAAAGGATTCTCAGCGTACACCGTATCAAACTCTGCAGAATGGCGCAAAGCTGCGCTTCATGAAGTTCTTGTCACTTGGTGCCACATCAGACTTGGTGCTCTGCCCCGCCTAGAAGGCACACTAGCTGGCCCAAATCACAACTGTACAAGTTTGCAAGTCTAAATTGTGTGGTCCAGGGGGACAACCAAAGCAGAAAGAGCAGTCAACTCAGTGTGTGAGGGCTGCTTCCTCCTCCTGCCACACACTGTTGCCTCACATGGATTCAAACTCGTCTACTCGACGCTTGGTGTTCCCCTGACGAATCTGCTTGAGAGTCTTGTACTTGTCACGCCCTTGCCGCACATTCTCAGCATGGAGCATATCATTTTTGGTGACTTGCACATCTTCCAAAAGCTCTTTTCCTAAATCAGCTTTCAGTTTCTGAAAATCACAAAGTGATAACATACATCATACTTTCACTGCTTAAAATTTTTTCACACTTTAAAATTCCATGTTTAGAAATATAATTTCCTGACATCAAATACCCAACAATCACTTAAAGCATGTGAGTAATCACCTTGTAAGTTTAAACAGGATATGCAACTGGTTCACTTACATCATTATATGGAAACGTTTGTAACACTTCACTCATCAGATCACAAACTGTACATTCATTACCAGACATTAAAAGACTTTGCCCTCGCTAGCTTTCACATCAACCTGCACTTACAACTGGATAGGTTGAACATTCGCAACTGACTGGTTGGGACTTAACATAATGTTCCAGTCACATATCCCAGAAGTAAATCAGGAGTAAGCTTTAACATACTAGTTCAGTACTTGCATGGCGAGTCTGTGATGGTCATATCAAAGAATACTGAGGCTAGTGCACATGAAAGATGTTTTTACCACAACAAAAAATATGCACTGAGAATGAGAATCTTCAAATAAAACTTCGTCTTTTTTTTCTTTCCTGATCAACTAAAAGGTATAATAGTGTACACTCTAGTACTCATTAGAAACAAGTCCTGGTGTTCATTAGAAGCAAGCCCTCAGAAAAAAAAAAACACAAAAAAAACTAAAAACCTTGATCATACACTGACTTCAGTTTCCTGAAGAATCTTGATAAAGTGTGGCATCTACCATTTAAAGTTTTCATTACTCTTACATTTTTCTTTAAAAAAAAAAAAAAAAAAAATGAATCAATAAAAAACAATGAAACATCAAAGTGGACGTAGGCTAAAACAGTAAAATTCCTAAATACGTCAAACATCTTAATGAGTCTCAGCTCAACATCAACATTTAAAACTTAAACAAGAGGCTCCCCAGAACATGCACATATCCATAAACAGGCTGGGACTCTAACCCTATCTGTGTCCACTATAACTGCAGCTCTACTCTCATTCCCTAAAATATCTTTTTTACATTAAAAGAAAAGTTTTTAAAATGAGTTTGTTTATACATTATCATTTGCATTTTTTTTTTAAAGTTTGTTTCTAAATTATTATTAAGTCTCATGTGATTATCATTTACCGATGGTGAGCAAAATAAGTTATGAACCACCACCCCTCAAACACTGAACTTTGTCTGCAAACAGCATTCTTCCCAAGTCTGTCAAGTGTTGTCACAACAGAGGTAGGTACCGAAATCAAAAGATTAATACCTCAATTAATCAAAAAAGAAGTCCACAAAAGTTGAGTTTAAGGAAAGGTTTATTTGATTTCATAAAATGTCATCTGGATACTGACTGACCTATTTCATGTAAACAGATTTGTCGTGGGTTAACACCACAGTGATCATCCATAATTTGCAAGTCTAAATCAGATTGCTGATATTTACAACTGCGCGATTTGAGTTTTTTTCAATCTTTCTATATTTACTCCAGCATGATATTTGTTTGGTAAATATTCTCTGCACATTTTCTGGTGATGTTTCATGCTTCATCAGATTAGAAAAAAAATACCACATAACCATATTCCAGAATTGGTTTTATTACAGATTTAAAAAGTAGTAATATTACGCCTTGGTTTTCAACTCAATATAATGTAAAATCATCCCTTAAATTTTCTTTTCTTCTCATGGTATCTGTAACATGCAAATAAAAAGTAAAATTTTGTCAACAATGAAACTTGAGGCTTTCTCCACATCCGCAGCTTGTGACCAACCACCATCAATCTCACATTAATAACAGGAGTTATTGTCACCAATGTATATTCTTTTACATTTTCGACTACTGAATTTCATTTATGAATTAGTGGCCCTTTTAACCAACTTTTTACACAGGTTTGGGGGCACTTCTGCTTATATAATTAAAAAAAAACCCTATATTAAGCTCTTGCTTTCATTTAAATTCCAAAACACACACACACGTACACCAAAGACACTTTATAATGTTAGGTATATCAATCACAAATTAAGAAAACAAGATAGGGTCCTAATACAGTACTATGAAAGAGGATGACACATGGGGAGGCGGTCTAGGGAAAGACTGTATCACAGCACAAGAAGTGAATTCCTCACATATCAACATACTACCTCCCTTTCCCCATTTCCAAAAAAAGCTTGGAGACATGCGGTTTTTAAAGTGCCCAATAAATAGTTTTATTAATCTTCACATGAAAACTTCAAGCCACTACAAATACTAAATGTATGAGCCTGTCGCAGCCCTTTCCACTGGAAACTGCACAATAATTGCTTGTATGTTTCAGAGGGCAACTAATCAGACATGAATTCCGAAAGAAAAAATTGCATGTGAAGGGATGCAAGAAAGTATATCTATCCATGATTATGTTTTAATATATGACCTTAAGTACGAATGTGTCAATACTAACTTCAAGTTGTTTTTGTAATTTTTCATTCTTCTCAGCTTCAGTCAGACGCTCTTCTTCAGCACGTGGACGGGAAGCCAACTCTTCATCAATTTGCAGCTCTCCACCTGCAGTACAAAAAAGCCACCTCTTAATCACTTGCACAAAAAAAAACATTGAGTAAAGGAATTCCAAGCATGCGCGCAAAACACACACACACACACACACACATACACTCATATACCCAACCCATTTGGTTTTCTGTTCCTCCACCTTCCCCTACAATTTTGTTTTTGTTTCTCCTCGTTTCTTTTTCCTCATTAATCATTTATACATACCTATTTCATCAACTGACACTGCCATCTCTGCATGTTACTATTACAGTGTATATGACATGTGACCATTTTCCGACCAAAAGGCTTTTTTTTTTTTGTCACATAAGAACAATTTTAGGAAGGCAGTGTTTATATGCTATCAAAGCATATGTGGAACACATTACTTCCATTTCCTGAAGGAACTACTTACAAATATTCTTGGGGCCTACAATAATCAGACATAAAAACGCCAGCTCTGCCAAACAAGGTAAAAGCAGCAGAAGGCTAAGGTGGCAGATGGGTGTGGGCTGGGGGATGGAGGTATGGATGCTGTACTGCAAACTGTGGAACAGGGGATTTCATAAGTGTTTGAGAAAGGGGGTAGTGTGTGGTAGTTGGATGAGGTGAGCAATCATTAGTATTTCAAGCTTCATAAAACATGATGTTTTCTTGCCTTATTCTTTTCTTACAGGCTCCACATTCTTTAAATAAACACTTTCCAAGCATTTTCAATTTGCTGCCTCTTGGAGAAGGAGCTTGAAGAAAAAAAGACTGGTGGAAGGTTGATCAAATTTCTTTACTTCACAGGTGAATAAGTAGTTATAAAGAGTAACCTCCCCAACTATACTGTATGCTTCTGCTTCGTTATTGAACGCCACAATAACGCCACTGGAAAGTTCAGGGTACCACTCTTTGATTTTTACAGGCTTGCCTGAGTTTTGGACTTTCGACTAGTTTGAAATTTTGTGAGCGATAGCAGAAAAAGTGTGTTTATAACCACAGATTTCTGCACAAAGGCAAATATGATTTAAGCCTTGATTCCACTTTTCTTTTCCATCATCAACTTCAGTTATTTCAAACTGTTTCTTTCTTTCTTTTTTAAACTAAATTTTGAAATGCCATCTAGAGATCACTAAACCGGTTAAGTTCAGACACTGATTCCACATTCTAAAGCATGTTACACACATTCAATGTATTCTTCTCAAAAAAAAAATTCCCTGAAGTTACACTGGTGATGATGGCATGTGGTACGTACGCAGAGAGTGAGAGAGAGTGAGAGTGAAAGAGAAAGCGAGCAAGAGAGAGAGACACACAGAGACAGAGAGAGGGAGAGAATGTACATTTATAACAAATGTATTTTACTTACCATATTCATTCTTGTTGTTCTCTTCAGGCTCATCATTTTCATCATGAGCTGTGTGCATCTCTGATCTGAGCTGCAGCTGTTCTTGGAGCTTCTCCTGCAGCTCTTGTTCTCTCTGTACCTTCTCCATCCTCACTTGGTTCAGCTCCTTATTCCGCTCCTCAGCTTCACGGCGGGCAGCCTCCAGCTCTGAATGGAGTTCTGACACATTCTGTTCTTTCACCTCAATGTCAGACAGCTTGTCCTGCAGATTTTTCTGGGCAGATTCAAGCTCCTCAGCCTATAAACCCCAGACAGATGAACAGTAACTTTAGTACTCAAAGTATTCAAAGAGAAGCTGATGATTCAGTCCTTCAACTACTCTCTTTCTCCTCTCTAAGTAGGTCACTTTGATCCCATCACTTTCATTTCATTCCTATTTGATTTTGATCCTAAAAATGGTCTTTCTATACACATGCCTATGACAGACAAAATGAATAAATTCCAGCAAGATATATGGTTTGGAAATAAAAGACAGTCTCAATCCATCATTTAAGAACTTGATATTGGGACACCCCCCCCTCCCCTTTCCCCCAGCGTATAATAACACATGTACTTACTTCTGTGTGTGTGTGTGTGTGTGTGTGTGTGTGAGAGAGAGAGAGAGAGAGAGAGAGAGAGTGTATACACACACACGCACGTTTGCTAATGTCTGCATATGTACGCAAGTGTGTGTATTATTCTTCTTGTTCGTTCACTCAGACAGGAACCCCAGAGGCACTGACCCAAGGCTGCAGTACGACGGAGACCCTCCAGTGATCCATAAAGCTTTTCCCTTATTGATGTGTTGGCAGGCCAGTTTTCTGCTCGTAGCTTTTTATGTGTGGGACAGTCCTGCAGGAAGTGTTCCACTGTCACTGGGGCTGTACTGCATGGGGAACTTGAACATTCACCAATATGGAATTTTGTGAACATGTGATGTCTAAGTCTGGAGAGCCCTGTCCTTAGTCTCACAATGGTCACTTGGTCTGATCTGGGCAGCAGGTAGTATGCATCCTTCTTGTTGAAGTCTGGGTGCTGCTCAGCCATCTTCTTTTTTGCTTCTCCTTGATAATGCTTTTGATTTCTTCAAAGGAGACTTTCTGCTCTAGTTGAGGCTGCTGTCTTCCTTTGCCAATTGGTCAGCTTCCTCATTGCCAGAAATAATGCAGTGTGAGGGTATCTACTGGATGATGGTATTCTCAGTATACTGCTGCAGAATGGCCAGGGTAGTAGAGACAACAGAGCTAAGATTCTTGTTTCAAGGATTTTTAACAGCCTGCAGTACTGATAAAGCATTGGAGAGGATGTCAACTTTGATATGTATGGCCCCTCTATTCTCATACAGCGTTCTGGTTGCTGACTCTTATGCATCTGCCTCAGCCTTGAAGTTTGTGGAGAACTTGCCAGTTGGGATGGCTTGTCAAACAGGAATTCCATCCATCAGCTTCAGGAAAATGCCTCCACCTCCGTTCCTGGTACTGTTGCAGCCTCTTCTGCTGAGCCATCTGCATATGCATGTGTTCAGAACTCCTTGGGGTATGTTTGCTCTATAGTCATGAGTTACTGCTTTCCTCTCCAGTTCTGACTCTGTACCTTTTGTTAGAATACCGGGAATGGTGACTCTGATTTCTGGGAACTTATTTCCTTTCCATGATGGTAGTGTGTGTGTACATGTGTCTGTGCATGCATGTACATGTATGTGCATGTGTGACAGTGTTACAACTGCAAAAACACTATTAGTCTTGCATTTGAGTTTCTTAGCATTCTTTCTGTCTCTTCTCATTCAAGATCTGAATGACAATAAGACTGGCCTGCAAAAAATAAAAGAAAGAATTTGGAAACGTACAACAAAATCAAAGAAACTGTCAGGAAGACATGAACACTTACAATCGAACTGTAAACAATAAAATGACAATTTTAATTAGGCTGACCAGTTTTTGTCGCTCAGACTGTTCCATTTCATGGGAACGCTCCATTTCCAGTCGAAGCTCTTCAGCACGGCGACGCTCTGCTTCCAGTTCCTCCCGGAGAGCTAGCAGTTCAGCCATCTTGTCATCCTTTTCTTTGATTCTTGCCTGCAGGTCCTTCATGTCTATAACAATACAGAAGTAATTCTGACCATCTTATTCTCTTCTTTGGCAAACTGTGAGGAGCTTCAAGTCCATTACAACACACAGACATCTATATAATAGGTAAGTACTTGCTGTCATCCCACACCCCTCCTCACCTTCCTTTTTTCATATGAGCTTTTCTTTTTTTATTTGCTTATTATGGTGCCCCATTTTCCTAGCCCACTCACACAGTATTCTGCTCATGCTGCCAGAAATCATCTTATACATCCACATCTGATCTCATTCATTTGCAGTCCTACTGTCAGATGGCAGGGAAGATCCTGCTCTTACCTGCTTGGCTGGTGGAGACAGTGGGGGCATTTCATTGCACACACATACACAATTAATATTCCTGGTGACTGACTAAATGCTAGTGAGTAAAAAACACACAGGCAAACAAACCTATATCTAGATTTCACACAAATTGTCACTGGAAAAACTTTCATTTTTTCTTCAAGAATATGTGCTAATCACTTTCTGGCCAAACACAGCTTTCACACATCAAGCAACTTTTATCAGATCATAACACATTCTAAACATTTAAAAGGGAAAAAAAGGAGGAAACAAGCCATCCAATACTACTGAACAACATTTGTAAGAACATATGTAAAAATCTGGTATGTTCTATTATCTATCGGCAAATAGTAATTCTTCCTTCAGTACTGAATCTGTATGCTCAGCTTTATCATCACAGCCAGCCACAATCTGTCACTGATAACACTCTACAGTGGGATCAGAATTTTAAAGTAATAGAATTACTAAGCCCTAAACTCATCATGAAACACACACACAAAAAAACATTTTCAGCAATTTTCAATTTACTTGACAGGAAGCAGCAATGGCTACTTACTAGCTACACAGAATATCTGTCATGTGAAGCCAAACTATCACACTCATACACACGCACAGAATGCAGAGTACATGTGATCTACTCAACTGATAACTGGTAGGGAATATATACTCATAGCTATCCCATTGTATTATGACTGCAAATCCCAATATCTCTATAATGTAAACATTAGGGGGTGACCCCACACTACTTTCCCACTCTTGCAATTCAAACATGAAACTTAAGTGTTATACAAGTATATACTTTCACAGCAACATTTTTGCAACTCTATCTTTAACATGTGAAATCACAGTCTATCAACACTATCAAGGCATAATAACCACTTAGTACAATTTCCACCGACACACTAATCTAATCCACAAAGAAACAAATATGTTCACTCAATTTTAACTCCTCTAAAGCTAATCATCTTGGAATGCAGCATTCTTCAGCACAAGCAGAATAATGTATACAGTCAATCTCTTCCTTTGCAACATTTTCATTTCTGAAAAAATGTGTTCTCTTCTTTTTTTTTTTTTTTTTTTTTCATACACAACAAAATGATTTAGAACCTGTAACCAACAGACTTTTTCTTCCTCTGCCCTAATCCCTACACAGTAGTGTCCCTTGAGCTGGTTTGGAGAAAAAGAAAAAAAGCTGGTCGCTTGCTATGAACTAACCTAACTCATTACTGCAACATTACGATCAGGAATAGGATTAAAAATGATGTATTTCAAAGAACGGCTGGCTGCCTGGCTCATCTTATTACTGAACATAACATCCGTAAATGAAATGAACCTCTCCACTATGGTACCCAACATGCTACCAGATGACAAAGGAAACAGCATATACCCATGATAACTGCAGTAAGTTTATCCCATGCAGATTATACGTTGGGCAACATAAACATATACACAGATGTGTGGGCAGGGCAAGGGTGAGAAATATCACCTTCAATGGCCGAAGCCAGTCCTGATAGCGGCTGCCTCCTTGGAAGAGTAAAAACTTTAGAGCATGACTCAACACCACAGAAAAAAAGCTGGTAATAAAGCATGACAATCTCTTTTTTTTCTTTTCATTCTTACAGTTTGTTGATTTCTTTTTTTTTTTTTTTTTGGTACTTTTATCAAGATCTCAGTAGTTCTAATTTTACAGTTCAGTCACAAGGTTACTGGAATCTCTGCCTAACTGGCATGATGTGTTTTCAGTGGACTCTTGAACTTCGTAAAGAACCAACAGCAGATCAAAGTGCAAAGAAGATTGATCTGGCTATGATATGGAAAGAATGTGGCCAACATACTTTCCTTATCACCTTAAAGTACTGTTTGAGAACTCAGAAATTCTGGAAGCAGTCTTCATTACTTACATAAAAAAAAGGTTATTAAATGGTTAAAAGAAAATGTATGAGCGAAGACCACTTGATCTGCAATTTGAACCATGTCTAGTAACCCAGTGATTGTGCCAGTAATAATTAATATCAGAATGGCAATCTAGTAAGGGCGAAAGGGTCAAACAAAATGTGATCACCTTGTCATAGTAAACAGTATATTTTGTGTGCTAAAAACAATACAGTCCAACTTCCTGCTGCAAACAGCTGGTCAAACAAACCTGAAAACTACACTGCCAGTTGCCAATATTTTTGTCAGTATTACTATTAGGTCATTTAAATTAGTTCCATACCAGTAATTACCAGTAAATGGGAATCCTGTAAAACATATCCAAATTGTGTGGTCCATGCAACTGGTGAAAACTGGGGGGGGGGGGGGGGGGGGGAGGGGAGGGGGAAGGAATATTACAAACAGCATACAAAGTAGAGAGGAGGAGGAAACAGACTTGTTATCACCTAATTCTTCAGCTGGGAAACAGTGGTTGCCGTTTACATGAAGACAGCTTGCTCTATCAAAAAAAATTTGTTTAACAAACAGTCATTACTCTGACTAAACAGGAGAAAAAAAAAACATTTGAACCTCTACTCTTCCAGAAGTAAAATGTAAAGAGAATGACTATGTCTGAGATTGAGAGCGAGAGAGAGAGAGAGAGACAGACTGACAGCAAAGCTCTAAAGATGTGTCCTTAAATCAAAAAGAACAACCCAATAATGAGTATGTGTGTGTTTGTGTATGTGAGTGAGTCCGTGAGTGAGTAAGTGACTCTGAGGGTGTGCCCCTTGAACAAACTGAAAAACTGTACATGCATGCATACGTGCGTGCGTGTGTGAGTGTGTCTGAGTCTGTCTGGGTGTGTGTGTGTCTGTGAGAGAGAGAGAGAGAGAGAGAGAAGAGAGAGAGAGAGAAGAGTGAGAGAGAGAGAGATTTTACATACGCTCAAACCACCACCCAAACTGAACTCTGAAGGCAACAGATCGAAAGAAACCAGATATGGAAAACATACTCTCAGTCCACAGCAATCCTTTCTCTGAGGCCAATGTCCTCACCCTTCTTTAAACTTACAAACCCATTTGTTACAGGGTCACCACCCTCATACCAGTTTGACATAGACACAGATCAATTTCTGAAATTTTACATGCTTTCTCACTTTAGCAACATATTCTTTTTCGTTAAAGCAGACTGTAAAAGTAAACACTTCTCAGCAAGATCAACTCTGTGTCTGCCTAATGCGGTCATTTTCCATTCCATCAAGTAACAGTCTTCTCCACTTACTTCGTTCATAATGAAATCAATATGGCCATCAAATTGTCTTCTTAAAGACTGCCAGCTTTCCAGTCAAAATTCAGAAACCAAGCGATGAAGAGAGAACTTTGATATATAAACTAAAGCAATTTGACTCCCAATGCAATCAAGGTTGAACACAAAAAAGAAAAAAATGCAGCTTCCTTGTATATAACTGTTTTTGTCTATGACAGCTTAACAAAAATATATGAAAAGTTTCTGTGAAAAACAGACAAAAGTTCCTCCCATACTGGTCCCAATTACCATGATTTTTGATAATTATTAAAAAAAAAAGAAGCAAAGTCACTTCCACAAGCAACTAGCACTCCATGAATGCATGCTGTGTGCCTATAAAAACATTATACTGTATCTCTATCACTATCTTAAAATACAAAAAAAAAAGGGGAACAACCTGCTACTGTGTGCAGTCTCAAGAAAGATTCAGTTTCATTGCAGTAACTGTTCATGCACAGAACTTGGTGTAATGTACTTAGATGGTTCAACATGCTGACCACTTGGTTTCTCTCATACAATGTTAACTAATAAGCAAAAAAAATGTCAATTCTTACAGGCCTGGACAGTTATGAATTATGAATTCTGACAGTGAAGATGAGGACTAGTATGGTGATTTCAGAAGAGTCTAAAGGGAGGTCTATCCACTTATGTGTGGAGCAGCGACTGTCTGATCATGAAACAACTATGCAGCAGCATGACAGACAGTAATTTCATGCCTGAACAATGAGGGTTCTGATGACAAATCCCATGATCATCTTCTACGACATACACAACAAGCACCTATGCTAAAGGTCTTTCTCTCTCTAGAGCTCTGGAGATGCTAATGTGGAGAGTGCAGTGCTAGCAACGTAGAACAGACTGAAGTGCACAGGTACTCAAACTTCAGAGAAGTTTCTTACACAAAAATGCTTCTAATCATACATAACATTTATGGAAAATAAAATTTCAACATCCATTCTGGATCCTTTTCACGGCTGTTTTCTGATCTCTTTCCGCCTCTCTTGTACCATGTGTATGTTCACATCTTATGATATTAACGAAGTTTTGTGGAATATTACAAAAAGATTTAAAAAGAGCTTTCATCTGGTCACTGTCACACAGTAATGACTACCTTTATGTAGTGTGGCACTGGCGGAATTGAGGAGGAGCACTCTATTCCATTAAAAGACAACAACCAAAAAACAAGCTATATTTTGTCACTGAAAATCACACACCGACACTTGCAAGCCTTTAATGGCATTGAAAGACACTACTAGAGCACAATTTCTTTCTTGTTGAAGTGAAATTGTAGACAACTGTATCGAGCAATGTGCACTTTTTTTACAAGAGAGAAAACATTCCTGCAACACTACAGAGTACAAGTCTACTACTATCTTATCAATTTGAAACTTTTTGCCTTAACAAACATGCCTTGTGGTTTCATAATGACAAAACTTCTGAAGAAAGCATAACATTACCTTTAGTTGTACGGTCCTGTTCCTCTTGCATTCTTTTCAGCTTATCCTCAAGTTCTTTTCGCACCGCTCCGATTCTTGAGCTTCCTGTCTCATCCTCTCCATCTGTGCCCTAAACATAAAGCACACCACAATTTTTAACCACAGCATACATTAGCCTTAAAAGTGGGGATGTATGAAAATTGCTTCTGAGAAAGTCTTGGGTGCCAATAATATTGGCAATTCTAAGATGGTGAGATTGGGGATGGTGATGGAGTACTGCACAAAAGGTGACATTTTAATCAAAAATAAAATCTCAAAACAAAAACAAAAAAAGACAAACATGCCAGTGAACAAACAAATAAGAATATCTGAAAATCTCAATAATGTGACACACCTATGAACTTAAACACACACATATGAACTGCACTAACATGAATGATATACAAGTAAAACTTCTATCTTGGAATGCACAGACAAGATCTAAACTAGGCTTTTTCCCCCCCATTTGTTTTCTTTATTTTTCTCTTTTTCTCTATTTTACAACAAATATGATACGAAAATTTATCACAGGTAACCCAACCATGATAGGAGACTAAACAGCAAGAAGGGTAACTCTAGCTCCCATGATGAAATAAATCCTTACAATTCCAAATGAATGCTGCTTACGACACTGATTAGCTTTGCAGAAATGACAACACAAAGCGCACAGAACAAAGAAGAAGACATCCCCCAAAAAAGGATATTCCATATTTGATGTACCTGACACATCTACACAGGAACAATCAGAGAAATGAACAAACACAAATCAATATTTATTGAGACTGGCACAGCCTTTTCAATCTGAATATAGTCATTAGTCAAACAACCACACAGATAAACAGTAACAAAAAAAATAACCTCGGTTTGATTTGTATGAATGGCAATCTTAAATCAAGCAGGAAACAGTAAACGAATAAATACAAATAACCTCAGTTTGCTTGGTATGAAAGGAAATCTTAAACGAGCCATGAAACAATGAATAAAAAATATGTAGGGTAATTCTTGGTCTCATGATGAAATAAATTCACGTCGATAGCTCCAAACAAATGTTGCTTACAATACTGAATTGCCTAGCAGAAATGACAACACAGACCACACAAGAGTTTCTCAGCTTTCTGTTATTTTTTCCTGTTTGCTGATAGTTTCAAAATCTTTGTTTGTTTTCAGTTATTTTGGTGTACAATATGCCTATATTCTAAAGTAATCACTGTGGTTATGGGTACCTGAAAGTGATAAGGGCTCCATACAGATAAAAGATAGCTAGTTGAATGCAAACCGTAGAGAGTTAACTTTCCCAGAACTGTATCAGGTGCCCATTTACTGCTGGGTGGACTGATAGGAGGGTTTTAAACAGTAGAAAAATCAAACCCCACCTGTCAGCTCTACAAGCAAAGCCTCTGACCATTCAATAAGATGCCTCTTGATACAGCCATATCTTTAAAGCTGAAAGTACTTTGGAACCAAACACACTCAAATTTTTGGCAAAGACAGCCAAACTGATTTCAAAGCCAATTTTTTAAATTGAGACTACTCTGGAAACAAATAATGAAACTCTGGACAAAGAACTACCTCAACTGATTTCAAAGGCTGTCTAAAACACTTCCAAGCTCAGTAAATCTAACAGTCTAGTTTAACTGAACATCAGCAAGCTGTATTTTGCAAGATGTGGGCATGTGCTCTCTCCCTGGACAAAAGGATAATTTTTGTTTCTGACAACCAATTCATCAAAACAGAAAACAATTTGTGAGAACAAGATCATGGAAAGCCAAGTTCAATTAAATAAGAAACTTGGTATCATCTTAAAATTTTCTTTGGACAAAATATTTTTTTAAAAAACCTCAAAATTGATGCTCAAAATATTGTGTAATTGCCAGCTTTGGTTATTGTCTCACAATGATTGAAATGGAAAAACACACATACTGTTATTTGTAAAAACACCCTTTTCAATACATATAATCAAAAACTTGAAAATTTCCCCCATTGGCCTGTGGATGTTGAAGGTTGGTGTTGGTGGACATTGGGCAATTTATTTAGAGTATTTATCAATAACTGGCATATTTTAGGCTAAAAATCCTCTGTCACTCTCTCTGAATACCAGTATCAGTTAATATTACACTTTGCTCTCACCTCTCCTGCTGTTTGGCTAGTTTCTCTTCCCGTGCCTGCGCTTTCATCTGCTGCACCTCAATGGTGTCAGGCTTGCGACGGCGCATATACAGCTCATGGTTACCCATGCACAGGGCCAGGATACGCTTGTTGATGCGCAGCCGTGGGGCATAGAACACAAAGTCTGGTGCCTTCTTGTCAATGGGCTTGATGACAAATTTTTTATCGTTGAAAGAGATATTCCTAATTTCACTCCAGGGGAAGCCAATCTTGGGCGTTAATCTGAAAAGCAGACAACACGGATCAGTTCACCTGCTCATTCAGGGCAGCTGTAACTTCTCTCCCATTTGCTGTTTTATTCTAATATCTAACTACATGCAGTTCCAATCAATGACTACCTACAGTGACAAAGCCCTGTTTCTTTTTTGTGCTACCATAAAGCTCAGTGCAGATAATGACTAACTATGTCCAGTTTTGCATTCTGAAACTCCACAGATTTTAAACTATACTATGACAGTAATGGTTGGTCAGAAAATAAGATACCAACATTATATGTCAGAGCAAGCTAATTCATAAAACCACCACTTTCTTGAACCTGATGCAAACAAAAATAAGTGCTATCATCAACAGATCTCAGCAAATGATTTTGACAAAGATTTCAGAGTCAAAAAAAAAAAACCCACAAAAGCATATCCAGCCTAAGTGAATGGGATTCTGGGAAAATATTCCTTCCTACCGTTGTCACATAGTAATAAGATTTACAATTAGCACCACCTGCAGGTATGCTAATTTGACAAGACAATTTTCAGCCAAAATCTGTTCCTGCTATCTATAAGTTACAGGACAGCTACATTTCTACCTAATTTCTATGCAATTTTAGCAACATTTTCTCTCTTCAATATTGTTTCTGAATGTGCCGTAATCATTCTACTGCATAAGATATTTTTACAGAAAGCAAATATTTTAATTAAAACTGTCAATCTTTAGAGCATAATTTCTCTTTGAAAACAACTTTGCCTTTTTTTTTCATATAGATTATAATTTGTTCCAAAAAGCAGCCGATGTTTCTCTGAACTTTTTAATTTTCAGACTAATGTGACATAATTTACACTCACCTGTCTTCTTTCTCATAAACATTCAGACCAAGAGCATCAACGCCCAGCAGCAGATCTGTGCCACGTTTATTTTTTATGTCGAAGTAGTAGTTCACACCGTACATTTCTAGATCCTGAGCTATCTTCAAATACTCCATCATGGCATCTTCCCTGCTCAACAATCAGAATCATATTTTGGTTAAAGTGTCTCCACATTATAGGAATTTGTCACCATGAAAACAAAACACAAAAATCACTATTCCGCACACTCCTCATGCATGCTTCACACACCCATCTGTTTTGATTTCTCTCTTCACTTCCCTGCCCAATGATGATGCTAGTTTTCCAGCTGGTCCTAATCACGCGAGTCACAGAATATGAGAAGATAACCGCTCTAAAAAAACAAACAAACAAACAGTAGCTCCTCCCCTCCCCATATTTCCCTCCAAGCACACACTCAATAGAAAGAAGTAGAACTTAAATGGTGTATGTGACAGTCTCAAGAGGAAGAATACTAACAATTCTGTTTCTAAATCATGCTAAATGGAAACACTGGCTCAAATTATCTGAAAGCTGCTTGCTATGTGAAATGATAGTGCTGCATAACAAAACCCTAAATCTCTCAGTACAGTTACATTGAAAAACCGTCAACGATTTAACCTGAAATTGTTTAGTGAGAAAAATGTACAATGCACATTCACATCAGAATGTGGACACAATGTTGTATGTAACTTTTGTGATATCATACACGCATATTAGTGGTGTGCACATACACATGTATAAAAACACACACACACATGAGACAGACAGACAGAAAGAAAGAGACTGTTGTGGCGGGACTGGTAATAATACTGAATGTAGCCGTCTCGCAAAAACCTATCACACCCAGAGAAGAAGGGGGTAGGGGTTATGAGAGAAATAATAAATGCTCTCATTATCAGCCAGACATAGTAATTCAAACCAGTGATGACTGCATTTTAAAAAAAAGTGTTTTTAGCAGCAGCTGTGTATATGGAAAGAAATCTAACTTAATATCAGATACAATTTCAGTTTCTTGACAGAGAAACCATTTAATATAGTTCCACTGCAGATATAGATCTGACACACTCAGAATTAACTTAGGTCGCCGCTTCAAACTCTTCCCCCTTAACCCTCTGCCTACCGTATGACTTGGTACTACATGATTATGAGAATACCATGCCAAATGAGGTAACTCCGCAACACACACACACTTGCCTTAAAGAAACCTCAATAAAAAAAATTTGCCTTTAACTCATCTATTTTACCAAAGTAATGAAAAGAATTCAAAGACATCACTCCTTCCAAAACAACCATTTTTCCCATATATAGTGAACTGCTACACGAGGAAAAAAAAAAAACGAACAGACTAACTCTACTTCGGTGTTCTCGGTGCTAAAATAATTTGCCCTAAATTCACTGTACCCACAGAATGTCATGGATTAGGAGCACATAGTGATTTTCCAAGTCTAAACAAAGTACTGAAATCTTCAGGAACAAAATAAAGTTATTCTATATGGTCTGCACACTAAATAATCAACTTCTGTTGTGAAGGAAAAAAAAAAAGACCCAAACTTCAACAATGTTGTTAAACTGAAAGCATCACATATAAAAAGATTTGTCTTCTAACTACTGAGGGGAAAAAAAAAACAACAAGAACAGACTACTGAATACTGGACTTGAAATTGTGATAGAATTCAGCAAAAATGTGCTTTTGCACAAGTGCACTAAGTAATCAAATTTTCTTTTTCTGGGAGGCTGGGCCCAGCAGCAATAGGCAATTCGACATCATCAGTCATCGCCTGAGTCATTATCGATTCCAACCTCAAAATCAGTCAGCAGTTGATCTTTATTTATAACCAGGTCAAGACTGACGTCCAAATTGTCTCGCTTCAAATCTTCTTCAAGAGTGCAGCCCTCAAATACGCTCTCTTCATCACTATCACATCAGAAAATGAATTCTAGAAGTGCATAGTTACTTGATCCGCCATTTTCCCAAAAATCTTCGCAAAAGAAAAAGCCAAACTTTGAAAATTCACAGCAGCAAAACTACTCCACCAAAACTTGTGCAACAAAAAAACAAAATGGCATCCAGAAACAGCTGTTCAGGAAGACTCTTCTGTCGCCATTGCATTCTGGGATACGCGATCGTGAAAGTTGTTGACCTAGTATTCAGTGGTCGATCTTGGTCAATCTGGAAGAAATCTTAAAGTCTACCTCAGTCAATGCGGTAGGCAGAGGGTTAACTATGACTCACCATTAACTTGGAAGAAACAACCACATCCAAAAGTGCTCTTTATGATAATGAAAAAACAGATCTAGCCCAGGTCTCAGATATACACTAAATCACAGTAAGTACAGGAGGCATAAGAGCAGAATTTTAGAATTCAATCCACAGACTTTGCTGTTTTATAAAGTATGACGATATGCTGCCATATGTGTTCCAGCATGGTAGAACAACATACAGAAAACAAAGGAGAAGAGGAAGATAAACAGACTAAAGTAGTTACTCACCTCAACATTCCTTTGTGTTCTTCCCACCAGCTTGCTATCCTGTCCTCCCATTGTTCTTTGCTTAGCTTGTGCTGATCGTATACCCTGAGATGGGAAAACACAAAAAGAACAAAGTAAAACAAAAGAAAATAAATCAAACAAACAAAACCGAGCACAGCGAATAAATGATACACTGTCAGTGTCCTATTCATGACACTATTTATTACAAAACATACAGTTCTTCACCACTCCAACCTCCTCTAGCTAATGACATCGACTGACCAAAGTGGTCTTACTGGATACAATAAATCTGTGACAGATAATACCGATTTTTGTTCTTGAGTGGGTCACTTTTGTTTGTTAACCATTTGTATCATCTTCAGGAAAAGCCAAAACACGCACACACTCAAACACACACACACCTTTTCCCCAACCTTGAATTCACTGTGACTGACAACGGTAAGTGACAGTGACAGTACACTTAAAATATTTGCAGGTGATTGCACTGCTAATTTGACATGTGTAATTCAGACATCAGTGTAGACTGGAGCAATGGGATCAAAATTAAATCAAACTCTGGTGACAATGACCTGGGTGACTCAGATGTGAAGTCAGGTTTGGTGCAATGACCTTCCAAGTACAATGAGTGACCACAATACTTTGTCATAAACATCAGCAACACAGACACATGCGCAACAGACAATATCTGCTTCTAGATTTTCACAAGTCATGGCAATTTGGATTTTAAAAATCTTTTTTTACATCCTAGTTTGTCAGCTCCCCAGAATGTTTTTTTTTTTTTTTTTTGTAGTTCAGCAGATTTTAGTTAAACATGAGTAGTTTAAAAGTTAAATGAAGTTATACATGCATGCATACTACTGACCTCTGAGGTAAGAGACGATCATTTGAGATTTTATCCTTTGAGCTAAAATCATTGTATTTGACTTGACAGGCATATGAGCCAAGAAGAACGGAGGTTTCTGGAGGGCAGTAGATCTCACTCACTCAGAATCCCTCCTTGACTTGCAGGAAGAACATGCGCTGCAACATGTATCAACACATCAGTACTGTGTTTACATATGATAGAATTCATGTACAAAAAAGCAACACAGCCTGCTTGCAGATATCAAGTGATGCTGTTTGTATATAATATTGTAAGTTCGCATTATACTTTTATACTGGTTAAGTATACTTAAACTCTTGCAAGCTGTGACGTTCTTTAAGCTCTCTCTTTGTCCAAAATTTTCTGTAGCTAATGTAGTAAGCATATACTGTATCATGCTATCTTTGTCCTTATAACAGAGAACGCTAGTCATCTGATTAAGTTTCCTTCAAATCTATGGCTGATTAAATGTCCCCTGCAGACCATAGCAATACAGAAGCAGAAAGTGAGATGGAATGTGTTTGGCATAAGAATTTTAACAAAATAAGCAAAATTAACTCCTCTTATTACCATCCAAGACTTTACCATATCAAACTGCAGAATTTAAAGAAAGAGGAGGATGGTTTCACCCTTAATGGTTCGCAGGATGAGGAGCAGCAGAGTGAGACATCTGCATTAGCTGTGATGAAAGAAATATCCTTTGAACCATCATACCTGGTCAAGCGGAAATCCTTACCAAAGAAATTAAGAGGGGATTTTTAGATTGCCAGAAGACTTCCCCTAAAATGTGTTTTGAGTGCAGTAAACAATGAACAACTGATTTTATTGAGTTTTGAGTCACAGCCAATGAGGGGCTGACCTGAAATCCATTCAAAAGTGGGCCTATAATTCTTTCTTATCCCCTTCTACCCACCTCATTGCCTTCTTTTTAGTACAAGTTCTTTGCTGTATTTCACTTAACAATTTCACGTTTCTGTATTTGCCTAATTCTTCCATGCTAAATACAGAAAATTTTCCATGCTGAATACAGAAAAAGTCGTACTGGTCACAGGTCACTGCAAAAAGGAAACAGAAGGAACTTGGCATAGTCTGCAACAATGGCAAGATGGCTGGGTAGGTATTTATTAATTGTGTTAGCCTCAAAAAATTCTGACAAGAGAAAGCGAACTGGTAAAAGGATGCAAGGTTTTGACAAGGTAACATAAAGCATCACTACAGGATGCTTAATTTTTGTAATGCCAAAGAAGTGATGATCTCCCAGAGGTTACATACATGAAACTGTTTGATAAGGTACAAACCATTTTAATTCCATTATTTGGACGCTCTAATAAAAACAAAAACAAAAAAGTAACTGTCCAACAGTTGTAAGCTATTAATTCACAAACACATGTTACTCTTGATAAGTAGCATTCAATCACAAAGATAATTTTGTCTGTGGAACATGCATACATAAAGTACTCAAGTCTCACAGACATGTATTTCTGTCCTTCACTCTCTATATCAAGCATAAGACACCACAGACACATGGGTGAAACCAGATAAAAATGAAAAGCAGGAAAGCCGCAGGTCCAGGGGGCTGCCTTAGGCCCCCTGGCCAGGTTGCAGGGCAGAGCCCTTTGTTGGGGCCAGGAGGCAAAGCCTCCTAAAGCTGAAGGGTTTCTACACCTTCGACAAGTAAAAATTGAGGCATTTGGAGACACCTTTTTTTTTTTTCATACCATGCAGTCCACAAGACCACCACTAAAACTGACATTAATCTTACTGACCTGTATGCAGTGGAGTTCACCTAATTCAAGAAACCAGAGGCAGCAATAAATTTTGTTGACTATAATGTGTATTTACCACTTCTGAAACTTATGAAGACAGCACACAGTTTGAACTCAAGAAGCAGTTTGTGGTGGCTAGAATTTGTGCATCTGATGTTAGAACTCCCTTGTATGGAAAATTAAACTTTATCACTTCAGCCGAAAACTTGTGTGGCCTAATTTATTTCAGCAGGAAGTTCAGCCTGCAACACTGTATCTCAGGGGGATGGGGTAGGAATGGCATATGGGTGGGGTGGAAGTTATTGGTGCAACAGGTTTGTAACTTGGCTAATGAATTTAAACTGTGAAGTTATAAACTGATGCTTTGATTTCAACCATGGGGGTGACAAGCTGAAGGATATATATACTAATCTGATTAACATAAACCAGGCGTGAAAAATGAGTTGTAAGATCAGAGGGTATGACTGCTTTGCCGTAATAAATCAAGATGAAATTTGTCATACAAACAATGTCTTAAAAAATTTAGATTGAACACTATTTGCTCCTTTTTTTGCCAACTAAATCAACCAACTGCTGCTTTGTCACACAATAAAGAACCAAGAATCACAAACTGCCCATTCAAAGTCGCCTTTCAACTCACAGAAACTGACAAGATTAAGGCACAAGGAATGTTCTTGTATTTGTACTTAGAATACTTTAATACTTTTTTCTTTCTTCATTTTTTTTTTTCTTTTTGTCAGCGTATAACTACAGACCTGTTTACTCATATAATTTCACTGAATTTTGTTCCCATGATTGGCGCAAGTATGACAAATATGATGAATTTTTTTTTTCTATTTTTCTAAATCGTGGGAAAAAATTCCAGAGACAAGGTTCTTAGGTAGTCATTGCACTTGGGGGCTCCTACTGTAGGAGGGGAAATCTGACCAAAGACTCTTGCTAACTTCCGCATGTGAAATGACATCAAGTTGTGTCAAATTTTTGACAAAATGCCCAGAAACATCGAAGCAAATTGGTCAGAAAGCATGAGTCTGAGCTAAAGTGTGCTGATGAATCAGGTTTGAAAATAAGTTGTGTCAGAAAGAACCTATTTCACCGTAGTTACTGTAAGATTAGGGGGTTGCTACCAGATGAAGCTTCTGCTGTGTAATAAAAGGAAACTTGTTCTGAACACTGGCAGCGATCACAGACTTATCTTCATTAGGCTCAACGAACAGTATGATTGTTGGCCGAAGCAGCATTTGCACATCCTCTCAGTAAAATGACGAAGGAATGATCAGTTTTTGAAAAGAAAAACCTGAATCAGAGACGAATCAGGACGTAGTTTTACTGAAATATTGAGCAAAAAAAAAAAATTGACAGAGCATTTCATGATTTCCAGATCTCTGGACAAACAGTAAAGTCAAATTCCGGTGCCCGGCCCGCCTTTCCAGTCGTGTGGCTTCATCTATGCAGACAATTTCATGCTGAAATATGCCCATCACAATTTAGACAAACAATCATGCAAACTTTCCAGAAATTTACCTGAGTGATCTCCTGAATTAATTCCTCAGATACATCCTCTGGGAAAAACTTTGCTCTGAACTTGAACTGCATGGGACTTTCTTTTTTGACGTCTTGGCTGAGCACCTGCAATACACATGAGATCAGAAGTTATTCAACGTCCAGTGAGACATTTACTAACAGTTCTCCTATACCCAATACCAGAAATCTGCGCACACCTCAGTGCAGAAAGCACTGCACAGCCTTTGTCTTACATTTGTTTTGAAAATAAAAAAAAAAGGACCATGATCAACAGACAAGTCACAGTTTAAAGTAGTTTTTACAGAAAACCTGGATCTGAATGATAAAAGCTCAAAAGCACCTAAAAGAGACAGCCTCAGCTGTTCTTAATTGTAATCCTATAGTATCCAGCTTTCATGGCGTGGAACAAGTAAACTATGTAATAATTTTCAAGTGCTGAATGATCAAACTGTATATTAATTATCCTTAACAATGTACAGTTACCTTTTTGTTAAGTTTCAGCCATGTGGAATAGCCTTTGCTATCCAGATACTGGAGACCGAAGAACCATATCTCACGAAGCCTATGGTTTTCACAACCTGAAACAAATATATCAAAGTCTGGGTCGTGATGCATTAAAAAAACAAAATCATTTTTCCACTAAGAGTCCAAGATATTTATGGTTTACTCCTTGAAAATGGCTTTCAGTCATCTTATTTATTAACTTTTAATTAAAAAAACTTAAGTAAGTACTTGCAATACTAATTGCTTATCAACACTGACAGTGTCAATACATAACTGAACATAAAATACAAACTGTATCTTCAACCAACAATTTTTACAACATCAAACATCTCTGGAATACAAGGTGTGTGTGTGTGGGGGGGGGGGGGGGGGGGGGGGGGGGGGGGGGGGGGGGGGGGGGGAGGTTTTTCCCCAATACAGCTAAACTGCTGAGACCTAAATTTAAAAGCAGCAGTGACTACGGTAACATGCCCTAAAAACCACCAAAAAAGTCAGCAGTTCGCTGGTGTGTGTGTGTGCTCACGCGTGCCTGCGTGTGTATAATAGCCAACACATAAATAACCCACACTCCATACACAATGATACAGCATGTTGATCTTTTTCATGTCCTGGTCATTTAACTACATCAGAAATCATGACGACGAAAAGCAAGAACCAGCCACCCCCTTCATCCCCCCATCCCAACCTCTTCCTCTCCTCCTTTCCCACTCCTTGGAAATTTGAAACCTTTTATTCAAAATGGCGCAATCAATAAGTCGAAAATCTGAATATGAAGAGGTTATGGTCAACTTTTCCATCTGACTATGACCATGGCCGTTTGTTCAGCTACTTTTCCATCTGACTATGACCATGGCCGTTTGTTCAGCTTTTGTTACTCCCTTATACTTTCACAGTGTCTTGCTGACATGGGAAAAGAAAATGGCAACTGTCCTCTTTCGCAAAAAATTTTAAATGAGGTCTTCTGATGTTATCATCATCTGCTGCTGTATTAAAAACATGACCTACGCTACATGGATTCACTGATCTTTTTTTTCTACCATTTTTCTTTTTTCCAGCTTTTCATTTCAAATTTTCATGCAGCTGTGGAATATGGTAGCGTTTAATGTGGTAGCCCTGCAAACACATACTGTTGTATTTACAGATTGTGTTTCAGTTTCATCCTTCAATAACTGATTCACATTAAAATTATATCCCCTTTAAAGCTTCAATGGATCAACGAAGTTCAGATGAGTTCATTTTCTGTTGCCTTTTTTTGTTTTTTTTTTCCCTATTCTTTATCTAAATAAAAAATTCAATCATCAGGAAAAAGTTTAGGGTCAGCAGAGAAATACACGGTTGGTCAGGTTATTGTAATCATGTTTTGTTTTTGTTTTTGCTTAGTAAACAAAAGAACGTATTGTAATGCACAGTCTGTTGTAATTACTAAGTTATTCATTCTACATATGACCCAAAACACAGCAAATATTTTCTTTTCCAGAATGCTGGCATTCAGCAGAAAGATCGCAACTCACTTCTATATTTAGATGCCAGAACTTCCCTATTCAGCAGAGAGCCTCTACAGAGTATCTGCACTGACGTCATTTACAAACTATACCTTGTTTATGGTGTTTCCATTTTTTTAAATCTTTAATTTAGATGATGAGAGACAATGTCTTTTTTTCATCAAGAACTGAATGCTTCATAACAATGCTCTCTGAAACCCCAACATGCCCACTTAATATATTAATTGAAGATCAAGGGCTCCAGATGATGCACACTTTTGTGCGTACTTCATGCTTCATTTTCAATGGCTGCTGGAGACTTCTACTTTCAAATACTGAACTGTGCGAGTAATCATCCTTTACAAGTGTGGCCAGTGAATTTTGTTTAAAAAAGAAACAACTAATAACGGCAGTCAGAAGCTTGTCATCAGTGTCTACGAGTTTCTAGAACCATGTCATTCAAGTCAGTAAACTAGACAACCATACAAATTCTGTAGTTAAAGCAATACTGCACTAAAATTTTGTCAGTAAACCACCTATGACATACGTATAATGTATTACAAGGCGCCTATTTCTAAAACTACTTGCCAGGACTGAAAATCTGAAAAAAAATCTCATTTGTACACTGACAGCCAACCACATGAACAAGCCATCCAATTTCACCCCAAAAATTTTCAAATACTGGAGAAAACACACCTGACAAACTGAAAACAGTGTTTAAACAGCCTTTTTTAAAACTCTTGCCAGTTCGGACATGCTGGTCATTTTTTTTTTTTTCAAATTAAGTTATGACAATATTACTAATCTTCAGATAAAGATCATACATGAAGATATGTTTAATGTAATATTAATTATCAAGAGATGGGGAAATGCCTTTAGATTTCAATTTGCAAAGAAATCTGCAGAATCTGACCAATGAAAATGTTTGTAATTGATGAAGCTGTAATGACTAAAAAATCCCAGGGCATGGCAACGAATACAGTCGTTCGATAACCAAGAACAAATTAATAAAATTATATGTTGAGATGGCAGCTTCAGATTCCCAGTATAATCATGTAAAAAATAAATCTATTCACAAATAATGTCCTGTTATTCGAGATGGGGCAGGTTCAAAGCCAACATCAAGATAAAAGAGTTCTTATAAAAAATTTGACAATGTTTGTTACTACCTGGTCAAACAACTGTTTTGCCCGTTGTGTTTGGCTGAATGGCAAATTCAAGTTCTGCGTCCATGGTGGTGACGCGAACATTCACCTGAAAAGACAAAGCATTGTTTTACCATGAAGCATAATAAAGTATAATTTAAAAGTACACCTGCATTCCAGGATCTACCTTATGTTTGCATGGAAATAAACAACTCGTCACCTCCTCCTCATTAATTCATGAAGCACACACACACACACACACCACACATACACAAGCAAAATTAATGTCTGTTTCATTCACAACCAATTTTTTTTTTTTTTTTTTTCAATTTTATGCTAAAATGATGAATGGGAAAAGGGAAATCATACACCAAGGTCCTTACAAAGCCAACTAACCTCTTAAAAAAAAACTGTTGCAAAACAAAACTTTCTTAATGCTAAATACAGTAATTAACTTGGGTTTATCAAGCTGTAATTCACCAAACACAGATCTCTTGCAAATTACAATGTCATTTGGAGCAAGCTCAAATTATTCTTGGGCCCTGTCTCCATGGCCTTAACTTTAAACAATTGCCAAGCATAGCTTACCTTTGTGCTTAGTGCTCAATGTGTTGTTTAAACATATAATAAATAACAAACACAGTTAAAAAGAAAAAAAAATCACTAACTGTTCCTTGAGGCTGATAATCATAATGTGTGGGTTCTTGTGGTATCTTACGATCACACTTCAAAGTCACTTTTTTAGATCACAAATATAATGTTTTAAAATTCATGTTCAAAAAAATTAATTTAAATTGTAAGAATATGTTTTTCATTTTTTCTTTGAGGTCTCATCATGTACTGATAATAAATAGGCTTAGGAGGTATGCGATTTGAATTAAATTCTTCCTTACCACCAGACTTGTAAATGACTTTTTTTCCTAGCCTCAAAACTGACAATAAGTCTCAATGAAAACAGAATCTGGACTCAGCTCATTCACACTAGTAGCATGAGAGCATACTCCCTTTGAAAGCTTCGAACTTGTTGCACTCATCTAAGAGTGAATGTGTCCATTTTTTTTCATTTCCTTGCACTTGCACGCAGGTCTTGTTTCAACTAATGTTTGGAAATATAAACTTTACATTTTAGATTTTTACAAATAAATTCACATGAGATCAAATTCTGATCAGGATGGATCTTTACTAAATTATCAAAATTCACAAAAATATATGGAGAAGTTGGTCTTCAGATTGATAATCAAGAACAGTACTATTTCTGAAGTCAATACAATACATAAGTCTAAGTAAATGAAATCCTTTCCTTGCTACACAATTTGCACCCTGACCACTGACAATATCAACACAAAAACAACAAAATCATGAGTAGTCTATATTTTTATTTGTGAAAAGATAAATGAAAAAAAAAAGATAACAAAAGCTGAAGAATTTATGCATGAATCTAAAGGTATTTCATTATTTTCTTTTGAGAAAGCTGAACAATCGAGAAAAGAAACAAGTCACTGAAGATTGGAAGATACCTTTTTTTTCTTAACTACAGACTGACAAGATCTGCCTATCAACGTGATTCACAGAAGAAATGTCTAATGGAATTGACAACACACTGCATATGGTGGCCTTGAAACCACTTGTGACTTCTATGTAACATGTGTTGAAAGAAAGTGAAACCTCATGCATATGGAAATGTTTAATGTACGTCAGTCAACAAGGCACTGTACAGGGCCATGGATGAACGTAGTATACAATTATGCACATTGCAGGATGGAGATAAAGAAATATTTAAAAAGCATTTTTTTTTTCTAGTCACATCTTATATATGCCCCCAAATAAAAGATCACAAATAGTGATAACATAGATAACCATCTATGTTTATATGACAGAGTACTTTTTTATGCAAATGCATTGCATGACAGAGTACTTTTTTATGCAAATGCATTGCATTTTTATACCATGTTTTTCTTACTATTCCACATACATCCTCTGCCTTCTATTTAATGACAGTAGACCTAAGCTAGTATGAATTAAAATTTAGAAAATTTGTAATTCACAATAATGAAATTACAGACTTAATAATGCATACACAGAGGGTACATGTATGTTAAATTCAGTCCTACTCTTAGCAAATAACAGTCTATGGTATGGTATCCTGAATTGGAAATACACACACACACACACACACACACACATATAAATATATATATATGTATATATACAAACAACTATAAAAAATAAAGTGGAAGACAGAAACTGACAAAGAAAGAAAAGTGAAAAAAGTACTAATTACACAGCAGGTCAAGATAACTTACTGGACGTGGCATGGTGCTGGTTTATTGTTCCAAGGCTAGGAATGTTATTGTTCAGACACCAGACTCCTGTGCAGTCCTGGCAAAACACAAACTGTCAGAGTTAAAGTGGCAAAACTTTACACCATACTGATGATGGTTTTGCAACCACTAAACCAGTCCCTTTCTACAGTACATAAGCCATGACTCCAAAAGCTTAAGTATTACCTAAAACTGGTACAAAAGCAAATTGGTCAAACAAAATCAGTGGTTAGATATAAAAACTTAAAATTTAAGTCAGGCATCATGAATAGAACATCTGTGATATCCATTGCTGAACTTGAAATCTGATCAAACAAACATTAATTATGTTATTATTTTGTCATCTTTTCATCAACTGAATATGTAAACCCTGTTAGTGTTAACTAATTTTTTAAATAATTTTTTCTCTGCTGCTGTCAGCCCTGATCTGACCCTTAACTAAGTACAATAACTTATCTTAGCTGCTGTCAGCCCTGATCTAACTATGTCATGGATGTCAGTGTACAGTTTGTCAAGGAAAATCACTTAGGCATACATTGTGATCTGCATACAAGTACAAACAGAATTATTAAAAAATCAACAGAAACTTTTGCCCACATTTCAAGCCCACCAGCAGATGACACGTCCCACAGAACTCAATTACATAAGTTTTGATCTCTAATACTTTCTTACTGTCACTTCTAGATAACTGACCAATAACTGGTTGTTAATTCGAATCATTAATGCACCTATGTGGCTCCTAATGTTTACTCTGGGTAGTACTGTCATCTTTGTTCGGTTTTATAAGACTGTGATGGAATCTACCAGGAAATACACGGCTGGCAATAAGCTAGAGCGAGTCATTGACAGCTATACTGTGCTGGGCATGTTAAAAACAGCAGAAATGACCTCTCAAACTGTTAGCTCATTCTGACCTCCCTTTCATCCTTTCTGATGGAGAATCTTGTTTGTCTACACTTATTTTCTGCAACTGTCATTATTTTTTCTGCCTATCACTTATCGGTAGAATCATAGTTCAATACTACACTTTTGTTCACATTATGTACAATTTAGAACCATTTATTATAATAACATAGTGCAAAGTACTGGTATACAAAAACAGCCTCCCTGATTACATTGATACACCACAACTGAAATCAAAACAAATTCATTCTGTAGTCTAATTACATACCGAGGTAAACACAATCACGGTCACTGACAGCTTTTTCCTCCTCCGTCATTTTGATACTTGGTTTACGAGACCCCCCCCCCCCCCCCCCCCCCCCCACACACACACACACACACACCTCCCTCTCATCCTCCGCCCCCATCGTGTGCTGGGCTTAATAAGGCAACTAATGACATGTCTGCTGCTGAAACATTACTAGTAACAGCATACGAATGTGGGCAATAACATGTGAACATGCCCTAGCTGAATTCAACCTTTGCTTGTTTTCGGTTTGGGCCTCGCCCAATAGCAGCTTGTAGATTCAAGAATAAAGTGCTTCAACCATCTTCGAACACTGTCCCGCGGCTATTACTTTAGTCATTTACCACTGATCCCAAGAACCCACAAGACGATTTCAAGTACATACATTATAATTATGATTTAATAGGCCACCATTTTTCAAAGGCAGATCTGTACAACACTCGTAAAAGTAATTTAAATAAATTATCATAAAACATCCGACGGATTCAAGGGTGTGATCTGTGCTGAAAAAAAAAAAAATCATAAAGTTCTGCCAGTATGTCCAAAATAAGCTCTCCCCCAACAGTCAGTTTTTGCATGCTGTCCAGCCTTTTTTTTTTTTTTTTTTTTTTTTTTTAAGCCACAGTTTTATCTTCTGCTACAAACGACGGACGTTGAAAACACAGAAGCTGTGATCATTGCACTCGTGTGCCATCACATCACAGCCGTAATCCGATCCCCGTTTGCTCCAAAACTGCATAAACGATGGACAAACTCACACAAGTTTCTATCTGTCAACACGGTTGCTTCCCGTGTTGTCGAACAACAACCGGTTGTGCAAATGGCCGCTTGTCTAGTAGACTGGGTGGGTCTCATTCACCTATCCCTCTAGCATTCATTATACTGTGCCTCGTTCTCAACGCAGTTTCTCGATTTCCGCTTGGGAGCTGATACCATGCAGTTGTTTATAGTCTCCCTTTTTAAGGGAGAGAATTGCAGTCTTTGTAGCGGAAAGACATACATAGTCTTTAATGAAAACCAGGTAACCGATCATTCATTTAAAAAAAAAAAGAAAAAAGACAGATTGATGGAAAGTAAACCAGAGAGACAAAAAGCTGATGTATGAAACAAAACAACAACAAAAACAATATATAAAATCAAACTGCTTCTTAACTCCGAAAAGAGACGCCACATCGCGGCGCCGCATAGGACGAAAGGCAGAGATAAAAACTACTACTGTCAGATATATAAAGTGTCCACAACCTACAATTAGAATCCCATGCAGGTGGTAACTGTAACAGAATAAAGAGGACAAAAATGAAAAAAAAAAGAAGAATGAAAGAAAAGAGAGAAAAAAAAAAATTAAAAAGAACGAAGCGTAAGCTTACGGCCGTAGCTGGCCTGCGTGTAGTCTATATGTGTCGGTGAGCGAGTTATTTTGTTATTCTTATTGTCATCTTTTTATTCCTTTTCTTTCTTTCTTTTTTCTTCTTTCTTTTTCTCCCCCCCCCCCCCCCCCCCCCCCTCCCTCCTCCCCCCCCATTGTTTCTTTGTTTCTTTCTTATTGAAAGATTCATGTCAGTTTTATGAGCTGACCTCTGTTTTCAGTAATGCGAATGCATAATCTTCTGAACTAATCGTATTTTTTAGGAGGTGAGGCATGAGTTACAAACCAGTATGGTGGTGAGAACTGCAGTGTATGGAGGGGGGGGGGGGGGGGGGGGGGGGGGAGGGAGGGGCGAGGAAGTAAATCAGCAGGAGGGAAGGGGGGGTGGGTGTGTGTTAATGAACATGTTTATGCACCGACGCTGAGGTATTGCCATTAGTTCAGGCGGCTTGTCATTACTCTCTCCGCCTCTCTCATCTCCTCTCCTCCACCTTCACCTCTCTCTCTCCCTCCCTCTCTCTCTCTCTCTCTCTCTCTCTCTCTCTCTCTCTCACACACACACACACACACACACACACACACACACACACACACACACACACGCACGCACGCACGCACGCACACGCACGCACGCACACACACACACACCACAAATGTCGAACTTCTTAGCTGTATTTACAAAGGGGCATTTTTGTGACAAGCTGGCACATGTCGCCGGATTGTGCGCATTATCCTGCAAAATTCAGTTTACGTGTTGTACGATATATATCCTCCCGTACCTTGATCGTAAACATCATCCAAGTAAGAGTAATGAGAGCAAATTAATTAGAACGAACCACTGTGCAATATGAAATTACATTAGTCGTCGAAGACAAGACATGTGGTTCCCATGCTGCGCTGTTTTGTATTCAAGATGGACATGCACTGCGCCGCGCCACGTTTTGCCATAAAGGGTCACCCTCTTCTCCCTACTTCTTGCTATATTCTGTCACTTAGTTGTGGACTAGACAAGGATTATCCTAACAGTCAACGCACGCGGCACGCACTATTAGGCAGTACATTCGTGGACAGTGAAACTTCTGATTCACTGTACAGTTATTATGTCAGCGATTGAGATCCGGCAGAAAACCTTAAACTGGCTTGAGCGGGAAAAGAAAAACATCATCAACAACAACAACAACAACAACAACAGCAGCAGCAGCAGCAGCTAATACATAACACAGAACAAAATCTTACGCCATGACCACTTCTTCGGGGAAAAAAAAAAAGAAGAAGAAATAAGCAGCAACAAACAGGAGCGGAAATACAAAGCAGCGACAGGATTGGGAGTCAGTTACAAGCAGAGCGTCGCTGATAATGTCAGAAAGCGTTCGTTGGAGGTGGGGGTGGGGGTGGGGGGGGGACGCTGGTGACGTTCTCTCCGTCTCTGTCCTTCCTTGTCTTTGTACTGGTAAATACCATCATCCCGACACACGCACGCAAAACATGCAAGCAAGCACATGCACGGGAAAGCCCGTTAATGGTTGCGAGGCACACACACACACACACACACACACACACACAGCGCGAGGCGTTTCAGAGAGAGACAGACTGACAGACGGACAGAGCGACAGACGGACGGATGGACAGGCAGACAGACAGACGGACGGACAGCAGACAGACAAACAAACAGAGACAGACAGACATAGGGATACACTTCAGGAAACACGCACATACACTAACTCACGCTCACACACACACACACACACACACACACACACACACACACACCGCGTGACCAAGCGACGACAGAGATCGCGATTCAGCCAGAGACACCTATTTAGAAGAGACGCGTACCCAGAGAAAGAGGTGCAGCAATATCACTCTTAATTCCAGCTTGAGATTCGGAAACTTGATGGCTTTCACATTCGCCAAGGCCAACAGTATCACGCGCTATCTCTGTCCGTAACAGTTATCAGCAAGTCGGGTCAGTCTCAATGGCGCTGATCGATTTTCGGTGGGAAAGGGCGGCACTCTGCGAATGATAACGGGCGCTGACCTCTTGGTATCTTTCCGACGTAATTTATCGCCATTGGAATTGCGATCAAAGGCTGTTGACAACGTGTGCAGTGACAATGGATGAATGATGGGGAGTGCGAGCACATTCGTTCAGTTGCGTCGCCTAAAAATATTTGCGACGGCGTTTTTTGTTGTTGCCCCCCCCCCCCCCCCCCCCCCCCCCCCTTTTTTTTTTTTTTTTTGTCGTGACATCAGAGACAGCTGTAGGAATTGCCGATAGATTACCTGGCTGTCTAGCTATATAGCCAGGCACAAAGATGGATCATTTGCCTTGGGAGTAGTAGGCCTAAACTGAAAAAAGAAAACTTGAAGAACAAGAAAAACTCGAAAAAATTTATCAAGAAGAAGAAGAAGAAAAAAAGAACAGAAAGAAAAAAAAGGAAGAAGAACAAGAAGACGGAGAAGGAAGAAGAGGAATGCAAAAAAAAAGGAGAAGACGAGACGACGACGACGACGACGACGACGACGACGACGAAGAAGAAGAAGAAGAAGAAGAAGAGAAGAGATAGAGCAGAGGCAGAAGAGAAAGAGAAAACGAATTGTCAAAAAGAAGATGGACCACTTGCCTTCAGATGAGGAGTATATTAAACAATCAATTCCCCACACAAATATGTTTACACACGCGCGCGCGCACACCTACACACACCTACACACACACACACACACACACACACACACACACACACACGCGCGCGCGCGCACGCACGCACGCACGCACGCACGCACGCACGCACGCACGCACGCACGCACACACACACACACACACACACACGCACGCACGCACGCACACTCATACACAAACCCGATTGAACGAGATTTTTACGAACATGCAAATCTGTTTTTTTTTTTTTTTTTTTATAAAATCTTAGATAAAATGAAAAATATCTATTTCTTTCGGGAACCTAAAAAAATCACATTTGCTGGAACTTTTCTGAATGTGGTTTTCAAAATCTGCTGTGAAGTGTTTACGTCTGACATCATGCGAGTCCCCCAACACTCTATAAGAACGCGTTTTATTGTAGATGTTAGGCCTACATCACGCTGAATGCACCACGGGGCTTCTTTACGTTTTATTGCAGATGTTAGGCCTACCTCACACTGAATGCACCACGGAGCTTGTTCACTTTTTTAGGCAGAAATACCACGGAGTGAGTGCACAGGAGTGCCTGAGTGTAAGGAGCACTAAATCGTTCCTTCTTCACGGTCACCAGTGGCAGATGGTCAAACCTCCCAGGCTTTGGACAGATTGTGTTTGTTGTCCGTCTGCACGTTCTACTCCTCTCGTCGGAGGTCTTGGACATAAAACTGAGCTTTGAGTTTCAGATCGGTGTATGGGATAGAATCTAAGAACATGCTGAATTCTTCGTTTGAAGCATTCGTGGCAGGATGATCATCCACTTCATTGCTTCGAATGACAGGACAAGAAACCCAAACAAAAAATATGCTGTGATCATCAGATTTCAGAATGGAGAACATTTCGAAAAGAAAAAGCAATAGAGAGTGCTTGACACGGCGGTCATCAACTGCCTTAAAAGCAGAAAGGGAGTGAAAGAGAATGAGAAAGTCCTCCTCATGTCTTCATGTAGAGACCACGTGAAGCGCCAGCACTAACGCTGTAAGCTCCGCAGAGTAGATGGAGCTGATTGAGGGAATGTGTTTTCACAATCCTGACAGGGAGCACTCGAGCAGTGAGCAGTAGAATCCACTCATTCAGGTTTGGAGACATCAGTAAATATTGTTTGAAATAATGGAAGTTTAGAACAAAGTTCAAGGAAAAAAAAAGTCTTGTACGCCAGATGACTGGTGTAGTCATTAGGATGAGAGCATCTTGAAGATCACAACAGGTCTCTGGAATGTCCATGGTGGATTGTCTAGAAGTCTGGGCATGTTACACAAGGCTTCAAGATAAATGTCTGCGTTGTTCAGATGGGAAAGCGTTTTTTCAGATGGGAAAGAATACGCTTTTTCTCAGAAATGGAATTGAACTCGGGTTCTCTTCAGTTCTCTTGTTGAAGTTCGCCTGAAAACTTGATTCATAAGCAGAGTTTGAGGGTTCAGAGATGAGGTTCAAACAATACTTCAGACAAACTTTTTGTCAACATTTGGAAAAACGGTTTCCGCAGCCTCTGCATACAGACCATACATAGCTGCAGTGCGGTGTGCCCCTGGACAGAGTCGAAGCGTTTTGAAGTAGAAAGGTCTCGCTGGCAAAGCGGTTGTCGAGTACGGAGTGAATCAGAGGCCTGTAAAGATGGAGAAAGAGGTTGGTTGTTTGTCCGTTTTTTTTTCACAGTTTGGCTCCCCAATTCGTGTATGCCCCATCTTGAAGAATGTTCATTGTTTTCCGACAAGAAGATTTATTAGTGCTGAATGTGACTTAAAAAGAGGGGTTTTTGATCAAAAATAACGCCCAGAAATTTGACTCTCTTCACAGCTAGAATGACGGATTTCTTCAGATGAATTTCAGGTTCAGCAAAGTACTGTCGAAAGTTGTGAAAGTGAATACACTGAGTTTCGGTAACTGAAGAGTTTAAAAACTACTTTCCTCGTTGCACTGTCTGATCTTGTTGTCGTTGTTGTTGTTGTTGTTGTTGTTGTTGTTGTTGTTGTTGTTGTTGTTGTTGTTGTTGTTGTTGTTTGTGTGCTGCTGCTGCTGCTGCTGCTGCTGCTGCTGCTGCTTGTTTTGTTTTGTTTTGTTTGTTTGTCGCTGTCTCATCTTCCATGCCACTTCAGTGGCATTACACCCCGTCTCAGCCACAGCCTGGCATGCCCCCCCCCCCCCCCCCACACACACACACACACACACACACACACACAACCCAGCACCAGCAATCCAGAAGGAGCATCCAACAATGTTTGAACTTATCTATACGAAGTCGGAGTCGATGTTGTGCGCCAGATAATGAGCCCAGCTGCTGAAAGTGCAAACGCATCAACAACTGGAGAGGACTGGGAACCTTGGTTGCAGACTAGACTATGTCATTAATTTTCATGCTGGAGAGCGCAGGGGGATTCTCCCCTTGGGCACACCCAGCTCCTGCCCTGAATGTCAGGCAGCGCGGTGCCAACATGGACTTGAAACTGCCGATCAGCTAGGAAGTTTTATTACGGACAGGCAGATCAGAAGAACGAGAACAAAGACAAAAAGTAAGTGGGAAAAAAAAAGACGAGTATGAAGAAACAACTTGAGGAAGAGGAGAACAAGAACAAGAAGAAGAAGAAGAAGAAGAAGAAGAAGAGAATGAAAGAAGAGGAGGAGGAAGAGGAGAGGGAAAAGAAAGAAGAAGGAGGGAAAGAAGAAAGGGAAGAGGAGGGAGGAAAGAGGAGGAAGGAAGAAAGAAGGAGCAGAAGGAGGAAGACGAAGGAGAAGGAAAGAAGAAAGAAAGAAAGGAGGAGAGGAGGAAGGGAAGAAGAAGGAGAAGGAAGAAGAAGAAGAAGGAGGAAGAAGAGCAAAGAGGAGAGGAGGAGGAGGAGGAGGAGGGAGGAAGAAGAGAAGAGAAGAGGAGGAGGAAGAGGAGGGGACGAGGAGAAAAAAGAAGGGAGGAGGAGGAGGAGGAAGAGGAAGAGAGGAACGAGGAGGGAGGAAAGAAGGAAGAAGGAAAAAAGAAGAAGAAAGAAGAGAGAAAGAGAAGGAGGAGGAGAGTGGAGAGAAGAGGAGAAGAGGAAAAAGAAGAAGGACGATCGAGAAAAGAAGAAGAAAAAAAGAAGAAAGAAAGAAGAAAAGAGATTAGAAGAAAAGAAGAAAGAGGAAGAAAGAACAAAGACGATCGAAAAGAAGAAGAGGAAAAAGAGAAAAAGAAGACGAAAAGAAGGAAGAAAGGAGAAAAAACGAAGGAGAAGAAGAAGGAGGGAGGAGCAGGAGGAGGAGGAGGAGGAAAGTAGAGAAGGAGAGAAGGATAATAGAAGGAAAGAAAAAAAAAAAAGAAAAAAAAAAGGAAAAAAAAGAAGATGACGACGACAATGCGGAAAGAAGAAGTCATAAACAAAAAAAGAAAAGTCTTCAGTGAATACGTCCTCATTCACACTGGGTCGCACTCACGACGAAGACCCGACTAGACCATGGGGGAATTCCTTCTGTCTGTACAGGGAAGCCCTATGTAACTTGTAAGATATACCTTCGTGCAGATTGCATACTGGGTCACCACGTACTTCACTCTTTCTCATCTTAACAAATGAAAGAAGCTCCATAGTGCATACTGTGCGATAAGCCACCCAGCATTAAACATTTCTTTTTTTTCAATCACTTATTTATCTATTTCATTTATTTCATTTTTTCAAAAAGATTTGGGAATGTATGCGGTCAAAGTCACAAAGATTTGACTACACTCTCTCTGAAGACCCTTGTTCCGCGATGCTCCACCTGATGTGATTCTTCATTTTGTAGAGGATCTAGTTGCAAAGTGAGACGACTGCAGGCGGAAATCTAAACAAATCTTAAGTAAATGTTAGCGAACCGCCCAGAGAAACGTGGACAAACGAGTCACAAGACAAGTTGTTTGTCCACGTTTCTCTCTGGGCGGTTCGCTAACATTTATTTAAGATTTGTGGAGGAATCAATATTTTTAATTTGACCTGATTTAAGAATTTATTCATGAATTATACTTGGTTTAAGACTGGTCTTTTGAAACTGAAAGCTTGTCTTGCTTAAGTCTTAAGATGTTAAAACCTATATGTGGTGCTGTTTTAACTAAATAACAGCCCTGATACGGCCACCGTGGTCGGTTGGGCTACACAGTCTTCATGACTTGACTTGATGATCCGTCTTAAAAACAACAGGGACCGACAACAAAAAACAAAACAAAACAAGGAATAAGAAAAAAAAAAAAAAACACTATTCTGTTTGTGTTACGTCCCATGAACAGATGGGCTGACTTCATGCCCAAGCTAGGATGTCACATATCGATTTTTTTCATTCACAACTTACAGACTTCATGCAGGATGACCCCCAAACTTATGCAATCATCTCAGACTCTCTATGGCTGGTCGTTTATTTACACAACACTTAATTTAATTGTTCAAACAGTTAAGAAAAAAAAAAATGTGTGTGTGTGTGTGTGTGTGTGTGTGTGTGTGTGTGTGTGTGTGTGTGTGTGTGTGTGACTTACTTATTCACTTTCTGCGTCTCTACTGCTCCCCATCGCATGAAGTTCAAATGGAGAAAAAACGAACCGATACTCTCTTTGCCGATTGTATTGTAAATCTCTACCAATTTAAAGGGCTCTATTAAGATGTTTTTTTTTTCCCTCTTCACTTGTGAGCTAATCTATCAGGGTCACATTTGAAAAACAATGCAACAGTCAATGCTGCACATCGGACGGAAAACGTAACAACCCTTAAATTGTTCGCGTATGATGGCGCGAGAATTATAGTAACTGTTAAATGTTTTGTGAAAACTGCTGATTTTTCCGTTTTTAATCGACCGATATAGCTCTGAACGCGATCGAATACTGAGTCCTAAATGTATTGTTGCTGATGGGTAATACGTATTATTTCAACTGTTCAGCAGCACTGAAATACACAATTAACAGGATGAGAGAAACCTTGTTGCCGAGTGATGTATTATCTCCCTTGGAATTAGGCCCACATCTGATTTTGTTTTCTTTTTTTCCCGAGGGTATCTACAGGTGTATTTATGGTTTTCAGCATTGTGGCTGCTGCCAGGTAACTGATTTACTTCCAAAAACTACCCACTGCATAGAATAATGCCGATGCAGCATTTTCCTCAAACGTTTCGTAACAAATAGGTAATTCATTTATTTGTTTCTCTCTCTCTCTCTCTCATCTCTCTCTCTCTCTCTCTCTCTCCCTCTCTCTCTCTCTCTCTCTGTCTCTGTGCGTGTGTGTGTGTGTGTGTGTGCGTGTGTGTGTGTGTGTGTGTGAAATGTGTGAACTTTTTTTCTATGAATCACTCACTTGCACATTTTAACATTGTTTTTATTTTTTTCCGTGGAAACTGCTACATTGTTACATTTTACGCTGTATCAGGCTCTCCATACCGATCTCGATCATCTCTCTCTTTGCTAATTAGCCGATGCGTGCAGCACAGAGAATTAGAGCCAGGGATACACATTGAATATTTAATAGACGTCCGTGGCTAGGTCTACGCTTACGTGCTAATGTCCTGTGTGTGCATGGACTCCATCTTGACGGTGAAGCCCACAGGAGATGTCTTTGGTCGTGTTTTCCATACACTGCGAGAAGAGGAGAGGAGCGGGAAGAGTGAAGAAGAGGGTGTGGTAGTGGGGAAGGGACACAGCGATGGGAAGGGCGTATTGAGAGGTAAGATTGTGCGCGCGCGCGCGCGCGCGCGCGCGTGTGTGTGTGTGTGTGTGTGTGTGTGTGTGTGTGTGTGTGTGTGTGTTTGTGTGTGTGTGTGTGTGTATGTGTGTGTGAGTGAGTGTGTGTGTGTGTGTGTGTGTGTGTGTGTGTGTGTGTGTGTGTGTGTGTGTGTGTGTGTGTGTGTGTGTGTGTGTGTGAAGGGCGGGAGAGAGGGGGTAGGAGGGATGGGGGGGGGGGGGGGGGGGGGGGGGGGGTGCTATTGTTCAAAGAATATGATGCTATCATGTAGACGTCAACTCATCAACATACAATCAGCAAGGAACAGGCCAACTGATAACAGGCCAGATCTGATACTTTTTTTTTAATGGAGCGAACAATTCTCTCTCTCTCTCTCTCTCTCTCTCTCTCTCTCTCTCTCTCTCTCTCTCTCTCCCCCCCCCCCCCCCCCCCCCCCCCCCCCCCCCGCCTCCTCTGTTGCTCTCCCCTGGCTTCATACCATTCCACTCTCATACACCGAAATCACTCAATGTCATCTCGTACTACTTGAACAGGCAGGTACGGTAGGTCAAACAAATCAACGTCTGTCAACGTCCGTCCGTCCTTCGATGAAACCCCGCGAGTAGTCTAGGGGAAAAACTAGCTCTGTACTAGAGCGTGATACGAAGTGAAGAAATGTGTGTGTGAGGAGAAATTTAGGTCAGCGTGGTGATCATACTCAGTTTTAAACTGGTTATATAGACTATGACTCTGCCCCATCGTTGCCGTTTGACTTGCACCTGAGAAAAAGGAGAGAAGGAAAACAAAAGAGGGGGGGAGGAGGAAGAAGAACAAAGGGAAGAGGGAAGAAAAAAGGGAGGAAGAAAACGGGAGGAAAAAAGAGGAGGGGAAAAAGGAAAAGGGAGAAGAGGAAAGAGGGAAGAGAAGGGGAAAAGGAAAGAAAACAAGGGGATAAGGATGAAAAAAAGGGGAAAAAAGAGGAAGAAAGGAAAAGGGAGAGGGAGGAAAAGGGGAAAAGAGGGAAAAGAACAAGGAAGGAGCAAGAAGAGGAAAAGGAAGGGGATGGGAAAAGGGGGGAAAAAAAGGAAAGAAAAGAGAAAGAATGAGGGGGGGGAAAGAAGGGGGGGAAAAGAAGAGAAAGGGGGAGGAAGGAAGAGGAGAGAGGAAAGGAGGAAAGAAAGAAGAAGAAAAGGAGAAGAAAAGGGGAAGTAGGAAGGAAAGGTAGAAGGGAGGAATGGGAGGGAAAAAGGGGGGAAGGAGGGGGGGAGGGGGGGGGGGAAATAAGAGGGAAAGGGAAGGGGGGGAGAAAGGAGGAGTGGAAAGGGGAGAAGGGGGGAGGAGGGAGGAGAAAGGGAAGAGGGAGAAGGGAAAGAAAAGGGGGGGGGGAGGGGGAGGGAGCGAAAAAAGGGGGGGAAAGAGGGGGGGGGGAGGGGAAAGGGGAGGAACGGGTAAAGGGAAAGGCAAAAAATGAAAGGGAAACAGGAGGAGGAAGAAGCCGAGAAAAGGAAAGGGAACGAGAAGAAGGGAGAGAAGGTAAGAGAATAAGGGGGGGGGGGGAAGGGGAAGAGGAGAAAAGAGAGAAAAAAAGAGGGGGAAAGGAGGGGAAAAAGGAGGGGAAAGAGAGGGAGGGACAGAAGGGGGAGGAGAAAGGAGAAAAACAAGAAATGGGGGAGGGGGGGAAAAAAAGGGAAAGTGGAAGGGGACGGAAAAAAGAAAGAAAAAAAAGAAAACGAAAGAAAGAAAAAAAAAAAAAAAGTGGGGGAGGGTGAAAAGAAAAGAAGGAAAGGAAGATGGGAAGAAGAAAAGAAGATGAAGGACGGGGAATGGAAGAGGAAAAAAGGGGGGGAAGAAAAAAAAAACGAGGGAGAAAGGGAAAAGGAAAAAAAGAAAGGGGTGAAGAAAGAAGAAGAAAAAGAGAAAAAGGGAAAGAAGGGGATGGGAAAAAAAAAAAGGGGAAGAAGGGGAGGGGGGGGAAAAAAAAAAAGAAAAAGGTGGAGAAAAAAAAGGAAAGAAAAAAAGGGGGAAAAAAGGAAGAAAAAAAAAGAAAAAAAACGAGGAAAAAAAAAGAAAAAAAAAGGGGGAAAAAAAAAAAGGGGGGGGGGAGGGGGAGAAAGAAGGGGGGGGGAAAAAAGTCGGAGAGAAAAAACTGAAAGGAAAAAGAAAAAAAGAAAGGAAGAAGAAAGGAGAGGAGAGGAGAAGAAAACAAGGAGGGGGGGAAAAGAGTGGAAAAGAAGAAGAAGGAAAAAAAAGGGAAGGAGAAAAATGGACAGGGAAGGGGAGAGAACGGGGAAAGAAAGGGGAAAAGAAAAAAAAGAAGATGAAGGAGGAAGGGGGGAGAAAGAGGAAGAAGGGGGAAAGGAAGAAGAGGAGGGAAGGAGAAGGGAAAAGAAGAAAGGGATGAAGAATAAGGGATTGGAGAATAGGGGAATGAAAAGTAAGAGGAAGGAAAGGAAAAGAAGGTGGAGCACAGATGGGGGAAGATCAGGAGGAAAAAGGAGGAAGAAGAAGGGGAAGAGGAACGAAAAGAGAAAAGGAAGGGAAAGGAAGGGGGGGGGAAAAAAGAGAAAGGAGAAGGGAGGAAGGGGGGGAAGGGAAGGAGGGAGGGAAGAGGAGAGGAAAAAAGAAGGAAAAAAAAAGAAGAAGGGGGAAGACGAAGAAGAGAAAGGAAGGAAAAAAAGGAGAGGGGGAAAGAAGGGGAGGGGGAAAAAAGAGAAGAAGAGGGAAAAGGGGAAGGGGGGTTGAGAAAAGGAAGAGGGGAGAATAAGGGAAGGAATGAAGGGGGGGAAAGGGAGGGGGGAAAGGGAAGGGGGAGGAAAGAAAAGGAAAAAAGGAAAGAACGGGGGAAGAAAGGAGGAAAAGAAAAGAAAGGAAAGGAGAAGGGAGGAGAAAGAAGGGGAGAAGAAGGGGAAAAGGAGAAGGGGGGAGGCAAGGGAAAGGAAGGGGAGGGGGAAGGGGAAGGGGAAAACGAAAAAGAGAAGGGGGAGGAAGGAGAAGGGGGGGAAGGGCGAGGAAAAAGGAGGGAGGAGGGAGGGGGGAGGGGAGAAGGAAAAAGTGAGAAGGAGAGAAGAAAGGGGGGGGAAAAAAGAAGGGAAAAAAAAAAAAAAAAAAACAAAAAAAAAGGGAAGGGGGGGGGGGGAAAAAGGGGGGGAAGAAGAAAAGGGAAAAAAAAGAAGAAAGGGGGAACCAGAAGGGGAGGGGGGAAGAAAAGGGGGGGAGAAAGGAGGACAAAGAAAAGGGGAAGGGGAGGGGAGAGGAGAAAGAGGGAAGAAGGAAGGGGAGAAAAGAAAGAACGGGAGGGAGGAAGAAGGAAGGGGGGGGGGGAGGAGACAAGAAGGAGGAAAAGAAAAAAAGAGGAGGGGGAGAAAGGAGAAGAGGAAGGGAGAAAAAGGAGGGAAAAGGGAAAAGGAGAGAAAAAGAAAGAAAGGGAAAAAAGAAAGGGAAGAAAAAGGGGGAAGAAAAAGGCACAAAGGAAAAGGGAAAGGGGAGATAGGAGAAAAGAGAAAAAGGGGAGAGAAAAGGGGAAGATTAAAGAAGGGGAAAAGAAAAAGAAGAAGAAAAGAAAAGGAAGAGGGAGAGGAGGGGAAGGAAGGAAAAGAGGGAAGGAAAAAAAAAAGGGGAGGAGAAGGGAAAGAAGAGGGGAGAGAAGGAAGAAGGACGGGCGAAGTGGAAGAAGGGTTGGAAAAGGAAAAGAGAAAAAAAAAAGGAAAGGGGAGGGGAAAAGAAAGGGGAGGAAGAAAGGAGTTGGAAGGAGGAGAAGAAAAAAGAAAGGAGAAGAAGGGAAGAAGAAGAAAGGAAGGGAAAAGAGGAGGAGGGAAAGAGGGAAACAGAGAAAGGAAAGGGGAGGAGGGGTAAGGGGAGAAAGGAAGAAAGGAAAGGGGGGAAAGAGAAAAAAAGAAGGAAGGAAGAATCTCATCAGAAAGAAGAGGAAGAGAGAGAAGAGAAAGGAAAGGAAAGGAAAGAACGAGAAGAGACGAGAAGAGCAAGGGAAGGGATGAGTGAGAAGAAGAAGAAGAAGGGAAAAGAGAGGAGGAAGATAAAGTTAAAAAAAGGTAAGAGGATTTGGAGGAGAAGGTTAAGAAAAGGAAAGAGAATGAGAAGGAGGGGAAAGGAAAGGGAAAGAAAGAGGGGAAAGGGGAGGGGCAGCAAGTTGAGAAACCGAAGTTCAGGAAGAAGGAGAAGTAAGAAGGAACGGAGAAACAGGGGAGGAGGGAAGAGGAGGAAGGAGGATGAGGGGCAGGAAAAGAAAGACAGAAAAAAGGAGGAAAGAGAGAGGAGGAGAGAGACAGGAGGAGGAGAGTGGAGATGGGGGGAGAGCAATCAATTTGCGCTTTTATTGTCAAGTACTCAGAGGAGAAAGAACATATGGAACGAGTGAGGGAATGTAAAGACACAGATGAGGTATCAAATGAGAAGGAGAGAGGAAGAAGAGGGAAAAAGAAGAAGAAAGAAGGGTAAAGGGGGAAAAAAAGGATGAGGAGGAGAGGGAGGAGGGGGAGGGGAAAAGAAGGGGAAGAGAGAGAAGGAGACAAAGGGATGAGGGAAGGGGAAAAAGACGAGTGGGAGGAGAGGTTAGGAAAACAGACGTAGAAAGAATCTGAAATTCAGGAGAGGAGGAAAGAAGCGGAGGATGGGAGTTGGGGAGAAAGAAAGGACGAGCAGAGTGTGCAGAAGATAGAAGAGGAGGAAGAGGAGGAGGGGGAGGGGGTGCGGAGGCAAGAAAAGAAGAATGGTGTGGAATAATGGAAGTAGAGGAGAAAAAGAAGAAGAAGAAGGAGGAGGAGGAATTAGGAGGAAGGCTGAGAGGATTCAGGCTTAAGAAAAAAGGGGGAAGAATGTATGGCAAACGGAATCGTTGTGGAGGAGTATAATGCTGAGTAGATGAGAGACACAGATCAAAATTACGAGAGAGAGGGAGAGAGACAGACAGACAGACTGGACAGAGACAGAGAACAGGTACCGAGACCAACAAGGACAGACAGACATGAGGGATGGTCGAACTCAGGATACTGAAAATCGAGGTTCACTCCCTACAAGAACAGAATCGCATTTGCCAACAATACTGTGACACGTCGGGTACTGGGTGGTTTGTGACTGGGGGATTGCCACTGGGATTCTCCCCTGGCGCGGGAGAGGAGAGCGGCCACGGGCTGGAGGGCGGGGAGAGGGCGGGGGAGAGAAGAGAGACAGCCCAGACAGACTCCTCTTAACCCGCTTGACCAGCCAGAACTCTTACCCAGCTCCCTTCGCTCTCTCTCGGCTTCCTCTCCTGCCAGGTCCATCCCTGCACAGAATAACCCCATTCTGCACCGTCCAAGCCGTCCGCATGACCACTTCCCATCTCCTGTGTTTTGCTAGGTGACTTGCCGAGGGTGCGCCCAGGGTTGTATATCTGTTGCGCCACTCTTCGTTCCCGTGTCACCCAGTTTGGGCCAGTGTTGTGTGGTGTTGGTCGCCCGTAGTTTCATCTCTGACTCAGGCTTCCTAAAATATTAACCCACACACCCCAGATCTGGCATTGTTGAGGCCAAAGTGCGTCTTTTGCAATCCGTCTTAGATATCAGAAGAGATTGACGAGAGTGACCAGTAATTTGAGTGATGGTGGGTGGTGGGGGGGGTGGAGGATAATTGAGGACGATGATCATGCTGATCATGTCCCGAGATAACCATTAAGCAAATACATGCTTTTATAAATATCTACCCTTGGCATGTGTGGTGAGACTCACTAACTAGCTGCTAACTCTCTCAATCTTAGCACTGGTAAACATACAGAACTTTTATGGAGCAAAGAGACATGATTCTTCAAACGAGAGAGCAACATGGAAATGAGTCTGTGTGTGGGATCAACGGGGAGGGGGGAAACCGAACGGGGGGAAGGATAATGACCAGACGACATGATGAATGATGATGAGAGTGTTCCAAGATAACAATTTGGTGAGCAACTACCAGGCCTATTTTTGCATAAAGAAACCAAGGTACGACCCTGGCACAGTTTGGAGAAGGACTAAACGTAACTAGTACTAGAAACTAAGCAGATCTCTAGCAATGGGTGAAACTTACAAAAACTTTTAAGAAAACATACATGGTCTTGAAAATAAAGGGGATAACCGGTTGGCGGCGCAAAACGACTCCGTTTGATTTTTTTTTTTGCCACAAAAGAGTATCGGCTCGGCCTGGGAAGGGCGATTTGAAATCGAGCGAACCCGACCCTCGCTTTTTCCCCTTGTGTGTGTGTCTGTGTGTGTGTGTGTGTGTGTGAACACTGGCTTCTGTTCAGTTAAAGTCAATGTCACCAAGGACACAACCTCCTTTTGTTCTCATTCACCTTTTGTTCGGTGGGGGCGGAGAACAGACGGAAGAGGAGATATAGACGGAATAGGGGAGGAGAGAGAGAGGGAGGAATGGAAGGGGGTGGAGGACATAGGGGGCGGGGCATCTCTATCTATTACGCTGTGGAGAGCAGGTGGGTGGAAGAGGCGTCTCTACCTATTGCTCAGTGTGGGTGCGGTAGCGGACCTACGTATACAGTCCTTAACGTTGTGGGAAAGGCCTAACCTGATTGGGGGTGATGGTGATGGTGATGGTGGGGGACGGGGGTGGTAGGCATATCTTGAGAGCAAGAGAGAGAGAGAGAGAGAGACTGGGGGAGAGAGTAAGCCGCATAACTCAGGGATGCGTAACAAACTACTTAGGAGGATTGTGGCAATAGTCACGTTGATTGGGACGGGAACGGGACGGAGGTGTAGACACAGCTAGCTAGCTAGTTCGCTGAGATAGCGGCCGTCGCTGGAATGTGAGAGGTGGTGTGTCAGAGGGAGTGACAGAACTATACAGACAGAGCGAGAACATCGTCAGTCAGTCAGTCAGTCAGTGGGTGGTTTGACCTGCCTGCTCTGTTGCAGAGAGATCACACTAAGATCATGCACTAGGCTCTTGTGCTCTGTTGCTCTTCTCGGCTCTTTCCCGCTTGTCTGTCCCTCAATCCACTTTTTGCGTTTACCCTTGGAAGGAAGTTTCAAAACAAAGTGACTGAGGGCGGAAAATGGAAACAAACTTCAGCAAAATTGAGAAAGAAATGGGGTTTGTCACCGCCAGAGATACGTACAAACAGATTACAGGACAAAAACACAATGCATTTTGACCTCTTGGGTCTTCTTCAGGCAAAAAAAATAACGTTTAGGACAGTGAAAACGAAGAATGAGAAACAACTTATCTACTCATATTCGGCGCAAATGGCTGTTGGAACACGAGAGAAGAGAGAGAGAGAGAGAGAGAGAGAGAGAGAGAGAGAGAGAGA
>JADBJO010000249.1:712500-720000 GCA_016801955.1 Conus betulinus | reverse complement strand
CTTTTATCAAAAGTACCCGATCAAAGAATGCTCTATCAGATACCAGTCCGTGTGGGCTGTGTCTTCGTTGGGTAGGCCCATGGCATCGTTACGACATTCCGACCGTAGGCCATAGGCGTTAGTATATATTCAGGTCAACGTCCACACCTACCTACGGTGATATGGCAGACGGAGATAGCCATCACAAGACGATGGGGGTAGGACATCACACTGATACTAACAACACAGTGGGAGGGGCGCCAGCGTCATTCGAACTCTAACACTTGACGGGAGAATTCCAGTCTCTGAGCAAGTAAGCCAATCAGGCACAAAGGCCATGAGCGTGGACAGGGAGGGAGGGGTGGACAGAAAAGAAATTGACGTCAGAGGGTTTCACTGGATACCAACCTGGCTCAGTGGTCAGGGCACGGAGATCGTGGTCAAAGGTTTCGAGTTCGAATCACGCTAGCGCCCGACGGAAAACATCTTCGCTGCCCATCGTTGATGTGTTGTCGCCCTGGTGGTGTATGTGTAGTGAAGATAGGCCCCCACCACCCCCAGTCTCCTGTAATGGCTTATCCCCCGTCTGCCCGGATTTTCACTGTCGGGCTGTTTCGACGGTAAACCTGAGCGTAAACAGAAATTTTAGACACACACACACACACACACACACACACACACACACACACACACACACACGAAAATTAAGGGTAGGTCGTCTTCATGGAAAATTTGGGTGAGAGAGAGAAGGTGGGGATGGAGAGACAAGGGTTGGGTTTGTGTCAATGTACGCAAATATGTTCGTACGTTAGCACATCCATGGGAGTTAAGAGAACAAGTACTCCTCACTATATGTTACGCTGAAGTTGCCGTACTAATTAGATGACGTTTTGAGCTAATGATAATGAAGATATTGCGCACCAAAAATGCTATCATTGTTGTTGTTGTTGTTGTTGTTGTTGTTGTCGTTGTTGTTGTTGTTCGTTATAACTCATCATCATCATAATCGTCGTCGTCGTCGTCGTCGTCGTCGTCGTCGCTGTCGTTGTTTATTGTTATACTACTACTACTACTACTACTACTACTACTACTACTACTACTACTACTACTATCATCATCATCATCGTCGTCGTCGTCGTCGTCATCGTCATCATCATCATCATCATCATCATCATCATCATCATCATCATCATCATCATCATCATCATTTTCCGGGACTCGTAAAAGTTATTCTTCCAAAACATTGCGAAGACCAACATTTCTGACCCGGTATATGTTTGTGTCTTTGTAGATTGGAGTTCGTCAAAGGCGCTTTTGTCTTCCTCAAGAAGGTGCTGTTTTCATTCGCAACTTTTGCTTCGTTTCGCCGTTTGCCAATCTGCGCAAAAACCGCTACACCGATTTTTTGAACGACTATTGGTAAAAAGACGGATGGTAGCCCAAAGATGAATTCAACTTGGAACTTGGGTACAAATTTGTGGAGCTGATCCAAACCAAAAGACAGACCCAGGGTCAGTTCGACGCTGACAAAGATCGACTCTGTCTAGTCTAGTTTTTCAAGGTATTCTCATTCTCTCTTTTGGTTTCAACAACCCATTAATCGAAATTTAGAAAGAGTAGGGGTTAGTTACCGCCAAAAACAGAGACAAAGTACAGGACAAAACATCTATGTCGTTGGTGGTAACTTACCCCCTCTCTTTCTAAATTTTTTGCTTCATTTTCCGCCCTCGGTCAGTCCGTTTTTTGAAACCATTAAGTAAAGTAAAGGTAACGAGTTCTGCTTTTAGTAATCGCTTCGCAAATGAAATTCTCGAGAACTAGGATGGTGAATAGTTTTGATTGTTTTTGCTGGATAACGGCGTATTCCCGAGAAAGATTATGATCCATCGTTTGAAGTCTTTATCTTGATAATGACACGTTCCTGACGTACATGATGATCAGTTATCTGGATGTGTTGCTTTTGAAAATAAGATGGGTTGGACTGTTTACAATGAAAATGGCATATTCCTCAAAAACATGAAGACAGCGGTTGTTTTGAACTGTGTGATTCGATCATGATTCAACCTCGAGAAATATAACAATGAGCACGGCGCAGTCATAAAGTCGGCTCTTTTTGTCTGCTGAAAACACACACACACACACACACACACACACACACACACACACACACACACACACACACACACACACACACACGCACGCACGCACGCACGCACGCACACACAAAAAGAGCACTGGGCGTCAAATCCTTACGAAACAAAGTCCTCGTCAGGACAGGACCGAATAGGATGGAACAGAGAAGAGCAGGACGGGGGAGAGCTAGACAGGACAGGACAGCAAAGTAAGGATAGGACAGTGTGAGACAGCATAGGACAGAAACGGGACAGGACGGGAGAGGGTAGGGCAGGGCAGGGTAGGGCAGGGCAGGGCAGGGTAGGGCAGGGCAGGGCAGGGCAGGGCAGGGCAGGACAGAACAGAGACAGGGGACAGGGCAGAATGGGACTGGATGGGACAGGACAGGACAGGAAATGGCACGGCAGGACAGAATGGGACTGAGCAGGACAGGAGAGGTCGTGACATCACGACACAACATGGCAGCTTCTAAACCTCTCACAGTTCTACACAGCACGACATAACGACGTTGTATTACACAACACTGGAGTACACAACACGACACAACCCAACGCAACACCGCGCTACACAGAACTACTTAGCCAAACAGTGCACCACAACAAAGCACAACATGACCCAGCACAGTACTACAACATACAGTGGAATACAACACAAAGTCTACAGCAGAACGTAATTCGGCATTACACTATCCAACGTCATTCATCGCGGAACAAAGAAGCCTCAATGTAACAAAAAATACAATACATCACAGTTCGACTCAACGCAATCGCAACACACCACCATACAAAACGATGTAACACAAACACAACACGGCAAAACACAGCACAGCACAACACAACACAAACACGACACGACACACACACAACACAACACAACACAACACAGCACAGCACAGCACAGCACAGCACAGCACAGCACAGCACAGCACAACACAACACAACACAACACAACAGAACACAACACAAGGAGCACTATTCGATGAGATGGGGGAGTGAGGTGGACAAAATGCAAGCGAAAAGAAAAACAGGAAATTTTCCACGTTTAAAGTTATCATTTTGACTATCAAAATTCAATTGCGCTCGGCAAAGACACTTACGAGCACTACGACGTCTAATGAATAATAAATATAATATAGAATTTGTAGACTGGAAGGATGGTGGGACAGGGGAAGCGGGGGTGGTGGTAGTGGTGGTGGTGGTGGTGGTGGTGAGGACTGAGTGGGAGTGTGGAGAGTTGGGGGACTGGTAAGTATTGCTCCTCAGCGACAGAACAATTGATCAGAGATGGGACAAACCTTAGCCTTGTACCCACCACCAAGAGGGCGGAGTCTGACATGTCATGACTATATGCCTCTTCAGGCTGGGCTGTGTCCTTTGGGGCCGTACGTGAGAGTGCATAAGGGTTTGTGCGCTGGCTGTGCAAAAGGTTGAAGTGCTGATTCAGCGAATTTCATGGCTCGGCATTGTAGTTTCTGTTCACAGGGTTCATTGTGTGTGTGTCTTGTTCCTCGTTGACATGAAGATATGGCGACCTCTCTCTCTCTCTCTCTCTCTCTCTCTCTCTCTCTCTCTCTCTCTCTCTCTCTCTCTCTCAACAAATTGCCATTGTGATTTGGTTTGCTTGTATCTTGATGTAATAGTTTGCCTCCTAAATCTTTCCACTACAACAATATGGCATTGTTCATCGTAAATGCTCTCCATACACGCTTGTAGGAGCCAGTGTCCTACTTGACTAAAAGGAGATTCATTTATTCATTCATCCATTCTGTCTGCCTGTCTGTTTGTCTGTATCTGTCTGTCTGTCTGTCTGTCTGTCTGTCTGTCTGTCTGTCTGTCTGTCTCTGTCTCTGTCTCTGTCTCTGTCTCTCTCTCTCTCTCTCTCTCTCTCTCTCTCTCTCTCTTCAAAACATTCATTTATTTTGCATGCATTTTAATTCATAGAAGTATTGTTCCTTTTTTCTTTATTATCTTGGCAGTCGAAACCTTGTGGTACGGATCATGTTGAACACTATTGGAAGTGGTTCTTAAGTGGTAGTGCCCCATTTATATTTTCTGCCTTCCCTCCTTCCTTCCTTCCTTCCTTCTCTCTCTGTCGCTGTTAATTTGTCTGTCTGTCTGTCTGTCTGTCTGTCTGTCTGTCTGTCTGTCTGTCATCCACTTCTTAATACTATCTGCTTCTGTCCATCTGTCTGTCTGTCTGTCTGTCTGTCTCTCTCTCTCTCTCTCTCTCTCTCTCTCTCTCTCTCTCTCTCTCTTACACACACACACACACACACAGAGGGACAGGGAGAGAGAGGGAGAGACATGCTCGCGCGCGCGCACATACACACACACACGCGCGCGCGCGCGCGCGCGCGCACACACACACACACGCACGCACACACACACATACAAAAGTAAAAAAGCAGTACAAAAATGAGCGCGTTTTAAATGAACTAAATGCTGCGTGTTCTGATACCAATTCCAGAGCGTTTTGGCAAAAAAGTCAAGTCACTGACATCAACCAAATGTAGTGCAATCAGCGGATGACTCTGATTTCGGCCGGGAGGTTGATGATGTTCTAAATGATCATGTATCTGGAAATTGCAGTGATTGTTTAAATGCCCAAGGAGATGGGGACATTTCAGAGGTTGAAATTCGTAGTGCTATTCGTTCATTAAAACATGGAAAAGCAGCTGGTCCAGATGGTCTGTCCTCTGATTTTTTCATTCACGCTGAAGATGTTCTTGTTAATTTCTATATCCGTTGTTCAACAGAATTTTTGAAAGTGGGGAATACCTCAAAGCTGGACGAAAGCTGTCATATTCCCCTACACAAAAAAAAAGTAGTTCGAGGAAAACAGACAATTATAGGGGGATCTCATTGTTGAACATAATCAGCAAATTATACAGTACAGTAGTTAATAACAGACTAAAGAATTTTTGTGATGCAAATGATACTATTCCTGAAGCTCAAGCAGGTTTTCGCAAAGGTTACAGTACCACAGATAACATTTTTTCTCTTCAATCACTGGTCCAAAAATACCTGACAAAACATGGTGGTCGGTTTTACACGCTCTTTGTAGATTTCTCTAAAGCATTTGATAGTATACACAGACACAAAATGCTATATTTCATACTACAGAAAACAGGTATTCACGGAAAAATGTTCAAAACATTGAAGGCTATGTACAGAAATGTGAAAGCCGCTGTTAAAGTGGGGACCAGTATACTGAGTATTTTGACTCTGTGTCAGGTGTAAGACAAGGATGTGTTTTAAGTCCATTGTTGTTCTCTCTATTTTTGTCTGAGTTGCAAGCTGACCTATTAGACTGTGGTGCAAGAGGTATCGACATTTTTGCAGACCCACTTGGTATTTTTCTGTTGATGTATGCTGATGATATTGCTTTAGTTTCCGACTCTGTGGCAGACTTGCAGAAGAAGATAGTGTGTCTGGAAAAATATTGCCGCAAATGGGTCTGACTGTGAATATGGATAAAACCAGAGTGGTTGTGTTAAAAAATGGTGGTTTCATTAAATCAACTGAGAAATGGTGGTATGATGGTAAGCAGATTCAGGTTGAACCTAGTTACAATTATCTTGGCGTTATATTCTCAGCCACATTAAACTGGTCCAGGTGTGCAGAAAATCTGTCAGGTAAGGCTCTGAGAGCAGTGGCAGGAATTAAAAGGCTGCATGTTAAACTTCAAGGAATTCCAGTTGCTACGTTATTCAAAATTTTTGACACGAAAGTAAAACCATTCTGTTGTATGGTTCTGAAATATGGGGGTTTCAAAAATATGATGCTATTGAAAAAGTCCAGATTAAATTTTGCAAGATAATTTTAGGGGTGGAAGGGATGTCAAAAATAACATTGCCCTTGGGGAGTGTGGTAGATATCCTATCTATATTGATACATATCTTCGGCTTGTGAAATATTGGTGCAGGCTTGTGTCTATGTCCGACAACAGATATCCAAAAACAATGCTATAAAATGTTGCAAATGCACGATCACTCTGGTAGAAAAAACTGGGTTACACATGTAAGACTGTTATTGTGCACTTATGGCTTTGGATATGTATGGCAGATGCAAAATGTAGGAAATGCTCATTGTTTTATAGATCTGCTCAAACAACGTTTGAAGGATTCATATTTTCAAGACTGGCATTCTTCGCTTTCATCATACCCTGACTATTGTATGTATCACCCGGAGTTAGTAATGGCTGGTTATGTGAGTCAGTTGTCTGCTCGTGAACATCGTCGTGTTTTGTGTCTGTTTAGATGCAATCGGCTACCTCTGAACAGTATGTGTCACTCGACTCAACAAATCACTGATCCATTTGTAAACAGTGTGATGGTCATTGTATTGAAGATTTATGTCATTTCATGTTAATTTGTCCTAAGTATTCCACACTTCGCAAGAAATTTATACCCTTGTATTATTATCGTTTTCCGTCAGAATTTAAGATACAGTTATTAGGTAGAAATGTCAAAATGAATTGTTATTCAAAGTTGCAGTATACATTACTGAATCCTTAAAATAAGGAAATGAAATCTCTGTCTATAACTGATTCGTAAGGTAAATGTTGCTTATAAAATTTGCCGTGTATTTCTTGTTTCTTTGTCATCATACTCTTTCAAACTCACCTATACCATGCTAATTATTGTGCAATTCAGTTCCTCCCCTCCCCACCTACCCCCACAGCATCCACGGTCATCTGGGTTCCGTTCAGTCAGCACTTTTGTTTCCCTGCCTTTCCTACATATCCCTACATTCCCACTGTCCCCCACACTGTCCCCCAAAAAGCGTCTCCATAAGTTGCATGAGTATGGAATCAGAGGTCCCTTTCATACCTGGCTATCCAGCTTTCTCCAGCGCAGGAAGATGGCCGTCGTGATAGAGGGCGTCGCATCTGAAGAGAGCTCGGTGGATTCCGGGGTACCTCAAGGAACAGTGTTGGGCCCACTCCTCTTCCTGTGCCACATCAGTGATCTCCCGGATAGAGTCAAGTCCCAAGTTCACCTGTTTGCTGACGATTGCCTCCTTTACCGCCAGTTCAACTCCCTACAAGACCATATTCAGCTTCAAGAAGACCTCAACCAACTCGAAACCAGGGCCACTGACTGGGGTATGAAGTTTAACCCCAGCAAGTGCTACATCCTTAGTATACGGCAGTCAACCATCTACATTTACGCCCTATGTAACACCCCCCTTCAGTATGTCCACACAAATCCCTACCTTGGTATCCAACTCTCTGATGACCTGAAATAGAGTTCCCACATTGCCCACACCTGCAAGAAAGCACACACAGCACCCTTGACTTTCTCAGGAGAAACCTGCGTTTCTGCCCTCCTGCATTGCAAGAAAGAATGCCTATCTATCCCTCATCAGACCAGCCCTCGAGTATGGC
>JADBJO010000249.1:705000-707500 GCA_016801955.1 Conus betulinus | reverse complement strand
CACAGTCTGCTCAGTGGCTGGGTGCAAAGGTCATAGAAAGCCCGCCCTGTCGCAGCGCGATTTGTCCAACTACTCGTTTTGCTACATGCGTGTGTGAAGCCTGAATTTTGTGTGCAACATTTTTTTGCGGAAACAAGTTTGTGCTTTCTTTTTCTTCCTTTTTTTCCCTTTCTTTGTTTGTTTCTTTCTTTCTCTCTTTCTTTTTATTGCTTTCTTTCTTTTTTTTTTTTTTTAAACTAAGATGGTACGCAACTTTACAATCTGTGTCACTACCACATTGTTGACTTGTCTGCACCTTGCCCGGAGTGTTTGCTGTTGTTTTTTTGTTTGTTTGTTTTTTTTTTTTTCACGAGATGGGCTGCAACATGGCCGCAGCTCTCGAGACTGGTGATACCTCTTCTTCGTTCTGCCTGTGACATGTGAGGGAACAGTGTCTGTTTTGTTTTGTTTTGTTTTGTGTTGTGTTGTTTTGTTATTTGTTTTAGTCTTTGGTTTTCTTTGCTTTAAAAAAAAAAAATAGCGAACCACCAAAACAAAAACATGGACAAACGAATCACAAGACAAATCACGACGCGTTTCGACCTCTTTGGTCTTCTTCAGGCAAGATACAAAACAGTTAGGACAACGAAAATGAAAGAGCAATCACTTATCTTCATTCACTTTCGTTTGTCCGCGGGTTTTTTTTTTTTGTTTTTGTTTGTTTTTTGTTTTGTTTTGTTTGTTTTGTTTGTTTTTTTTTTTTTTTTTTTCGGTTCGCTAACATTTGTTCAAAACTTGTTCAGATTTCCGCCTGCAGTCGGCTCACTTTGCAACTAGATTTGATTTTGTTTGTTTGTTTGTTTTGTTTTGTTTTTGAACGAAGAAGGCTGAACGTTCCCCGCAGCCCTAGAGAAGGAACCATTTTATCATTCACTAACTCTGTGACTTACATATAAAATTGTTTCGTTCGTTTGTTTATGTGTGTGTGTGTGTGTGTGTGTGTGTGTGTGTGTGTGTGTGTGCCTGCATGCCTGTCTGTCTGTCCATCTGTCTGTCTCTGTCTCTGTCTGTCTGTCTGTGTCTGTCTGTCTGTCTGTCTGTCTGTCTGTCTGTCTCTCTCTCTCTCTCTCTCTCTCTCTCTCTCTCTCTCTCTCTCTCTCTCTCTGATAGGCCATGCTGCAACATGCCCAAGATTTCTTCATTTGTTTGTTTTTTGACGACTTGGCCTGCAACGCGCTCTGCAGCTCTAGAGTCTGCTGCCACTTCAGCTTTTCTTCTGCATGTGACCTTTGTGGGAACAAGATTCCTGTTTATTCATGCCTTTCTTTGTTTATATATTCTTACGATCCAAAAACTATAACTAGTTCTTTGTTCTTTCTCTACGACGAGGGAAGGTTTTGTTCTCTCTCTCTCCCTCCCTCTCTCTCTCTCTCTCTCTCTCTCTCTCTCTCTCTCTCTCTCTCTCTCTCTCTCTCTCTCTGTACGACTCGATGTACCGGCCTTATTCATACAACCAACGGTTCACCTGTACAATCCATTGTGCCTGTCTTATTCGTACAGTAAACAGTCCTGCGTACATTGATTTCATCGTCAGTAATTCAACAGTTTTTCTCTCTCATCAGTGCGGTCAACAAAGACTCTTGTCAATAGAATCAACTATAACGAAAAAAAAACGTCGATCAATACAACAAGTAGCATCGTGCCTGATTCAATACTTGCGGCACATACTGGTTCATCGACATGATCAACAATTTATGCCTGGTCGATCCAATCAACTTCACCGTGTGACATCAGTCTTACGTGCCTCGATGATTGATTTTGTCAGACACACAAGCCTCTTCATCGATAGATCAACAGTATAAACTTCGTTTCCGTGGGAATGACAAAGAAGGGAGGGGGGGAGGGGGGGGGGGTAGGGAGGAGGGGGGACTCTTTCAGTAAACTAAACTGGCCCCCCCCCCCCCCTTCTGGATATTCTGTGCTAAAACTTTTTTTATTTTCTGTAGCTTTCTTTCCTTTATCGTTCATATCTCTCTCTCTCTCTCTCTCTCTCTCTCTCCTCTCTCTCTCTCTCTCTCTCTCTCTCTCTCTCTCTCTGTGTGTGTGTGCATTGTGTGTGTGTGTGTGTGTGTGTGTGTGTGTGTGTGTGTGTGTGTGTAAGCGCGCACGCATGTCTTTTCTTCATTGTCATCTGCTGTTCACTAGTTGTCCATTTTGCAGTGTATATTTTGCTCATACGACATTTTTCTTTGGAAGCGGGGGGGGGGGGGGGGGGGGGTTTGGGGTTGGAGTGGAGTGTTGGAGGGTGGAGTGTTGCATTTAAATGTTTTCTACTTCCGACTTTTAATAAAAATTTTGAGAATGAGGATGATTAAGATGATGCTACGATTTCCATTTCGGTCTGAGACTACATGACATGGCTGTACTCTACGCTTCCTTTCATAATATATCCTGGCGTCAACCAGGCCCGAGAGATACAGGCACATGCAGTGTTGGTCAGGAAATTTGAGCAACACTCTCA
>JADBJO010000249.1:695000-700000 GCA_016801955.1 Conus betulinus | reverse complement strand
TACAAATATAGCCATGGCGGCATTGACCTCCCCGGGTATGATGACGTTAATGGCAGCTAGCAGACCGCACAGACCAACAGGAAACCAGCACAGAAAATCAGACACGGCGATGGACAGGAGACGCCTAGCAATGGCGGCCTCTCTGGACTTGACAGTCTCCCTTTGTTGATCTCCAGTCTCTGTCCCATGTAGAGGCATAGCATTGGCTCTCACTGACCAGTAAATGAGAGACTGTCCAGCGGCAATGAGGAGAAAGAGGACCAGGTTGAGGACGATCATGATACTGAAAGAATACACGTGGCCGGGAAAATCTGCTCTGGTGACAGGCAGCGGAATGCAAATGCCTGTCTGACGATAGAAATTCCAGTGTGAGGTCACTGGTAGCAGAGGCACAGTAGCTAGGGAAAGCCCCAGAATCCAGATACCAACACAAGTCACATTGGCCGAGAAGACATGAAACCGAACCTGACTCCATGGAAAGTGCAGGACAAGGAAGCGATCCAAGGTGATGACACAGATAAGAAACGCCGACACTTCAGAAGATACAAAGGATAGAATTCCTGCTATGCTACAAAACAGGCTCTTTTGCCAAGTTGTCTCATTCCAGACATAGACTCCAGAATAAACTTGGTCCGCCACACCAATGATGGCAAGGTACACCCCCCATCAAAAAGTCCGAAGCACACAGATGAAGAACAAAGACAATAAAACCGATCACTTTCTCTGACGAAAAGCACAGACGGTACACAAAGCTGTACGTATTTCCCAACAACGCAAGCAGAGCAAATCCGGCAAGGGCAGAACTATAGACGCTAGACTTCAACAAGTCACCACACGATGAGATCTCTTCTGACGGAGCCAGACATTCACCTCTGAAAAAAGTCGGTAAGACAGCAGAGCAGCATAATTTAAAGTCGTCTGCGTACACAAGCATAAGACTGGCCATCCCTTTCATAAAGTCTGGATTGAAAACAGACAGAGGGCAACCTCGCAAATCCAGAACACGAAGATTTTCAAACGGCCGTTGTCCCTGCGATGGTTTTGTTTCGTGTGCCAGGGACCCAATCTTCCACTCTACAGTCGATAGGCTGCTAGTTATAGGATTACCTGCCAGATTCAGTCTTCGAAGATGATACATTCCTGCGAAATGACTGAAATTGAAAACACGCAGCAAATTGTCACTCAGGTCCAAACTCTGCAAGTTAGGTAACTTGAAATCAGTTAAATTACTCCAACCGCACGCCTGGAAGCCCATATGGATTAGCATGATGTTACTTGTGACGTCACTCTGATACATTCCACTACCCCTGGCTTCCAGGTAGCGCAGGAGTGGGAACGAGTTGGCCTGAAAGCTGCCAGTGCAGGTGAAGGCTAAGCCACAACATGTACATGAGTCAGGACAGGTCAGGTCACACATCAGTTCGTCATCGTGCCGGGGACACTGAGGCCAACCGTCGCACAGGTGATTCACGTGCAGGCACAGTGTTCTGTCACTGTCACGACATCGGAAAAACCCCGGGCACGTGAAATCATCACACTCCAGTTCGTCCTCCCGATCCGGACAGTCGTTGACATGGTTACATCTGACGTAGATAGGCAGGCAATAGCCCCCATCAGAACACTGAAAATGCGTGTTTGGACACGGAGCCTCTTCTGGCAGTGCGCAGTGACGGTGAATCCCCCGGGCCTGTCAAAGTTGACGACAGCTGGGGGTCTGATGGCATAATTCATGGCTGACGTGCCAACACAGTGGGCTTCATCCAGGTTTGTCATACAGTCTTTGTGACCATCACATTTCTTCTGGGGATCTATGCACTGAACAGGAGACAAACGAGACAGAACAGACAGCAGTCAACTCTTCCACCATGTGCCATGAATGTTTATTTGATCTCCTGTGGGAATCATAGTCTAATCACAACACTTAGACTTTTGGAACTCATACGTTGACTAGCACATGAGGCCGTCAGACACAACAGATAGTCAGTCACACACACACACTACATGCACACACACACACACACACACACACACACACACACGCACGCGCGCACGCACGCACGCACGCACGCACGCACGCACGCACGCACGCACACACACACACACACACACACACACACACACACACCACCAAAACGGAACTACAGCGCAACATTAACATCATCAATCATCACGAAACAGAGAAATGCTCCTCAAAGCCAGCGGCCTGCAACACCCTGCATTAGCAGTGTCTTCAGTTTCCATTTCTACCATGTTCCAGTATCTGTGGCGATTTGTGTCCTGGCCCTAACAGTGAGACTGGTTGGGGAATGTCAGCAGAAGTTGGTGGGGAACGTCAGTGGAGACTGGGAAGGATCGTCAATAGAGACTGGAAGGAAACGTCAGAGAACACTAGAGGGGACCGTCCACGGAAATTAAAGAGGAACGTCAGTGAGGATTTGAAGAAAAAAACGTCAGTTGAGCTTAGAGGGGGAAATATCAATGACGACTGGAAGAAAACTTCAGTGGAAATCGGAGGGAAACGGCAGTGGAGATTCGAGAAATTCGTAAAAGGAAAGTAGAATGGAGTGTTAGTAGAGACTGGATGGGGAATGTCAGTGGAGACTGGAGGAGGAGAACTTCATGTAGATTGGAGGAGAACGTCAGTGGAGATTGGAGGAGACATTGGAGGAGATGATGAGAACGACAGTGGAGACTGGAGGAGAACTTCATGTAGATTGGAGGAGAACGTCAGTGGAGATTGGAGGAGAACATTGGAGGAGATTGATGAGAACGACAGTGGAGACTGGAGGAGAACTTCAATGTAGACTGGAGGAGAATGTTAGTGGAGATTGGAGGAGAACATCAGAGGAGACTGAGGAGAACGACAGTGGAGACTGGAGGAGAACTTCAATGTAGACTGGAGGAGAATGTTAGTGGAGATTGGAGGAGAACATGAGAGGAGATTGAGGAGAACGACAGTGGAGACTGGAGGAGAACGACAATGTAGACTGGAGGAGAATGTTAGTGGAGATTGGAGGAGAACATCAGAGGAGATTGAGGAGAACGACAGTGGAGACTGGAGGAGAACTTCAATGTAGACTGGAGGAGAATGTTAGTGGAGATTGGAGGAGAACATCAGAGGAGATTGAGGAGAACGACAGTGGAGACTGGAGGAGAACGACAATGTAGATTGGAGGAGAACGTCAGTGGAGATTGGAGGAGAACATCGGAGGAGATTGAGGAGAACGACAGTGGAGGCTGAAGGAGAAAGACAGTGGAGACTGGAGGAGAACATCGGTGGAGGTTGATGAGAACGACAGTGCACACTGGGGGAGAATATCAGTGGAGGCTGGACAAGGATTTGAGTGGAAATTGGAGGGGCTGTATGTTGAGATTAGAGGGTAATATCAGTGGAGGAACGCTGCTGCGTCCTTTGTTCCCGAGAAGGGGGTGGTGGAGGGAAGGCGGTGAGGATGGAAGCACTGAAGTCTGCAGCTGGGCAAATTTGGTCAGTAGGGTTTTCACCAAGTGATCCCAATATGCTGATCAAAACACGCACACCACTGAACACGACCAAGTGACTCAGGAGCAATGTAGAGTTTACTCTGATAGGAGGCCCCATGTCATCCTTACATTACACTTCCCTGTGGATTGCTGGCACTGGAATGTGCAACAGGACAATCCTAGGAGTACTGACGGTCATCACACAGCTGCTTGGCGAGTGCTCAGCTTTTGTTTCCTTGATACCTCAGTGTCTATGCTCTCCTGTGCGTAGGCGAGGGGAAGGGAGGAGGTATAGAGGCGTCTGGCATTTCTTGGTTTAGTCTTACTGCATATACCTATTACCTGAGAGAATGATGTCTAACCTTTTATATTTTAGAAATTTTACCTAAAATCAAAAGCTTGAAACAATGCTATTCATATTTTAATCAAATTGCTTTTAGAGAAACGATCAAAAGCATTACCTAGATCTGTTGTATGACAGCTGCACCTTCTTGTACAAAGAAGGGAACATAAAGTGACCAGTGATGGGAAGAAATGGACTAAGGACTATGGGCAATCAAGTCATATTCTGTCCTGCTTGAATTGATGACCCATGGTGTTCAATACGACTTTGTAACGTACACGAGCTGTACAGGAATTATATGCAACTAGAAAAATAACACTGGCCTTCATATTGATAAATACAGATGAACGCCATTCATCATGAGTATTTTCGGTCACTATACTCCGTTCTCATATTTCTCTGTTATGTAGAAATCGTGGACCAGAAGTACGAAAAACTTAGTGTTGCACTTTAAGGAGACAAACTCTTAATGACCAGTAAAGGTAAAACATCACGGGGCCGAAGTTCAGATGGTTTTCAGAACAGATATAGGTGCCAGTCTTAGTCTGATAGACATGCGTGTAACAAATGATGCCAGTTGTCTGTTCTGTAAAGAAATACAGGACAACATACACCATATGTTTTGGCCATGTTGAACATTTTACACAAGTTTTTGTAATCGTTGTAAATGATGACTGGGGCCACACTTCAAACTAGCACCTGCATGTACATTTTATCTTATTGGGACAAGAAAATAATACTAGTGAATCTGAAAACACTCTGCTGGTTGCAATGATGGTTGTCTTAGTGCAAGATTTGTACATTTTATCTTATTGGGACAGAAAATAATACTAGTGAATCTGAAAACACTCTGCTGGTTGCAATGATGGTTGTCTTAGTGCAAGATTATCCATATGTTTGGATACTTTTTGCGAAGTCTGTTTAAAGTTTGGATATGAAACTGAATGGGTACATTTCAACTAAAACGTGTCAGATCTTAGATCTGTGATTAACATTTGTAGGAATATGACAGGAAATTAGATGAATTCATTTCGTGTTCAAGAGACATATTGAATTTGAATCTTGTGTTATGCGATTGTTAGGGGTGTTTGAATGTATCAAGTGCTGTTTTATGTCTTTCTTGTCCTTGAAAAATCTTTGCTTTTATGGCAGACGATAGTTTGATTTTATTTCT
>JADBJO010000249.1:680000-690000 GCA_016801955.1 Conus betulinus | reverse complement strand
GCGTCCAGAAATACCTCGTCACAGGGAACTGTAATCTCAGTCTGAAATCTGGAGTTTCTCTGTCACAAAGAATCCTCGTCCCAGTCTTGTGTCTAGAAGCACCCTGGTCCCAGAGACCCCTCATCCAGTTCTGGTGTCTACAGATACCTGGTTTCAGAGAACTCTCGTCCAGTTCTAGTGTTGAGAGGAACCTCGTCACAGAGAACTGTATACCCAGTTTAAAATCTAGAGTTTCTCTGTCACACAGAATCCTTGATTCAGTCTGGCGTCTAAAGGTATCCTGGGCCGAAAGAACCCTCAACCCAATTTACATGTACCGTAATCACAGACAACTCGCGTTCCAGTCTGGTGTCTGGATGCAAACAAAGAAACCTTATCTGGACCTGGTGTCTGAAGTTACATTGGTCACAGACAATAGTCGTCCAAGTCTGGTGTCTGAGGTATCCTGAACACAGAGACCACTCACCCCAGTCTTGTGTCTGGAAGAATCTCGGTCAGATATCCTGGTAACAGACAACTTTCATTCAAGTCTAGCATCTCGAGATTCCCTGTTCACAGAGACGTTTCGTCCCACTCTGGTATCTGAGGTATCACAGCCAAGGAGAACCCTTGTCCCAGTCTGGTGTCCTTAATCACCCTGTTTCAGAGCAGTCTTAACCCCTGTCTGATGACCGCAGGTATCTGATCGCAGAGAATTGTCTTCCCAGTCTGTGTCAGAGGTACCTGGATCTCAGTGAACCCCCAACCAGTCTGGTGCCCAGAGGAACCACGGTCAACCAGAATCCTCATCCCGGTCAGGCGTCTGATGTAGCCTAGTCACAGAGAATCTGATCCCAGTCTGGTGTTCTAGACACCATGGTCACGGAGAACTGGTCAATCCAGCCTGGTGACAAGAGGTCATAGAGGACCGCCATTTCAGTCTAGTATGAGAGATATCCTGTTAACAGAGAATCTTGATCCCAGTCTCGTATCTGAAGGTACCTGTCACAGAAAATTTTCGTCTACTTTTCGAATCAGATATACCTTGCTTATAGAGAACCCTCATCCTAGTCTAGTGTCCGAGGTACCCTCATCCCAAAGAGCCTTGCCTTGTCTGGTGCCCGAGAACGTTGGCCACACACACACTCACACACACACACACACACACACACACACACACACACACACACACACACACACACACAAACACACACACACACACACACACACACACACACACACACACACACACACACACACACACACACACACACACGCGCGCACACATACACACACAACAAACATACGTGCGCACGCGTGCGCATACACACACACACACACACACACACACACACACACACACACACACACACACACACACACACATACACACACTTTCTCGTCAGTCTGGTGTCTGGGGATAAACTGGTCACAGAGAATCTCCGTTCCAGTTTAGAGTCTGGGGGTATCTTGGTCACAGAGAAATGTCATCCCAGTCCGGCGTCTGAGGTACCCTGGTCACAGTGGACCCTTTATCCCAGTCTGGTGTCTAGAGATATGATGGTTTCAGGGAATTCTCAGTCCAGTCTGGTGTCAGTATGATCACAATGAACCCTCACCGCAGTCCGATGTCTGGAGGTATTCAGTCATAGAAACCTCTCATCTCAATCTGGAAGTTCCCCAGTCCCAGAGCACCTTCGTTCCAGTCTGGTTTCTGAAGGTATCCTGGTCACAGAGCACTCTTATTCTAGTCTAGGTTCTGAGTCACAGAGAACACATGTCCTGGTCTGATGTCTAGAGGTACGGTATTCCAAAAAAAATCGTCATTCCAGTGGGCGTCTGAGGTAACTGGTCACAAAAACCCTCATCCCAGTGTGAGGTACTCTGGTCTCAGATCCCTTCTCCTGGTCCGGTGTGAGGCACTGTAGTCACAGAGAACCCTTATCCCACACTTGGTGTGGGGCTGTCTTGTCACAGAAAACTTCTACCCCAGTCCGGAGTTTAGAGACACCCCCCCCCCCCCCCCCCCCCCCCCGCCCAGTGCCAGCTTGCTGTCCGGAAGTACCATCATCCCAAAATAGAGTTTGGAGATGCCCTAGTCCCGGACTTTTATGTCCCATGTCTGGATATGGTGTACATCGTCTGTTATGCATTCGTCAATTTCTACTGAAAGCGTATTCTGAAAATTGTTTTAATACTTCAAGTGTTATGTTTTTTCACTCTGGTGTACTGGGGGAAATAGAGAAAGAGATATATAACGAAACAAAGACAGATACAGAGAGACAGACACACAGAGGGAAAGAAAGACTGATAGGAATACATAAGAAAGAACGCTGACGGCATCAACGATAACCCCGACGACAAAGACGATGTCAAAGATGACAAAACTACGACGACGACTATGACGACGCATGATGATGATGATGATGATGATGATGATGATGATGACGACGACGACGACGACGATGACGATATGATGAAAATGAGGATCAGAACGATGACGATGACTATGCAGACGACAAAGTTGACAACAATGAATGATGATGATGATGATGATGATGATGATGATGGTGATGATGATGATGATGATGATATCTGAGAGAACTTGATCACAGCAGTAGTAATTATGATGATAACAATAATATTAAACAGTATTCGTATTGCGCAATTCTAGTCGAAACTACTCATTCGCTTTCATACACCATTGAGACCTTCATTCGTTCACATACAACAGCCGTCTTGCTACAGAAACAATTGTGTACACACAACGTGGGGAAATGCATTGTTACAAACGAACATTATGTATGGAATCTCATCACATGAAAATTCTACTCACCAGCAAATGCAGACAGATGCACAATCTGAAGAGTAGGTCTTTCCGACTGGTTAACAGCACAGAAACTTATGGTATGGTTAAGTTAGAATGACCGTAGCTCGTTGGTGCTCGTCCAGGAAAATAAACAAACATTCTGATCACAACGGCGTCAGTTAGGCTATACATCGAAGAAATTGATTTCTGAGAGATGCACTTGATGTCGAAAAGAGGAATTCTTTGTTTCGTCGCCTTGATATAGTCTAAGAGCTGTAACCTCATTTTTGTGCAATCACTTATTTGCAAACGCGCGATTTTGTCACGTTGGACTTGAAGCAAGACTTGACACTTGTCTGAGTGGCTTGCACTGGTGTTTTGGAAAATCAGTTGTCCGTGCGTAGTTTCGATAGCGATTTGAGACATGTCCTGAGTTTGCATGCAAGGGCCCAGGTTGTAAATAAATTGGGGCACATTCTTGGTCACAGCTGTATAGTTGGGTTGTTCAGGTTGATCAGCATCAGTCCTCCAGTCTGTTTGCGGTTCTTGTGAGCGGTAGCGATTCGAGGACCTTCGGAACACGTCCATTGATTCTGAACTGTTGACAGTGTGTCCTTGAGTTCGATAAGGTAAGGTTGTGTATGCACTGTGATTGTTAGCTTAAGAGCAGCTGTCGATACAGCAACCTCAATGATCAGCATGATTTTTACAGTCCAAAACATCCACAACATCAAGTTGGTTTTCTTGCAACTCGTGGCATACTTTGAAGTCCGCCCCCCCCCCCCCCCCCCCCCCACCCACCCCCTTCCACCTCGACGGTTGCTACTATCTTGATAACGTTCTCAACCACTGATCACTGGGAATGTTTGCAACCAAAGATGTATGTATGACAGTGCTTGTAGCCAATGATTGTATTTTTCTAAATACTCTTATAACTTCTGATTTCTAGGAATTTTACAAGCCCTAATTTGGGGGATTTTTTTTTTTTTGTAGCTGCTGATTTGGGAGAAAGTTTACAATTACAGTCGCTGATATTTAGCAATGCTTTACATCATTGATTTCTGGTAATGTTCACAACCACTAAACACTGGAAATACTTACAATCAAAAATCGATGCGTTTAGTGACAACTTTCAGTGTCTTTTTGTTGTTAGATGTTTGTAACCACTGATTTATGGAAATGTTTGCGAACTATAAACTCTGGTATGTTTGCAACCGTTGATTTCTAGAATGTTTGCAAGCCCTATCTCTATAAACGATTAGAAACTCTAATCTTATTGCAACCACTGTGTCTGTGCATTTTTACAGGCCCTGGTCTGAAGGATTTTTTTTTTTTTTTTTTTTTGCATTGTAATTATCGGTGCTAACACAATGGCATTACTCTGACACAACTCATTCCGGCTGTCTTTTGACAGCCACACCCAGACTCACCCTATCATAATCCAAACACCATAGCTGACAGAGAGCAGTCAGTGTCAGGTAATCATGAGCTATTCACCAGAGGCGACACTGTGTTGAGAAGTCACTGCGGTGGTGTTCAGTGGCGTCTGTTCCAATCGAACATATGCAGACATCACCTGCTTCGCTCCCTAGTGACGACAATAATGCCGTGGTCTCGAAGCAGCGTGAGCGAGCGTCGTCACTATATCCATTTCACGACAGTGCCCCATGAACTTCCCGTTGCCGACGACTTCGGCTCAAATTCATACAGACAATAGACAAGGAGTAGAAATCGAAACTGAAGTCACGGAACAGGCCATGACTGGCCACAGACTTTGATAATTTCTCTATGAAGAAAAATTACTGTACGCCGAACGAAAGAGACAAACAAACTACTACGAAATACCCCCCCCCCCCCCCCCCCCCCCCCCCCCCCCCCCCCCCCCCCCCGCGTTTTGACCTCTTGGTCTTCTTCAGGCAAGATATCCATTTTGCGCCCAATTTGAGGAGATAAGTAACTGTTCGTTCTTCGTTTTCATTTGTCTTTAATGCTGTTTGTCTTGATTGAGAAGACCAAAGAGGTCAACGCGTCGTGTTTTGCTCTTGTAATTTGTTGATTTCTTTCGTTCGGCGGTGCGGTAATTTTTCTTTTTAAGTTTGTTTCAATTTAGCCTGCAGTCACCTCACTTAGAAACTAAACTAACGTTTCCCATGTAGACCAAATCATTGAATGGAGCATGATTTACATAATGCTGTGGAGTTCCAGTTTGGTCTAAGACCACAAGACAGGGCTGCACATTACTCTTCCTTTCCTGACAAATCCGAGTGTGGCGTAGAATCCACCAGCGATCCAACACCTGCGATGAAGAAAACAGAGCAACCCTCTCAAAGGCACATACATTAAGCTATGAGACTCGACTGTATGGTTCCAGTCTTCTCGTTTGAGTCCTTGGTAGAGTCAACTCTAAGCTGGAGAAAAGCTTCTGACGGACTCGAATCTGTGAGGTCCCGGGCAGATATCTGGCAACGCAAACCACTGCATGACTGCACCTCTTTCTTGTCAGAGTCATATATGTTCTCTGATCTCTGGGGTTGTTCAACAGCACAAGCACTGATCCCTTGGAACAGCTACAAACAGTGATCTGTGCGATTATACAGGCACTAATCTGTAAGAAATATTTACAACCGTTGGTTTGTGGGGACTCGTTACCACTATCAATCGCTGGAAAGGTTTACAGCTATATCTGCGGGGAAAGTCACCCCCGATGATCTGTGGACATGTTTTTAAACACTGATCTGCGGTAATGTTTACAACCATCAATCTCTCGGAACATTTACTTTTGATCTCTTGAAATAATATTATTGCTGTCGCTGATCTCTGGGAATGTTCTAATCTACAACCTTTGACCTCTGGTTATCCTGCCCGGCTACCTTCCTTCTAAACACCGACTGCATGCAACTACCGATTTCTGGAAATCTGTAACCTGGAGTCACAAATGCATGTGTCTGATCCGAGCGTGATCCTTTAGCCTTCTCGCCATATTCTATAACACCCCCCCCCCCCCCCCAACCACCCTGCCTCCTTCTAATACCTCTTTCTTCCAATTCAATAGTTTATTCTCTCTCTCTCTCTCTCTCTCTCTCTCTCTCTCTCTCTCTCTCTCTCTCTCTCTCTCTCTCTCTCTCTCTCTGTATATATAGTGTGTGAGTGTGGGTGTGAAAGAATTTGTACAAAAATGTGTACTCTGTTTTCAGAGAGTATAGCGTAAGTTTATGCAAATATGCCATTCATTTATCCATGTATTTTTGTTTTTGTTTGTTTTTTTCAGTAATTGGTTGATTGATTTTTTTTTTTTTTTTTTTTTTTGGGGGGGGGGGGGGGGGGGGGGGGGGGGGGGGGGCTGGTATTATATTGATTGCTACTGGAAGGCATGAACTTCCTTTGAGGAAAATCAAACAGGTCTGCATGGCCGTCAGAAGGCATGTCGTCTTTCCTCTGATTTTTATATTCAAGAATCTGCCATCATCATCATCATCATCATCATCATCATAATCATCATCATCATCATCATCATCATCATCATCATCATCACCACCACCACCACCACCAACAACAACATCAGCAACAACAACAACAACAGTTCTGCCGCTGTCCATTTCTGCATCTTGCCCACGAGTCCTGACCCCAGGTTTTCAAATTTGTCGCATTTATTTGCATGTGTACTTTGTATTCTTCAATGGTGGTTATGCGCTGACGGAGAAGTCTCATGGCTCAACTGACGTGTTGCAGGGTCAGCTGACTGGTCCACAGATGGTGACGTCTCCCTGAGGATACTCACTGAGTGTTGTTTTGAGATAATTTTGCATTATTTGGTCTTTTATGGCTGTGTGCGCAACAAATGTAAAGACAGGAGTTGCAAATCGCCCATCTGACTCACATATAATGAATATATGCCGGAGAGGGATGAGAGGTTAAAGGTGGGTGAGACAAATACCGAGTTAAAAGTGTGGGGCATGCAGGGTTTTTTTCTTTCTTTGGCATTACTGGCCATGCTAGATTCTCAATCCGATGAGTTAGGTGAAGTCACCAGACCGCCACAGCGACACCACCGGTCCCCACAGCTTCTCCTGGACCTCCACCGGACTGGGCCGCGTCAGGCGTCTCAAGGCTTCAAAGGAAGGGACTGACTGTGAGATGTGGGTGGGAGTTTGGGAGCCTGTATCACAATGACACTGGTCAATATGAGGGACATGTAAATATCATTTCAACAGCAGCAAAGGCTTCTTTTGCCAGATGATCTAAACCAACGTGCTGATGAAACACGTCATATTTAAGGGGATGGATCCTGAAAGAAGAAAAAAAAAAATTTAAAAAGTCACAACTGCTCCACTGGCATGTCTACATGTGGACTTAGATCAGCCTGAGAACACGCCCCAAAGCAAGCAATAAAGAAAAGCCTGTAAGGCAGTCAGCATGAATAATATTAGACGACACTGCAAGTTCTCATCTTCTAGAATTTTTTGAATACAGGTTATCTCTCCAGTGCCATTCAGCCACCTTCCCCATCCCAAACCTTCCCCTCCCTCTTTCCTTTCTCTCCATCCCTCCCCTCCTTCCTCTCAGTCTATTTCCCCCAAAGCCCAATCTCCTCCTCCACCCCCTTTCTCTTCGTTTGCCCCGATTTCACTGTAATCAACAGCAACGGTCTGTGTTGCCCTGGCCTTTCTTCTTGATTGACAGGTCGCTTATCTGTTACAAATGTACATCATCAACAGACAAATTAAACACACACACACACACACACACACACACACACACACACCACACACACACACACACACACACACACACACACACACAATACGTTTCGACCAATTGGTCTCCTTCAGGCAAAACAAGTAATATTAAGTCAATGAAAACGAAGTGTGGACAAGTCACTTGCCTCTTTGAGCTGGGTGCAAGTAGGCTACGGAATTAAACCAATGCTGAATAAAGACATTAAGCGTTAAAATGATAAGAATGTTTATAATAAAATGAAGAAACTACTACTATTGCTACTACCACCACCGCCGCCGCCACCACCACCACCACTACTACTACTACTACTGCTGCTACTGCCACTACTACTACTACTACTAGTACTACAACTACTACTACTACTACTACTACTGCTGCTGCTGCTGCTGCTGCTGCTGCTGCTGCTGCTGCTGCTGCTGCTGTTGCCGCTGCTGTAGTAGAAGTAGTAGTAGCAGTCGTAGTAGTAGTACTGCTACTTCCACTACCACCACTACTACTATCAAGTTCGAAGAGATAAGTAACTGTCTGTCTTTCGGTTTCATTGTCTTGAACGTTATTGGTCTTGCCTGAAGAATACCAAAGAGGCCGAAATGCGTTGTTTTTTGTGTTGTAGTTTATTTATTCTTTGTTTGGCGGTGCAGTAATCCTGTCTTTACTTTCATTTTGGAACTCTTGGATATTTCGCTCAAATGGCGTTGCCATGGTCTAGATCTTGAACCAATGCAACGAAAGGGGTAGGTATCACCAGGCAATAGTCGAGTTCGAAATTCACCAAGATCACGCCGTGTTTGGTTCTCCAGATGACCATGAATCTCCACCTTTTTTCTGTTGAGCTGCCGTCATCGCTTAGAATGATCCGAGATACTGACATGATCCGTGGATCCTTGTCTGTCCGTTCAATATAAGAATCGTACCTTCTTTATCCATGTTATGAACAAAAGAAAAAAAAAAGAACTGCACACACACACACACACACACACACACACACACACACACACACACACACACACACACACACACACACATATATATATATATATATATATATATATATATATATATATATATATATATATATATATATGTGTGTGTGTGTGTGTGTGTGTGTGTGTGTGTGTGTGTGTGTGTGTGTGTGTGTGTGTGTTTATATGAGGTACAGTATTACTGCTACTTTGTGTATTTGTTTTTCTTTGTAAACAAACTCAAAGCGTATTCTGTGACAGAGATGTCCAGGAGTTGATGAATTCTAACTTTAAAGTTTAACAGGAAGGAAAACAATCAGATGTTTAGGTGCTGGGTGTGTAGACGTATCAGCTGCTTACTCGTTCTTTGATCATACTGGAAGAAAATCAGCGTGACATAGTGATGGCACATGGCACATTATCAGGTGCGCACAGCTTTGCAATGAATGGATCATGCGCAATCCCAATAATATTCAGTGGACCAGACAAAGTTTATACACAACAGATTACCTGCCGTCGATTGCGTGTGTTGATCACTAGTTGATAACAAACAAGGACAGTGATTTATTATACACAAACTACGTCTCCTTGCCAGACTTAAGATGTGTTTCCAGTCGATGGCTGCTGCATAACAACACTACGGAAACCACTTAAGTCATCTGTAGTGTATCTACACCGCCAATTTTTAAGATGATGTTCTCTGACCGTTCAGCAACACATGAGTCACTCGCGTCACATGCAATGTCACTGTACACTGAAAATGTTTGTGATGATGTTCACTGCCTATCTAGGATCACAATGATCGGGGGGGGGGGGGGGGGGGGGGGGGGGGGGGGGGGGAATATCAGTGGAATCTGTTGGATGAATTCCAGTACAACTATAAACCAATTGTACTTGAGCGATCACAACGTTAAATAGATCATCCTATAAGATTTGCAAAATAAATGGTGCTCAAGTCATCATAACATCAATCGTATTATCCTATGCTGTTGAAGACAAATGATACTTGGATCAAACCATAAAGCTGCTAACAAATGATGCCTAATCATCTCAATATTAACTTATCATCCCATAAGACTTTAAAAACCCCACTTAAGTCATCGTGACATCCGATTCGGTTGGTGACAAATTCAAACAAAGCTTGTAAGTAACGGTGTGTAATGATTGTACTATGTGCTCATGCATGCATGGGTGGGTGCGTGCGTGCATGCGTGAGCCCTCGCTTGTGAGCGTGCGTGTGTGTGTAAGTGTGTGTGTGTGCGTGCGTGCGTGCATCTGTGCGTGTATGCATGTATGTGTGTGTGTGAGCGTGTGTATGCATGTGTGTGTATGTGTGTGTGTGTGTGAGCGCGCGCGCGCGCGCGCGCGCGCGCGCGCACGCGTCCATGTGTGTGTCTAAGTCAACATGGGGAACACCTGGCCCCGTCTCTACACACCAGGCGCTGCCAGGGTTTCAACCCAAGACCCTCAGATTGATAGTCTGGCTCTTTGACGTGATGCCCCGTCTCAACCG
>JADBJO010000249.1:665000-675000 GCA_016801955.1 Conus betulinus | reverse complement strand
TCTTCTGTTACTCGTCATCAAAACTGTTTCCATCTGCTTCTATAATTTGTTCGTCGGTCTGTAAGCAAGATGACGCAAACAGTGCTCTCGTCAATGGTGACTAAACTTCGTGGGAGGACGGATAGTGTCCCAAGGATCGCACAGCTGTTCCTGGTGAGGGGTAACATCGTGTTTCTTATTTACCCAGGGTTTCGCTTTTTGTTTGTGCTTTGTTTCGGTTTTTCCTTCCCGTAATTTGTTGTTTTTACACTGTGAAAAATAATGTGCCTCCACATTGCTAGGCACAGTTGCTGACGATTTGATTTCCGTTTTGATTTCATTGAATGCTTGGTCGAAGGAAATAAATGCCACGGGGTGGGGAAGGGGCGTGCTGAAAAAAAAAAAAAAAAAATTACACCTCGAACATACCTTCCCCAAACGTCACCAACCCATGATGCGGTGGGACTGTCATAGAAATTTAGGGCGCTTTACTGTTGTGTCTTTTTCGTCATGGAAGTGTCACCTCGTAAGAAGTAACAGTCTGTATATGCCACACTACTTCTGCTAGTCCAGATACTTGTTTGCACTCTGAACAATAAGGCATCAGGACAATAACCCTCAACAGTTTCCTTCAGTTTTAATACCAACTGAATCAACTGACAGCCAACGCTGTTTGAGTGTAGACTTTGACAGAACGCTGACTTTTAGAAAGCATGTCGAGAATCTTGTAATGCGAAAAGGGCCTGTCTGCTATGAGAGCAATGGCAGCTAAAGGCACTGAACAGTGCCCTCTATACCGACTGTATCACACAGTTGTACTCAGTGTGATTTATAAGAATCGATTTATAGATCAGGGCTTACAACACTGTCCAATAGCAATCTTCTTAAATCAGAAAGAATTCAAAATGGAGCAACGAGATTGACCTTGGGAACCACGAAGGACACACCAGTTGAAACTATGCGTTACTGCTTGACCTTCCTTCAACGCAGGCAAGACGCAACAGGTGAAGGCATATTCCAAAGCACTTGAAAATCCCCAAACCCACTACATGCGGCAGTCAAAGAAACTCGCCTAGGACGTGGAAAATCATGGATGGGTCAAACAGAAGACAATATACAGCTTGTGTGCCAGTTAGCAGAATTCAAAGAAACGAAGTAATGGGAAAAGTATCCAGACCACTTCAATTACCTCTACCAAATTGCCATCGCTCCAGAACTTGGAAGACACTGTCAAGAATGGCCAGAAGGCAATGTATTTCAAACTTTTGCTCGATAGTGATCATGGTCTTCTAGCATCCTGAGCCATTCTGGAGAACGCCGAGGATGTTACTTTTGAAGACCCTGATCTTCGTGTAGACGCCTAGGCTAGCAGATCTCCAAATGGGATTGAGCATGGCGAAAGCTTGGTTTGCTTTGCTGATCCTGTTATTTGATTTCCTGGTCACAGTCACCGTCTGTTGTCACTTTTACTACACACGTAGACAGTCTCCTTACGTTTATAGTGACCCGCCGTTCATTGTAACTAGATGTTGTTTCTGGCGTTCTTCCACGAGCTTGTGTTTTCTTGCCGTTTATCTTAATGGCAGTTGTGCTGCCTGTCTCGCGCTGAGGGTCTCTGTTGTCTGTTGAATGTCTAGGTGAGTGTTTGACAATAAGCTATCTCGTTGGCATAGTCCAAGTCTTCTAATACTGAAGTTAGGTCCATTGGATCCTGTCGCTTTCCACGGGCTCATCAGACAGTCAACGACCAAGGAGAACAACATCGGTGACTGGATCTATTTATGTCGGACTCCTGTGTCCGCCTGGACTGCTTCTGTCAGCTCACGATACGCATCGAAGTTCTCTCAAAGAGACTGGATGATACTGATCGCTTTCTGGGGCCTACTATGAGGTCGGAGGATTTTCTCGAGGGAGACTCGATGCAGACTGTCGAAAGCCATCTCAGAATCAAGAACACCTTCTATATGGGAATGTTCCATTCATGAGATAGCTCGAGGATCCGGCGAAGTACAAAGAAGTGATCGATGCTTGCTTGATCTCCTTTTCGAAAGTTAGCCTGTTCTTGGCTGCTATGAGGTACTGAAGCATGATACGGCTGAAGACCTCGCTGGTAAGGAACAGTTGACTGCTGTCTTGCAGGTTCTGGTAGTCCTCGAGGTCTCCTTTCTTTGGCAGCTTGATGATTAAACCTGTTCTCATGATATACAGGGCTGTTTCCTTGTCCCATATGCCTTGTGAAATGTGCGGTGAAAACATGGTGTTAGCCGCAGTTCTGCCTTCAATATCTCGGGACACATACCATCCTCTCTAGGTACCATGCCATTCTTCAACCTACGGATGGCTTTCTTGTTGACCCCACTTTCGTTGTTCCCATACTGATGGTCAGGTCCTCTTCTACCTCAGTAATGTCGGCAATCATTGGTGGATCTGGTCGGTTCAGAATTCCCTAGAAGTGATTTCTCCACCTTTTCCAGATTAACGCGTTCTTCTGCGATGGGTGTTGCATCTTCAGGTTTCATTCGGTTGTCCTGGTTCTGTCTACAGGTTCTTCGTGATCATATATTCACCCCCACCCACCCCACCTTCCCCCCCCCCCCCCCTCTCTTCCCTCTCTCTCTCTCTCTCTCTCTCCTCTCTCTCTCTCTCTCTCTTCCTCTCTCTCTCTCTCTCTCTCTCTCTCTGTTTTAGGTTTTTTTTTTTTTTTTTTCTTTTTTTCTTTTGCTCTGCATTCTAATCTACCGTTAATCTACCGCTTATCTCCCACGCCGGTCATAGTTCTGGTTCCCCTGTAGACCGGCCACACTCAGAATCGTCCTCTCGCAGCCCCCAACACCAGCACTGTACTGGGAACAATTAACATCAGGCTGTCATGACACAGCTCACCAAAGAAGACACTGCACGGTTGGCGAGTCACTTTGGTGGAGTTCACTGCTGTCAGTTGCAATCCCGCATAGGCCTCATGCAGACACCACCTACTAATAAAGAATCCCCCATTAACAGCAAGTACTGCTGTATTGCAAGTGAGCAATCCCCTCCGGAAAGCGCCTCGCGGAGCAACTCCAACGACAGTGCAGTAAACCTGCTGACATCGGTATCTTTCCCCGCTTGCAACGGAAGTTCTATTGCCACATGAAACATGTTCTACATCAAGAATACAACAAAACATTCAGCAGAGGCTATCTACGAACAGCTAAAGATTTAGCCAATGACATCAAAATCGTACGCAAATAATCTGATATAAACTAGGTGATGACGTGAACTTAGTGGCAAGATATGTCCACCATAGTTGAGCGAATCACTGAGATCCAGTCACATGAGGCTGCGAGGATAATTTACGCTTAAGAATCGAAAACAAAAATCAAGGACTAAAAATGTATGCAGAGCGCTGGAAGAAAGGATAAGTTAGAAAAAAAAGAAGGAAAAACCAGCTCACCAATCATCGTTGATTCATTTTTTTTTCCATGGCTTGGGTGACCTTCATCTGGCTTTTTCCGGACTCAGCTTATTTCATAGAAGCTAAACCACTGGAGTGTTAAGATGTGTTAGTAGACTGTGTATTATTACAAGGTACTGTGAGAGAGTAAAATGTGAACGACGGAAAAATAGTTACAGAGTATCACTTGAAAGAATGCATTTTGTCATTTATTCTGTGCAAGATGATAACACTTTTTCCCAAGAATCATTTGAACACAATTCCATCATACGCTTTTCTATACTGCATCTATATTTCACATATAAATGCTGACGGTCTTGGTTTAGCGTAATTGGACACCTATGTCTTGAACACGAACCCACTGCTGGCACAGGTGTGAAGACAACATTGCGCGTGATGTCAGCACGAGAACATGGCATGTAGCGTCACAGAATCTCAGGCATTTGTATGGTGCTCAGTCTTTGTGAGAGTGATGACAATATGTGCAAGGGAGTTTCATTTCGATCAGAGACCGTGTTAACTATGCTTCCTTTACAATGTATCCCGACAATAATCAGAACGAGATCATCTACAGACGTCTGCCGCGCTGGTGAGAAAATTTGAGCAACTCTGTCAAGGACGCGTCCATTAAATGGATGAGACTTGACTGTTTGGTTGCACATGTCAATTTTTTTTTAAGCAACGTCTCTACAGCCGTTTTGATGAGTTTGACAACAATCCGGCCAATGAACCACATAAGATTCATTCCTTCCCAAACCGCACTCCAGTTCTACCTTGTGGCCGGATCTCTCCTCCCCAAACACCCCTCCACACCCTTCCATGCATTCTGTTCAAAATAAGAACTTCAATGTTCCCATAGCTGTGAGCGTAGGACTTAATATTTGTACAATTACGTTGTCTTTTGCAGTTCATCTCTTCCCCTTTCTCCCCTTTACCCCAACCCTCTTCTCTTTAAAAATCCCTGTTTGGTCATTTTCACGGTGACCAAGGATCTATTCACCTGCATTTGTTTTTCCTCATTATCTGTTTATTCATTTGCTTTTTTACTTCCGTGGTTTGTTTCATGTGTCCTGTCCTGTCTAATGAAGATCAGTAGGTTGAGGCTCGTCTCGTTAGTGTTTGTTATGTCCGTTTGGAGACTCCCTCACTTCCACATGGATTTTCATGCTTTCAGTTTTCAAGTGTGTGGCTAATACCAGTCCAGAGTTAAATTTAGGCCCCATATGCTAGATATTCTCCGTTACACTCAAAAGTGCGACTGACGTCAGCCAGGGGATCAACCCCCAACAAAACTCATTCAACGTTCATCAGGGTTTTCTAATGTGCCAGCTCAACTATATGACACCCCCGCCCATACCATTTTCTGTCATCTACTAGACTTTTGACTCCTAAATCCTTGTGCCATGGCAATGGCTTAGGAACACAGGTCATAGTACCCAGGTCATGCATAATTCTGCTGCTGACAAATGCTATTGAGTTAATTTCTTGACTCCAAATTCCAAGAAAAATTCTTTTTCTTTTCTTTTTTTACACTCATTTTTCATTTTTCAGAAGAGCAGTATCTATATACAAAAGGTTGTTACTGCATTTGAAGACTACTATAGATTCAAAGTTCAAAAGAAACATTTTCAATTCAGAGGTAATGACCTCTTGTTCTTGATCATGTTGTAACATCGAAACCAAATTCCCACATTCTTTATGATCATACAAAGCAAGCAAAATCCCTAAAAGTATAATAGAACTTTTCCCATGTCTGTTATTTGAAGAATGTCATGTTTCTAAGATCAGTCGAGGGCGATAGTAATTCTCAGAATGCACGAGTGTCCAAGGGGCAATCTACAATGCAAAGTTTGAATATTCTTCTGTTCATATTTAATACTGGAAAAAGATTATTTTCTTTTTGCACTCTTGTATTATCTTCACATGTTTCTATGACACATAGCCATGCACACTTTTTAAACACTGATCTTGATTTTGAAATATTGAGTCAGCAACTGTCATACCTTAATGGGCAGAGTTTGAGAATTACTGACTTTAGGGGATTCGCGCAATAATCATTCTAACTTCGAGTATTACTATTAAACGGAATCCAAATCTTAGATTTTCATACATTCGCAGACGAGGAATTGACGCATGAAGCCGATACACTCATCGTACGTTCCATTCGGTGAATGCACTTTGCAGCTTTTCACAACAGCTTGGACATCGGAGTCATGCATGTTGTCGGCAACTAGAATAACTAAATTTGATGCGACTTCATCACTATGTAGACGGCTCCCTAATACTGTTTGAGTATTTTATTACTACAGTATAAGTGACATGTTGATCTATTGAAATGGCATTTTGTAAGAATCTCTCTCTCCCTCTCTCTCCCTCCCTCCCTCTCTCTCTCTCTCTCTCTCTCTCTCTCTCTCTCTCTCTCTCACACACACACACACACACACACACACACACACACACACACACACACACACACACACACACACACACACACATGCTCGCACGCACGCACACACACATGCACACATACACACGCGGGCGCGCGCGCATACATGCACGCACAGTCACACATTCACCACACATACATACGCGCGTGCGCGAGCCCGCACGCACTTACGCACGCACGCACACGCGCATGCTCGCACACACACATGCTCTCTCTCTCTCTCTCTCTCTCTCTCTCTCTCTCTCTCTCTCTCTCTCATACACATACACATACACACGCACACACACACACACACACATATGCTCGCACGCACGCATGCACGCTCACACACACACACGCACGCACGCACGCACGCACGCACGCACACACACACACACACACACACACACACACACACACACACACACACACACACACACACACACACACACACACACACACACACACACACACAGCTGCAACACAACACGCAAGTACATAAACTTATACACTCAAAACCTCACAGAAACTTTCAAATGATCTATGTAATCTGTCTCGTACATAAATTCAAAACATTTCCCAAGAAACGTGTAAACAAGGAACAAAAAAAAAAAATCTGCGGGTTGTTTGAAAGATGCCACATGATTTACAGCAGACGGTTATGTCTTGTGACTGTCGATCAATAGTAGCTAGGTGCTGAACACAGTCTCTTGCAGTCTTCATCTGTATAACTACATGTGTATAGTATCAGAGATGGTATTGTATCATTTATGTGTATGTTTGACATCATCTGACCGTTGTTCCATCGATGCTGTTGTAGTTTTCGTGCCGTTCATGCTGGCCTATTACTTTATCAGAAATGAGTGAGATTTAATGTGAGTGCACAATGTTTTGCAATGCACGTGTGCACCACGGTTAAAGGTCTCATCCAATTAGTCAGGTGGTTTAGTGGAATGACCCCATTACAGGGTGGATAAATGCATCAAATTTGGCATGAGGGTACCTCGGGGTCTATTTATGAATTTTAGGCTAGGAGCCCACCTGAGTTGTTGAAAATAACATTAAATTTCTTTTTAAAGAAATAGTAATAAATACTCTTTATGTTATTAAACGCATCCAATAGTAGGAGTCATTTTTTCCTTGCGAAAGTGCTACTATTCTGTGATGTCTTTTTTCACAGACATTCAGTTTGCAATAACTTATTCAATTATTTGCACTTGCAACGTGGTGAACAGTCCAGGTCTGCTTTTGCACATTTGCACCTATGCATGAACATTTGATCAACTCTCTGTACGCTCTGGAAACCTCTGGAATTGTCGCCCAAACTAATTCTCATGTCTATGATTCCTTCGTGCAAGCAAAATGTTGTGGCGGAGGAACCACTTGCTGTGTTTGTGTGCTGGTTGTCCAGATTCTTGTTTGATACACTGCACGTCGGACATGCTAGAGTAGGGCAACTTTGATGGGTGGCAGTTTGTCCATCGCCTGATTCTTCTGACAGAAGAGTTCCTTTCACGTTTCTCTGACAGAGTCTGAGGGGCTAGTTTTGTCATACAGAATGACAGTCAGTCTCTTCAACTTCTTGAAAACATCATCGTCAACATCTAGCTTCTGGAAAGGATGACTGGCCAGACATTGAAAAGTCTCTGTGACGTCTTCGTAGTAGACCTGCCAAGCGTGCCAAGCAGACTTCGCGCCCCTGCCATTGAAAGCAGAGGTTGTGTCACAACCTGAAAATGCGTGAAACACAGGTAATGCACGTGATCATAACTCTCCAAGGCTTGCACAGATGGCGTTGATGTGGTAGAATCTGTCATTCTTGCCCATGCCAAAAGCCACCCAAATGTCAGCCAGGGGTTGGCTTGCAGTCAGACCATGGACTACGCCTGCAATGATGACAACACTATCAGTGTCTACAGTTATCTCTTGAATAGTCTTTCCACCATGCTCCAGTGCATGAACCACATGAACCACGATCCTGGTGCCTGCCTCCGCATGGTAGTTTAGTCTTTCCTGACACTTTTCTGCGTATGCCCTTGCCTATCTTTTCCCGGGTGGGCTTTTCAAACTGTTTGGTCTGCATGTGTTCCACACAATGTCCAACCTTGTGATTCGATTCAGCTGTTTCTCCAGGTAAGGTCTAAATACTCTGTCTGCATACTCCTAGAATGTGCTGATGCTGGCAACGGGAAGGCAGTGGACGATGACGGCACCATCCAGGACTTTGCAGCCCGAAGTTGAAGGTGCTTCTGGCTGCTCGGGCTGCTCAAGATATTGCAGAAGATCAAACTTGGTATCTGGTAAAATGGAGCTTGCCAAAGTCAAAAAGAGAGGGTGGAAAATGACTGTATCTCATGTGCAAAGAACTCTTCCTAATCACCGTCTCTGTTTTGCACAGATATGCAGAGCTGGCCACAGAGTACCACATTTGTTCTGAAGCGCTTTGATCTTCTTCCCCTGTTTAGAAACTGTCTTGCGTTGTATTAATGTTTCTTGAAGAACGTAAGAGATTTTTCTCGATTGTTTAATGGATGGAGTAGCTGCGCACTTCAAGCACGTTCTTGACAAATCCCTGGTACTCTTTCTCGCCTGTGTCCTCCAAGGTGTGCAATGCGGAAACAACTGATTCATCGGCATAGTTTGCGAGAGACGAGAGTTTTTCTCCGATATTTTTTTTTCTTCTTCTTCTTCTTTTTTTTTTCCGTGTCACTGACACTGACATCGATCTAATTTTTCTTTTCAATTTTTTTTTTTTCTAATCTCAGAATGTCTTGTTCTTATCGTTTTTCTTCGTCACTAATTTTCCTTTTCTCTGCTATTGCATATGAAGTTATCATCAACAGGAAATCACGAAAAAGATCATTAGAAATGTCAAATTTAGCTTGACATCCGATATTTGAGAATTATAATCACTTGTTGAATATTCTTCTTTAATATTTTAATTTCGGCATTTATTTCGTCTAAATATGCTTTAATTCTTAAGAGCGATGTATTCAGTTTCCAAAAAAAGTGTTATGCTTAACAATGTAAAATTTCAAGATCAGCAAAATAGCTGAATGATCTGTTCTGTAGCCACACTCAATGTCTACATCCTCTACATAGAAGACAACTGTATCTGAGATTTTAAAAAAAGTAATCTGGCCTGTTAAAAAGGGTTAGCTCTTCTCCAGGTGAGCGGAGACATTCTGCATTTAACTCTCTCCAGACATCGTTCAAAGCTAAAGTTTCAATCATATTTTCCATAGACCGTCTTACTTGAGGGTCATTCACATGTTTATAATTATGAAAGTCTCTGACAGGGTCGAGGACCAAATTAATATCCACACCTGTTAGAACATTCTCTACACCCAGCCATCAATTTTTTTGTTTCAAATTAAAAATTCCGGGTCGTCTCTGTTCGACCCATATACATTAACAAAAAGGAAATTGCTTTTCTCTGTTTCAACAAGAACTATAACATGAATACCTAAGCCATCCTTGACAACCTGTTTAACTTTGCATTCAAAATTGTTGTTAAAGAAGACAGCTACTCCTCTTGCATTTGAAGAGTAACAAGAAAAATAACCCTGATGCCCCCATTTTGAGAAAATGTCCCTTTCCATCTTTTCCTCAAAGTGAGTGTCTTGCAGGTAGTACACTGAATATTTCTATTTATCTCAGGTAATGGAAGACATCACGTCTCTTTACTGAAGTATTGAGGCCTTGGCAATTAATATACACAACACGTTGACAATTAACATACACAGTACACAGATTCCCATCCATTTCCAATCAAAGAGAAGAAAGCAGCAATAAACGGCACTGCAATAACTTTTTGTAACACATGAATCCAGAAAAAAAGAACAATTGACAACTGCAGAACATAAAACCATCGAAAGGAGCCAATATAATATCCATCCAACCCCAGTAGAGAACAATGTATCATAGGCCCGGACACACACACATATGCAGTACACAAATGCAACAGCATAGAAGGAGGGGAAAAGAAACAAAGCAAAAAGAAGAAGAAAGAAAATATCTGATTTACAATAAAAACAAAAAACAAAAAAACTTGACCACAGCGAGGAAGCATTCGGTGCAAGGAACAATTTAAATCAGGGGTGTGTTCGGGGGGGGGGGGGGGGGGGGGGGGGAAATCCTAAGCAAGAAGTACGCAAATTGCA
>JADBJO010000249.1:587500-662500 GCA_016801955.1 Conus betulinus | reverse complement strand
CAGAATGGCTGCAGCATCTAGTCAGGTGAGTGTTATTTAGTAACATTTCTGTTACTCATGAATTTGCCAGTGTGAATGTATTTCTGTCGAGGTGTAAAACAAAAACAAAAACCTCTTCTGGCGACTGGTGAAAAAACGAAACTTACGAGCAATGGAACCATCATACGTGGAAGACAAAGTGAAAGTAAAATAAGTAAGATATTCAAACAGTATTCCAATTTACTAACAGAGTAACCATTGTTGGAACAAATTAACAACTAACATCAAACGTGCACCAAGTATAAATACATTCAAGAACCTCATAGATAAACTTGAATCAATAACTAAAATAAAATATGACTTCGACTTCGATGGTTAAATAACACTGAGCTAGTCAACGACTGGACCAATAGACACCAAAAATAAAAGGGACGTAAAAAGCCTGAATAGGTGAAGTTGTTTAATACAGTATCCCAAATCCTGATCCTGATCCTGAACCTAAAAGTTGATGATCATATACTCCACACAGCCCTCACCTACGCCCAACTTTCTTCCGTAAGACTAAGAGAGCAAATCCTCACTGCCATGTTTATCTCTAGATAGCTGTCAAGCCAAACAAATACTGAAATATTCTCATGGCCAACACTGCAAATACTTCTAGAGAATGGGGCAGACGTGTACTTCAATTTCCTTCCAAGTGCCAGACACAAATGACTAAACACAGGTCAACTTCAGGAGATACAAACTTTTAATCTCTGAAGACCCCCTGGTTTTACTGTGAATTTGTATTGCGCTGGTAATTGTGTAGCAATAAAGCATGCAACTATTGCAAGTGTGTGATATGGAGAATCCATAGATGTGGGTATGTCTGCGTTTCTGTGTGTGTGTGTGTGTGTGTGTGTGTGTGTGTATCAGTATGGTTGTGTGGCAGTCGGCGTCTAATTTGCACGTAGAGCAAGGCTTTTTTATTCCCCCATCCCACTCCCTTCTTCCGCCTTCTCCATCTTCCCGTTGCCACATACACCCATAAGCTGTTCGACTCTTATGAGTAATATGTCACCCTGTTCCATATTCAGATGATCTTTGACTCCTGTGGTGGTTTTTTTTGTTTGTTTGTTTTTTTTTATACATGTAGTCATATATAGAATTGATGTTTCTGCATACCAGTGTATATGGGCCCATAGTAAGTGTGTGTGTGTGTGTGTGTGTGTGTGTGTGTGTGTGTGTGTGTAAAATATTCCACCTGTAGTATATGTCTATTGCTTTGATGTTTGAAGAGTTGTCCTTGCAAATGGAGGATGAAAGTAAGGATAGGACTCAGAGGAGGACAACACTTAGAGGGAGAGAGAGATAGAGGCAAAGGAGCAAGGGTATACAAGACTGAATAATGGGGAGGGATTTTTTTTTTAAATGTCCTGATTTCCATTTGTGTGTGTGTGTGTGTGTGTGTGTGTGTGTGTGTGTGTGTGTGTGTGTGTGTGTGTGGGTGTGTATGTATGGAGATGTGCGTATGTGTGTGTGTGTGTGTGTGTGTGTGTGTGTGTGTGTGTGTGAATTATGTTCCTTTCTATGAAAAATGTTGACATTCTGTTCACAATGTTTTCTTAATTGTCAGTACAGTGATGGGTTTATCTGACAATAAATTGGTTCAGTCGGAGTGTGTGTGTGTGTGTGTGTGTGTGTGTGTGTGTGTGTGTGTGTGTGCTGTTTTGTTTGTGTACATATAGATAAAGACATACACTGTTTATCCCTCTTCAAGTGATAGAGGTCATACGAGACCCATACTCATTAAAGTTCTCAAGAGTGTACATCTCAACTAATGATGCAGGTCACCTATGACACAAACTCGATGTGTGTCATATCAACCTTTCTGTGATTAAAGAATGGGTCATCCACAACCCACACCATTGGAAGTGTATAGTTTGAATAATGCAGCTAATTTTTCTTTCCGTTTTGTGCACATGTACCAAAATTGGCTTGCAGCTAATAGGGTTTTAAACAATACTGGAGATTTCATAACAAAATTTTAGATACTTCAAGGGATGCAACAAATTTATTATATCTTGTGGTCATGAGCAACCCAGAATGTGTATCATAGGTTAAATGAATGTTAACTCCATCTGTGATTAAAGTGGTTTCCTGTTAAAGGAGTGCAGGTAACAGTAAGAACTGTGCAACTTGAACAGGCAGATGAGAGGCTACCCTCAGTCCATCTCCTATCTTTGCGCCACAACCTATCCTTCACCATATAAATTCTGTTGTCCCATCAGTATGAACAGTAACACTCAACAGACTCTGTGCTCCTTCTCTCTTGCTTGTCTGCTTTTTTTTTTTCCCCCACTCTCTCTGTCTCTCTTTCTACCCCATTCTCTGAAGAAGCAAGAGTGTTTAGTCATTACTGTGATGAGAAAGGATCTTAACCTGGTTAGAAATGAAACTGTGAAATGTGAAACGATGTGAGTGTTTTTCTTTTTATTTAATCATATATGTTATGCCTGTTGTAAATGAATTATGTATGCAGCTATACTATACCTGTGTGTGTGTGTGTGTGTGTGTGTGTGTGTGTGTGTGTGTGTGTGTGTGTGTGTGTGTGTGTGTAGAAAAGCATTGGAGTAAAAATACAGAAGTTTTTTGTGTTACTGTGTTGTTTCCGGTATGTATGTATTGATAGATGAACAATATTAATACTGAGTCTGTACCACACATTTTTTTAAGGTTTAAAGAGATGACACTTTTGATTTGTCATATCTTCTTGCTGCTTGGGCCTGCAGAACACAAAGGCATAATTGAATAGCATACAAATCGCTAAAGAGTTGGTTTTCATTGATGTTGTTTTTAAAACTTAAGCCAAATTTCAAATAATAGAATGAAAATGAAAATGAAACTGGCACAACATTTTAGCAACAAGAGTATCACTCATGTTCAGAATCCATACTTTTGAAAGACAAGAGAAAACATCATGTCCTAAATCATGTCCCCTTTCATAATTGTTTTATGTGTTTATTTATATATGTTTACCCAATTTTTTACAGCAACTGAATGATTGACTGTCATGTGTGTGTGAATGCTATGCATGGTCGATGTATATACATTAATGGGCCTAGCATTTTTATGTGTAATTGCTGGTGGTTGATTTATTTTTTCATGAATTTAAGAATTTTTTTAAAACTGCAGGATGTGATGGACAGTGTAGGTGTCAAATAGACAAAAGCAAATCCTGATCATTGCCAGAACATCAATGTTTAATTGAATAACTACACAAATGAAGGACAAGCCTAACTGAACTATTTAAACTATAGCTGTTACCGTTAGTGGAACTGTTATGATTCACACAAGCACCATTCAACTCCTAGAGTACACACAGATGTGCAGTGCTTTCTGAAGATCTTGCAAATCTCAAAGATGTCACATTCATTATTTCATTATGCCCATCGCTCCCGGTGGAGCATAGGCCATTGACGATCCTTTGCCATCACACTCTGTTCTGGGCTGTTCTGGTCATTCCAGTCCAGCTGGTCCCTTGTTGTTTCAACTCCGCCTCAGTGTCTCGCCTCCAGCTGTTGCAAGGCCGGCCTCTCTTTCTCTTTTCCTGCAGGTTCCAGGTCAGTGTGGTGCACCAGGTGAGTGTGGTGCTGGATGCTGGCTTCCTGAGGGTGCGTCCGATCCAGCCCCATTTCCTTTGCAGTATCTGCTTGGCACTGGTTCCTGTCCCGCATGCTCCCACAGATCTTTGTTTCGGATCTTGTCCTGCCATCGGATTTTGTAGATGCACCTCAGACAGGTGTTGAAGAATGTCTGAATCTTTTGTTTGCATCGTCTGTGTTGTCCGCCATGTCTCGCATCTGTAGAGCAAAATTGATTTAACATTGGAGTTGAAGATGCAGAGTTTGGTTCTTATGCCGATTCCTCCAGATGTTCTTGAGCATGACGAAAGCTGCTCTTGTCTGCCGATTCTGGCTGTGACATCTCGGTTCATGCCTCCCTGTTGGTCAGCCACGCGTCCCAGGTAGACGAAAGACTCCATCTCCCTGATGGCTCTCCACCGACTGTGACTGATGTGTGTTGGCAGTGGTGTTGATTTTCATCAGCTCGGTCTTCTTCCTGTTAATCTTGAGCCCTGTCCCGGCTGATGTGGTCTCCAAGTGAGTGGTCTTGTCCTGCATCTGGCTGTGGCTGTGTGACAGGAGCGCCAGGTCGTCAGCGAAAGTCGAGGTTGTCGAGCTGCGTCCAGAGTGTCCACTGTATACAGTTGTTCCTGCCTGTTGTAGTGGTCTTTATGATCCAGTCAATGACCAGGAGGAAGAGGAACGGCAACAGCAGGCACCCCTGCCGAACTCCCGTCTTCACCTTGAAACTTTTGGACAGCTGGCGGCAGCGGGCAGTCCTGCAGTTCATATCCTGGTAGGTGCACCAGATGAGGGAGATGATCTTCTCGGGGACTCTCCGTAATGCCTCAGCAGCTTCCACAGTGTCTCTCTGTCCATACTGTCGAAGGCCTCATAATCTGTGAAGTTGATGATGTAGAGGGGGGGGGAGTTCCACTCGAGCGACTGCTCCTCGATGATGTGCACGCTGGCTATCTGGTCAGCACATGATTTGTTCTGCCGGAAGCCTGCCTGCTGGTCTCGGAGCGTGGGGTCGACAGCCTCTTTCATTCTCTCCAGTAGAACCCTGTTGAGAACCTTGCCTGACATTGACAGGAGCATGGTCCCTTGGTAGTTGCTTCAGTCCTGAGATCTCCTTTCTTTGGCAGCTTGATGATGATTCCTTCTTTCCACTGGGCCAGTACCTCTCCTTCTCCTCCCAGATCTTGCTGAAGAGGCTGTATAGCATGTTGACAGCTGTCTCTATGTCTGCTTTGATGGCTTCTGTTGGTATCTCGTCCGGCCCTGCAGCCTTCCCATTTTTCAGAGTCATGATGGCCTTCTTGATCTCTGCCTTTGAGGGTTTGTCGCAGCTGATGGGGCAGTTCTGTCTCTGCGGGTGGGATGTCTGGTGGTGCGTCAGGGGTGGGGCAGTTCAGCAGCTGCCCGAAGTGTTCTGCCCATCGTTTCAGCTGTTCCTCGGTTGTTGTCAGTGGGTTTCCATTCTTGTCCTTCACTGGCTTGTCTGTCTGCTGGAACTTACCCGTCAGCTTCTTGGTCACCAGGTACAGGTCCTTCAGATTCCCTGTCCGGCTGCTGCCTCTGCTTGACTGGTCAGGTCGTCAAAGTAGTCCCTCTTGCCCTTCTTGATGCTCCTCTTTACTTCTCTGTTCACTGCTTTGTGCTCTTCCTGTGCCTTTGCCTCTTCTTCCTGTGCCTTTGCTGCTCTCTTGCTCGTGCTCAGTTCAGTAATTTTCTCTCTCTCCTTGTTTCCAGCTTGTGGATGGTGTTGGCAGAGATCCATTCCTTGTGCTGGGTTGTCTTGCCAAGGATCTCTTCACATGTGTCATGCCAGAGCTTCTTGCAGTGTTCCCACTGTGTCTCGATGTCCGCCTCACCATCTTCTATCAGCTCTTGTAGCGGCTGGAACCTGTTGGAAAAGGCTGATCTGGAATGCTGCTTGTGTGTCCCTGTTTCTGAGCAGTCCGACATTGTACCTTGTCCGTGTGTTGTTGGCGTTGGTGAATCTCTTGAGGCGAAGTCTCACTGTTGTTAAAAGGTGGTGGTGGTCTGATGACACGTCAGCACCTCTCATCACTCGTACATCCCTGCCATGATCTCCTGAATTTGCGGCTAATGCAGATGTGGTCAATCTGGTTCTCCGTGACGTGGTTCGGGGATCTCCATGTGGCCTTGTGGATGCGCTTGTGTGGGAAGATGCTTCCTCCTAACACCAGCTGGTTCAGGGTGCACAGGTCTGCAAAGCGCTCACCATTCTCGTTCATCTGTCCCAGTCCGTGTGTCCCCATGATGTCCTCATAGCCTGTGTTGTCTGTTCCGAACTTTGCATTAAAAAAATCTCCCATCAGTAAGGTTATGTCCTTTGTTCCTCTTTTGTCTATCACTGTCTGTAGTTGCTGATAGAAGTCATCTTTCTTTCTTCTTCTGCATCATTGGTGGGAGCACAGCACTGGATGATGTTCAGCCTGATGTCATTCTTCTTCGTGGTAAACTTGGCTGTGATGATGCGGGAGTTGACAGGTTCCCATCTGATGAGTGCCCCGTGTGCCTCCGTGCTAGCATAAAGGGCCACACCCACAGTGTGGGGGGGCTCCATCCTCGATGTGTCCTGAGTACAGCAGCTGTTCTCCAGATGAAAGTCTCAGCTGTCCTGATTGTAGCCACCTTGTCTCACTCAGTCCTAGCACTCCGATCTTGTAGTTTTTTTCATCTCTCTTGCAACTGGATGGATAGTTTTTCCTGTTTCATACATCGTCCTGATGTTCCATGTGGCTACTCTCGTTGTTGTCCTGGGTGTTAGAAGGGGAGTCAGCCTTGCAGCTTCCTTTCGGCTTTCACTGCACTGCGTCATAAGTCTCCGGGATGGAGACCCTTCCTTGCCCAGGTGAATGTTTTGGTTCGTTGTCGTCGATGCTTCTGTAACTTGTCTTTTTTTTTTACAGGTAGGGTTGTTAGCCCTACACAAACACCTTTATCCTCGGGCGAGGTGGTCCTGCCTTAGTTGCCTCTTATAACATGCATGGCAGGGCAGTGGGTCTATTCTATGCCATACCTACAGGGCAGAAAGATGTCATGTACAACAATAAAGATTTCACTGAACACAATTCAGACTGCTGGATCTTGAAGGTAAAATACAGAACACTACGAAGTACTTTTTTTGTAAAAATATCCTTTAGAGAAAAAGAACATGTTTTGACTCAAAGAGCCTTCTTCAAGTGAACTGGTAATTTAATCACCACCAGTTCACTTTGAAGAAGACTCTTTGAGTCAAAACGCCATGTTCTTTTTCTCCAGAGGATCTTTTACAAACAAGGTACTTTTTAGTGTTCTGTATTTCAGTGAACAGTTTATTATACTTGTTCCTGTACCTGCTTACCCCTGTCAATTGCTGTGAATATTGTTATCATACTGCAAGTGGCTGTTGCAGAAATTCCAGTGGCTGGATGTTCATGGAGACTTGTTCTCCTGCCCAGCCACAGATGCCCTGGTTCACTGTGTCAGCAAAGACCTGAGAATGGGCAAAGGTATTGCTGTCCTCTTCAAGAACAAGTTTGGTGGCCTTGGTGAGCTCAAGGCGCAAGGTAATCAGATGGCTTTGTGTTAACTGGTGAGATGTTTCACTGAGTAGTCTTTGTGTTTTGTATATTCTGTTGATTGAGTGCATTGCCTTCTCAGCAAGCATGATTCCATTCTCATTTTTTCCCTAGGTATATAGACTGCTGCCAAAAAACAAAAGTTTTTATTTCGTGGAGGGGATGGGAGAAACAATAAAGGGGGAGTATGTTGTGTATGTAATGTAACATGTTGAAAGTCAGGGAGAGAAGGGGGGGGGGGGGGGGGGGGGGGGGGACATGAGTGAGGAGGCAGGCACAAGATTTTCTAATATTAGCACCATGACATTTCATCTTTTTGTGTCCGTTTTGTTATTGTTTTGTTATATGTCTTTTTATTTGTTTGTTTTGGGGGGGTTTCCTTTGTTTTTGTTGTTGTTTTTTTTTAACATACGTAGGAGGCAGAGGTTTGGGGGGAATGAGAAGTTGATGGGAACTTCTGCAGCTTGCACTAATATAATTCACTGCTAGTTCAGCTAAAAGCAAGTATGTAAAACTGATTACTGTTTTGGCTGTTTCAGTTTCATGGAGGCATCACTGCATGCAGACTAGTCCAGATATGTTCTTCCTCATGTGTTAAGCCATAGAGCCACAATGCACAGGGAACACAGGTAGAGAAATATAAAAGTGAATAAATAAAGAAATGTAAAAGGCTTTGGGAAGACGATCTCATGTAAAGAAATAGCAGATACTGACCGAGTACACAGCTAGGACAGGTCTTGGATATCAGCTCACATAATATGCTCCACTGCTCTGTGTCTGCATGTGTGTGGATGCACAAGGGGGAGGGGGGGGGGGGGGCAGTCTGTGTGTATGCATGCTTGATGTATTGGTGCGAGATGTTTGGAACGGCGAGGTGAGCAGGGATGTGGAGTGTGAATGTGTCCGTGTGCAGGTGTGTTTGTATATGCATGTGTTTGGGCAGCTTATGTTAACATCTTTTTTTGTTTTGTTTCAATGATTATTCAGACATATACAAACAAGCATTCCATATGCTAGTAATGTTTATGACATGGATTCAGGCCCTTTGCTGTTGGCTTTGCATGTTTTTTATGGACCTGAAGACTCTGAGTGCTGTCATTTCAGCTGAGATAATCCAGCTGTCATGTTATCGTCCATTTTTTTCTTTTGTCTCAGCAGAAAAGAAATTATTGTAGTGACTGCACTAGAGAATTTTTTTTTTTTTTCATGTTACAGGGATGGTTTGTGTGCATCTTCAGTCTAACCCACTAATATATTGTTGTTAATGGACTCCTCTTTAAGCTGAGCACACACATTGTCTGGGCAAGCAGATCTTCCGTACTCTCACTGTGGAATTACTTCCATGTCACTGATTTCATCCACTTCATACACAGCCGCACCCAACGTCCTCCTGTCACAAGCTCAGCAGAAAACAAGAACAGTCAGTATCCTGCCATGATGAGGTTTATATATCAGAGGAGCACTGCCAGGCCATTTGATGGTTTTCAGTGGTGCTTGTTCTGAATCAATAAATCCAAGACACTGTCCACTTGGCCCTACTGGTAAACAGTTGTTACTAAGTCGCTGAGCCAACATTGTGTAACTGTCAGCATCCTCATCCAGAGGCGCCATCTATCACCCAACAACAGTCCCGTGAACATGCAGATACCAATGACTTTGACTATGAACATAGACCTGGAGTGGAAACTGAAACTGAAGTCACTACAAGAGTGTCACAGAATTCGAGTTTCCTTCATGATCATTGTTGAAATGATGACAATTATACCAACAAGTTCCAGTTTTGTCTGGAACTACATTATAGAGCTGTAGTCTACACCTTCTTTCAGTAATATATCTCTGAATCAAGAAGTTCATGTCTGGAAAGTTGAACAACATTTTCAAAGACACATCAAGTGGATGCAGCTTGATTGCTGTTCCAACCAAGACTCCAATTCACAGCCTCTGAGAACTGCTTTAACAGAGGTTAAGTTTTGTCCTCGTTTTTGTAAATCTGTCCACAAGTGTTCACATTCCAAGATGTATTTGATTAGCAGACGAGTTCAATCATTTTCTGGATCATTTTTTAATGTTCTGGTATTGGTTTTTGTTTTGTTTAAATGCACATGTGAATATAATATATGAGAAAGTAAACAAATATCTTTTGTTTTTTGGTCCTGATCACCAGTAACAGGAATCATGTGTATGCCCATCTCAGATGCATTTTCACACTTATCAGGATGTTTCATTTCCATTTAGTTTTAAGTTGTTCCATTTCTTGGGATTGTCAGATTCTGTTCTGAAATAACTTGCCTCAGGTTACATTGTCTACATCTTTTAAGATCAGCTTAAACTTACTTACTTAGACTTAGATGCTCCCGCGTCTTGCGAGGCACGAGGCAATCAAGGCACTCCACAGTGCTTAAACTGCTTCAGCATTATATGTTTTGGACAGATAGAACAGAGAAAGTGTTTATGTGTATGATTGAATATTTCAGTTTTTGGTTTTTTGTGTTTTTTTTTTTTTTAATGAGGGTGGTCTCGTTAGTATATATCAAATCACAATTTATGAGAGTAATAAAAGACAGCATAATAAAATGCATCATTTCTTCTTTAATTAACTGAAACATATTCAGAGAACCAAGATGGTAGAGAAGTAAAATGAAATGTAAAATACTTAGCATCATTCTCTTCTTTTGCTGAAGAGAATTTAGAGAACCAAATGGTAAAAAGTAAATAGAATGCAAAAAATACTTCAATTCCAGTTGGCTCTGTCAGAATCCTATCAAGTGATTGGTACCTTGGTTGCTTGGACTGTTTTTCACTATTTACATTTCAAAAACTGTATTTTACCAGTTTGCTTGGGATACTCTGTTTCTGTGTGTGTGTGTGTGTGTGTGTGTGTGTGTGTGTGTGTGTGTGTGTGTGTGTGTGTTTTTTGTTTTGGGATACTCTGTTTCTGTGGGTGGGTGGGCGTTTCTGTGGGTGGGGGTGGTGTTCACATGATTACTTGAATACAAATTTACAGGGTTATTAATAGGATCAATGACTACAAGTCATTGAATTTGGCATCTGTTTGTGGAACCCCAGCTGAAACTTTGAAGGAATGGGGAAAAAAAGTTCATTTCAGGTAGAGGTGTTATTGCATACATTACAAGGTTCAACCTTTCCCAAACATAACGTAAAATTTTGTGCGCCATAGTCATGGATCTCCATGAACCCATTTGAGTGGGACTAATTTCCCTAAGCATCAAGATGCTTATGTAAGTAATTACTAGCTCTGCTGAGAGGGGGAAATAAAGGGACTAGATCTTGTTGACCGAGGACAATGCCTGCATGGTGCTGTCAGGTATTGTGTACAGAACCTGCTGTTTCAGTGAGAGCTCTCAGAGGTTCCCTTCTGAGGGGGGGAGGGGGGAGACAGAGGTGGTGGAGATGTGAAAGTGAGTTGGAGACGTGAGAAGCCTTATCAGAAACTAAATGCTCGATTAATTTTCACTGTTAAACATGGTTGCCCAGTGGACAACTGAAGAGAGCGTTTCTACTCGTATGCCAGGAAGTTTAGTTGACGCAGACAATCAGACTGACATCATGGGCCCTATCTATGCCCTTTTTCTGAAGGAACAAAACTTTGACATTTGTCATGATAAATTCTGAAGCGTGGAATGGAATAGTATTCTTGAATTTATGTGGATATACGAAATGACAGGAAACAGCAAATGACACATGTATCCTTGTGTGCATCCTGTCACGGATCTGACTTTGAAGTCAGAACAGTATGCGTTGAGAACCGGTTGTGTGGTGTCACTTAGTGTGCATCAGTATGGTGCACATGCGTGCTGATTGGTAGTAATGGTACATTGTGTGCGTTAGTGTACAATTATGTGTTGTTCAAGTCGATGTGGATGTGCATATGCAAACAAGTGTGCATGCATGGGTATGTGTGTATATGATGTTTCTTGTGTGCGTTTGTGCATGTAGATGTGTTTCATGCTTGTTTGCACACACATACATATGTGTATGCATGCATATGTATGCGAAAGAGAATGAGCATCTTGTGTGTGCTTGTGGTGCACCTGGTAAGTGCGAGCACACACCTGTTAATTTAGAGAGGTGGCACTTGATGAGTAATGTGCAACTGTGTGCATACAGGCACCGATATGCCCACTCTCAGGATGTACAGCCACACGTTCATGCAAGCACTTGCATATTTGTAGATGTGAAGTCCACAGCTTATGAGAGGAAATGGACCACTTTAAGTTCAAATTCTCCATCTTTGGAATGCATGGCCAGACTCATGACATATCGCTCCTAAGATATTGAGTGTATGGGATTGCTCAGACCCACAATATACTGAAGTTTTGTATCTTGTTTACTCCTTTGGTTTCAACACACACACACAAAGATGCGGGAATATACCGTATTGGCGAAGTCCTATGATTTTGAGTAGGTAAGGGTGTGTATACACACAGAATTTGTGTAAAATCATTTCTGCAGATGAAGGCATTAACAAGGTGATGGTAATAACAGTAGTACTGGTAATGGTATTAACACACATGGGGCAAACAAGATCATTTGTGCAGGTAATGGCGTTAACATGCAGACGGTTTAGATCTCTTAGATCATTTGTACAGATGATAGTGCCCATTGTTTACATCTAGATCTCCATTTATGCAATAATGTAAAGGTGTGCAAGGTTTACGTCTATATCTTTATTTGAGCAGGCAGGTGTGCATGGTTTATTTCTACAAGACTTTTCTTTGTGCGGATGAATAGTGTTGAAGTATACAGGGCTTTTGTCTTTTCTCCAAATCTTTGTGCAGATGATTTTTATGGTGCACAATTGTTTGATATAAGTAAATTTTCATGATTTGTGCAAGTAATGGTGTTAGGGTGCACAGAATTAATGTCAAAATAGCTTTCATTCAACCAGGTATTTGTGAAATGTGCAGGGTTTATGTCTTGTAAAGTTTCATTTGTGCACATGATGGGGTAAAGTTTCATTTGTGCACATGGTGGTTTTAGGGTTTACATCTATAATTCTTACAGGTAATAGTTATATTGCTCTAGGTTTATGCCACATAGAGTCTCATTTGTAGAGGTAATGGTGTTAGGGTGGGCAGGGTTTATGTCTGAGATCTTCATGTAAGCAGGTAATGCAGGGGTGGGAGATCTTCCGTATTGATACAGAATTCCGTATAGCAAATTTTTCTTTCTTTTTTTTCCCCCATGTGCGCATTCTGTGTTCCAATTCAGGTTTTCACGCCACTTGTATTTGAAACCTGCCATCTTGTTTTCAATGTGTGAAAACCGTATCATGGTGGTTTATATAAAATTTTGTGAAAAATGGAGCTGATTAACGACAAAGCAGAGGCATGGAAGATCCACAATGACCTGAAGAAAAACAAGTGGAGAAATGAATAGATGGATGAGATGGACGAATTGTATCATCGTTCTGAAAATGGCTACGGAAAACAAATTAAGTCGGCGCTGCTTGTGTATATACTGTGCAGTTGGAAGCTTGTATACAAACTTGTCAAATGGAAAAAAAGTCAGTTGAAGTGCATTCCCAGGAGAGGAAACAGAGAGAGATTGAATGCATAGAAACATACATCAACTCTTCCTGCTGCTGCTCCAATAATGGCTCTGGTGTCTGAAGTTGATTCCCTGCTGGATGCCAAGATTTGGACTTGTGCATTTTTAGCGGATACTGTTTGCCTCTGTCACTGGCGCCTGATTTAATCTCCTTCAGTCAAACTCTTGCCAAAGATACTCAAAAACCTGGAACAGCTTTCCACGTGTAGGAAAACCGCAACATACTATGACACATGGAGTACCAGCAGCCTTTAGGGAAGATTTATTTACAAACTGCGTACTGCGTACAATCCAGTGCTAGTGCATACATTGACTCTCTGCTGAATTTAAGCCATGTAAGACTTCCAGGAATCCTTATTGTTAAACTTATAAATTAAGTGATTGAAATTTGGCCAGTGTCTTCTATTAGCATCACAGGTGAGTAATATTTATACATTGCATCCTATTTTGTTCTGATGGTTTACTGAATTTAAGATGTATTCCAAGTCATATTTGAAGTCTTTTTGTATAAAAGTTAATTATTAATTTTGTTTTCAAGGAGAGGCAACAAAAGTGTCATGGCAAGACAAATTTTCTTCAGCATGTGGGGGGCCTTGCCCCCCAGACCCACCTTGCCCCTGCACCCCACCGGGGGCCTAAAGTGGCCCCCTGGAGCCGTGGCCTTTTCAGTATAGCTATGATTTTCTGCTCCCACCCCCGGTAACGGTATTTATGGTATTTAGAGCGCGCAGGTTTTATGTCAGAGGCAGATCTTCTTTTGAACAGGCAGCAGTCTTAGATCACGCAGCAGCATTTTGATCCCATTCTCAGTCTTCTTTCCATTAATTCTTGTCATGTCTCTTTTCCAGGAAAAGATGTTGGGGATGTTGCTGTTCTCAAGCGAGATGAGAGATTCGTCTATTACCTCATCACAAAACCTCACTACTACAACAAACCAACATACGACACCCTGAGAGCTTCTCTGAATGCGCTGAAGTCTCACTGTCAGGAAAACAAAGTGTGCAGTCTGTCCATGCCACGGATTGGGTGTGGTCTGGACAAACTGGAGTGGAACAAGGTGTCTGATGTGTTGAAGGAAGTCTTTGGTGACACTGCTGTCAAAATTACTGTGTATACAATCTAATGTTCAGCGACATCTCAGAACCGTGCAAGTGGCTGTGATGTTTGATGCCATCTTTAAACTATGTAAATATTTCAGATAGAGTATCCTTTTTTGTGTGATCAAACTGAAAACAGACAAGATTTGTGTTTACTTTCTTGGCACTTCATCAACAAAATCACCATTTTTAAAAAAAAAAAAAAATTGAAAAAAAGAGGGTCCAGTTGCAAGGATCACATAGTATGTAGATTTGTTGGTTTCATTATTTAATTATTTCTTCAGACTGCTAAGCTATTCATTTTCCATTTTCTAACATGAATATGTAAGAATCCAGGATGTGACAAAAATCAGCTTTGTTGTTTTTTAAATGAAAGAAACACTTTGATATCTATGGACTTCATTTATTAGCTTGTTCATAGTTCTTTTTCAGTTGGTTGAATTGTTAACCTACATTTCTCAGATTTCAGTAATTATTCTCTGTCTTGTTGATATTAGAAAAAACATTATGTTGAGCACACAGTTACTAGGTTTTGGTACCATGTGTGGCAAATTTACGGATTGAAAATGAAACAAGATTATTTTATGTTCAAAAATCATATTTACAAGTGTAACGCTTAACCAGGGCACAAATTTTTTTCTGAGCCCTCAAGTGGAGCATACCACTGAATTGTTTGTCACCTGAATGTCATTCGAGTTCCTGTAAATAAAGGACTTTGAAGTTGTTTGCATCAATTCACATTGCTTAGTACCTACAGGGTTTTTGTACCATTTAGGAGTTCATTTCATTTTCTACATTTTTGCCACTTGTACGAAAAGTGCGCAACTCATCGTCAAACGTCCTGTACGTTGCCTTATTTTTTGCAACCAGTACATTGTGGATATGCAGTAAACAATGACTTTTTTTCCTCTTTTAAAAGGAGCAATGAGTCTTTTTTATCCCTCTTAATGTTTGGATGTCTGTTGTAGAATGTTTGGAACCCATGCTTGTATCTAGATGTCTAGCAATACATCCTGGGTCTACGGTATCCCATGTTTTTCTGAGGAAGAATTCTTTGTCACATGAAGTGGGCATGCATGTACCTGGACCCACCTCCGAGATGCTTTAAAGCAGTTCTACAGCATTTGCACAGGACTGGCAACATTTCTAGTGGTTGCAACATTTCTGATATACATGTACGTGTGCCGACATGGATAACATGACATGTAGATTCAATTCAAATTTGGAGATCACTGCAATCGCAATATATGCAGATCGTTGAACAGGTTTGGATAATACAACCATGCTTGATGTTAAGATCAACAGGGATAACACGATCCATGTGTATACTCCAGTCTCGTTTACATGCCTGCACACACTTATCTAATCTTGTACAAGGGCACATATGCACACACAAACAAAACTTAAGAAACATGAATCAGAACATCAGAAACACTATCCTTTTCTGAGCAGTATGGCCATTTATGTTTTGTCTTGAAGAGATGAACACAGCACTTGGTCCTGGGGAATGGATTTAACCACTCCTGGTCCAGCAAGAAAAATGTGCTTGTTTACACTATCAAGTCACGTCTGTTCATGAGAGGCCCTCTGAATTACTACTTCGATTTTGCAGCAACTTACAAGATCTGGTTTTACGCAACATCAACTACACTGAAGCTTTCAAGATGTGTGCTGCTCATCCCTCAAAGCCAGATTTGTTGTTCGGTTCCCTTTCTTCCCCACCGACACTAGTTATATTCAGCATCGGTAGCTCCAGTTAATTTAGCAATGCTTGCTCATTTCTCATAGCCAGATTTCTTTTCTTCCCAGTGAAGCTAGTTTATTGTCATATAGTAAGCAAGGTTCATTGACCAAATGTATTTTTTCTTTGGAATTTAAGCAGAATAGGATATGCAAAATAAGTTGCGAAAGATCTGGCCATAGCCATGGATGGAAGTTACACTCGCCATCTACTGACATAGCCATGGGTTGAAGTTACACTCACCATCTACTCACATAGCCATGGGTGGAAGTCACACTCACCATCTACTGACATAGCCATGGGTGGAAGTAACACTCACCATCTACTGACAAACTGTGACATGCGCAAGTCTCTGGTAGGATGAGATTTTCATTTTCTAAACCCATATACAAGTGTTTAATCCAAGGGAAACTGTGCAGGCCATTAGCTTGACCAATGAAAAACAGATATTATTCTTTTCCATAGGTCAAAAACATTTTTTCTCTGCAACAGTGGTATATTGAAAAAAAAAGTCTAATTGCGCTTTTCCTAAACAAGATGACAGAACATGTGTCTACTATAATGTTCACATGCTAGATCATCTTATTCTCCCCAGTGCATGTTCCAAACAACGGAAGATGAATAAAAGAAACAATCTAAAGATTACTTTTTTTTTTTCTTTTTTGATAAACAAGACAAATTCTCAGCAGACAATCCAGGTAGGTAGCAGAAACAAGGCACCAAACCGAAAACAAACTTTCTGTTGGGTCATTTAAAGCTACGCCATTCCTTTAGGATAATACCTAACATGTCATGCAAAGTGTAATCTTTGAGAGGAAAGGCTGGTCCATTAGATCACAAACCTAGATCTTTTGACTCACGCAATCTCAGAAATCCTCGTCTTGTGTTCTAAATTGCATAACATTTTTAGTTCATGGTCCAAGTTTCTAAGCAGCTGTAGGGTTCCCCCAACAAGGTCACAGGATTGGGTTCACAAAACAATCTCTTCTGTGGTAGATTCAGAATCAATTAGTTTCTGTTCAGCCAACTGCAAAGGGCCATAATAAGGCTATTACCTCATAGAAGTCAATTCTTTTTATATAGATGTTTTAAAAACACACACACACACACACAAATCTTCTAAAAACATGCTAAAATTGCTTTTAAGATCTTTTTTTTTTCAGTTTCTTCAGGAACTCAAAACTCACATCATGTGGAACATCTTTGGACAAGGTTTCCATGTGGTGAAAAAAGAATTAGAAATTGATTGGTATTAAGTTGCATTCTTGACTGTGTCCAGTTAACATTTGCATTTGACAGGGCCATCTGTTCAAGTTAATGTTGTTTTGGAAATAAATAAGCAAGCTTTGGACAAGAGATTGCCAAGATTGATTTCACAATCATTTAACCTTTCAGCAAGCTGCATTTGTGAGTGGTAACTTATGCCTGCGGCCTTATTCTGTTTGGGCGACTGAAAAAATTTGCACACCTACCTTCGTCAAAATTGCTGCAATTTCTTTTCTATTGTTTGTGCAGTTACAGAATTTGGAGTGAATGTTGAGGAATGAATAAAAAATATGCCAATACCAACTATCATGTGCTTTGGTTATGAAAAAAAAAAAAAAAATGACATGCCTAATGGGTGTTTACGAGTCATGGAGTCAGTTCCCCCTCATCTGCATCAGCCTATTCCCACTCTGCCACAACATTCTCAATATCTTCACAATTAAACCCTAAAAACTCTTCATTAGAGTCCGAGTTGAAAAACACCTCCTGCAAGAATTACTAATCGCCAGCGTCCATGTTGAAATTTTACTCAAAAACTTTTTAAAAGTTTGAAAATTTATGGTAAACAAATCGCATGGAAAATGGCGCTCACACAGGAAGGAAAGGAAGTTAAAATCCGGTGTATTATGGGATTGCTTCATTCTAACTGGTTCTTTTCAACCAATTGAGTACAAGCTTAATGATTTCAATACCCCTCAATGGGCACATAAGTGTGCCTGGGGCTGTATCGGCAAGATCGCACCAGTGTGCCAATGGCGTTCTAAAGGTTAAATGGTTCGAAGCTAAGCGAGTCCAGGGGTCTTAAGTTCAAGCCAGCAGTATAAGTTTTAACTTTTCAGGCCAACCATAACCACTGACACAATTTCAACTGAAACAATAAACGAAAATTCAAATAACAACACTTTATTTTTTAAAAAAAAAAAAAAAAAAAAAAAAAAAAAGGCATGTCTCATGAAAACTATGACAAATGATACACACTAATACAACTGAGTGCACATGAATAACACAATGTCAAGTCCTATGGCAATTTTCTTTTTTTTTTCTCTCAGAATTTAGAAGAGATGGAAAGCAAAGAATGTTTCCTTATAGGGGAGGAGGGAGGTATAGGGAGATAGATGTCACAGAAATGTGATGGACAAAAAAAATTTTAAACCTAAAATGTTCATCTTACTCCTGAAGACCTCACAACATGTAACAACTGCCATTCTTCAACTGTGACCTGCTGCTGTCCCTCCCTCTTCATTCACATCATCAACAGGCCAGAAGAACGATGCTCGTCTCTCCCTCATCTATGAGACTGCCTTTGTTCACTGCTGATCATTCATGGTAACAAAAACCACCAAAGTCTGACAACTGAAATATGAAAAATGGAACTAGTCACTCTCATGAACATTTTTGCTGAAGAGTTCAAAACACATGATGGTATTGCTGCCACGTCTTATTCTTGAGATACTTGCTGGATGAGTGTGATGTTATCCCCCTTCAACATTATCCTTCCTGCACAACACACACAAAAAATTTGAAACGGCGCCAATACTGAGCTAAAACATGGTCAAAGTTACATACAATTCAGATTAACTCGACCATGTCATGTCAAAACTGTATTCTGACACCTCTGCCTGCGCTTGAGCGTGTGCTGAATATACTCTTTAACATAGAAACCTTTATGTTTGTGTGTGTGTGTGTATATATACATACATACATACATATATATAATATAGATACACACACACACACACACACACAAATCATAATTCTGCAGCCATGAAGCCAGATTAAGTTTTAACTTCATTTTTGTTTCAATCTGCTGATCTGTATAGATATTCATGCCTTAGTTGTTGATTTCTTCTGGTTGTGTTCAAGTCAGCTAATCTTGTGCAACTTGAAGAATTACAACCCTTTTTATGACAACTCTCTTGAGACCATGAAATCTGTATTACTATGCACACATCATGCGCGAAACTGCTTACATTTAATGGCAAACATATTTTGTTTTTAATTAAGACAGGAAGGGACTGATTCCTCCACAAAGTTTTTGAACTGAAGCAGATCTAAATGATGCAAGTTGGACATATTTTTCAATACCCTCCACAATAACCAATCACAAGTTTATGTATGGTACAAACCTGCCTGAAGATTTTCTTGGGCGACTGATGTATTTCATACATTTCTCACCTACTAATCAACCAGTGTACATACCCACAGGACAAACTCCAATATATTGTGCGCACACACATACACACACACAAATACTAATACACAAAAGTAATTGTACAGTACAGAGCATTTTCAGCACAACTGCTATAGTCCTTTGAATGAGACTATAAACTGAGGTTCCGTGTGTGAATGCACACATAGCATCTTGCATACACATAAAATCCCATTACCAACTCGCAGAAGAGGCCAGTTTGGCCGTAGGTATGTACGACACATTACACATAGCATGCACGTTCTCCGAAGTTGGAGTATGGCTGACTTAATAATGGCGGGATAAAAAAAAAAAACGGTCATACACACATCACACCACTCTCTTTGTTGGGTAGATAAGATTAATCCTTGCCTGTCTATACAGGGAATGTCCGTGGAAGTATCGGCCTGCGTACGCAGAAAAAAAAAATGGACACACACAAACTACCAAGATCTTTTGAATTAGAAACATTTCAATATGTCATGTGTAACACTAACTCTTAAATATTTATGAACAGTTGCATGCATTTGATTCAAATCCATCTTTCTCTCGCACTCAAATACCTATCAGTTTCAAGGTCTGAAAAAATTATTTATGTAATTACTTTTTTTACAATAATTACACAACAAAAACATATTTGCTTGTAGTCATAGGAGTCTCAACCACACACACAAAGATTTAGCTGTTTGTAGTCCAGAGTCTCAGATCATGGTTCCCACTTCCCCTCCCAACCAACTACTGCCAGTTGGTGGATATGCAGCGAGTTATTTTTTTCAGTTATCAGTGAATAAGACACACCACCCCTTTTCTTCAGCTTCTGCAGCCCGGTACCAAATCGGCTCAATTCAGGCCTTCCATATCTTTAATCCCCCCCTCCCCTCCCCCCAAAAAATTCGTTCGCCCTTTTGCGTTTCATCCAGCCTTCTTAATTCAGTTTTAAAACAAAAAGTATGAATCAATTCCCGACCCCCAGATTTCACTAGCAGACCCTCAGATTACTACTTCTCACTTACCTGATAAGTCAATAAAGGAAGCACATTCACACAAATGTATGAAGACACATACATAAAGAAACAATGAAGATTTACCTAACGTTTTTCTGTTTTGTGTCTTCATGTGAACCTCCTCAGCTTCATCCAGCACCAGATTCATGTATTCATCAAAACCCTGCGCAAATAAATGATCATCAACGAAAACAGAAACAAAAAAAAACAAATAAAACGTAATGGATTCCATCATGATTAGTGTTTAACATCATTAAAATTATAAGGGTTTTTCATAGAGATTTCTGGCCTAACCCCCTACCCCACCAAGCCAAATTTGGAGAAAGGAAGGAAGGTGAGTAGGCAAGTTTTGTACCCTTAACAAAAAAAATCCTTGAGATTTTTGCATCCAAAGGATTATGCCATATTGTACCTAAAAAGCAACTTTCATCAATGACATATATATATATATATATACTGATAAGTGTGTGTGTGTCCTGTCAATGCGTGTCACTGCTTGTTCTTGTTAAACTTTGATTTTTGGTTTGCTGTGTTTTGGTGTTTTTCTTTCACAATGAAATTAACCGTGTTGATCATAGTCTGTGACAATAATACGGATTCTTTCTTTGTAATCAGCATGGTGAACTTGATAACAACAGCCACCAATTTCATTTTCACACACAGAGACAATGAGTGTAACCTAGGCTTTTTTAAGGCAACCAAATATTCATCACTGAACATTTCCAAATCCCACTGTGGTTCAAATAGCACAAGCTTTCTAATGCATGCAGATTTTGCACATCAAATATGTCGAGTGCAACATCAGCCACTAGAAGTGAAAGTGTCGCATATCACAATCACAATCTGCTCTTTTGATGTCAAGTAAGTGGCAGTTTTATCTGCCACTTCACTGAGATTTCTGGCTAGAAAAAAAACCTTTTTTCCACAAAATATTCTGCCTTGTTTCCATTACCGTTGCCACTTATACTCATACATTTATTTATTCATTTGCATTTCACTTAAAAAGCCAAAGGAGAGCAATTTTCAAGAACTGCTTTTAACAGCCAAGAAGTAAGGTCTTTACTGACTGGCCATCTTATGAACAGAATATGTTAAAGGTAAATACTCTTCACAGAATGATGTGCATTCTTGCTAACACGCGCACATCTCATTCAGCTCTTCAACAGAAATCATGGTCTGTAACAAGATCCCTTGCTGTGTGAAAATTGATGATGTCCACATCCTCTGATTAATTTTATTTACATGTTCATACCTTTTTGTTTTCTGTATATATATGATTTTCAGGTTCAGTACATGATATACCCCCATTTGTACATGATGTAAAAACCTGATGCTAAACAAATTATTCACATACCTCAATATTCATACCTCACAAAGTCTTCAACAGCAAACTGATTTTCCAATGAATCGGGATAATTTACACACAATAATGGTTTCCAGGTTATCAAGTTTGATATAGAAATTAAGACAACAAATCTCTTGACCTGAAAAGAAGTGTGCTTTCAAGAATAACTACACAAAAAACACTAGAGAATATGATTTCATATATATATATATGATATCAACTAAGAATTATATTTTGTCTTGATTATCCTTATGTACATGTTTGTAGAATAAACCAATTTCAAAAATCAATATAAAAATAATAAAGCACAGACTTACCACAATGCAACCTTCAATTCGTGTGTTGATCTGTTCATACAACCAGACTTGAATTCTGGATCTCTGCAATATATTGCAGAAGTGATTAAAATTAGTTTTCGATAAGGAATTATGAATTACTATTGTTTTTAAATGACAGATAAAAAAAAATCTCCCCTGAACATGGTCCTCAGCCAGCACTGAATCAGCAGCAATCAACTAAAAAATTTTAAAAATTCAAGAACTAACATCTGGGCATCAAGCCTTCTCACTGTGTAAGTAGTTTAAAATGGTTACTATAATATAATCCTAGTCAAAACAGTATAGATGACTGGCTGGTATTCTTATCAATAAAGTAGGTATATACCTCTGTTTTCTAACAAAAGGTAAAATGAAAAATGTTAAAATTCAAGTAGGAAACCTCCCACCTAAATTTCTTTCTAAAATTACTTCAGCATATATGAAACCTTTTTTTTCATTCAATGAAACACCCAGCATAGAATGACCATGCCGCCAATGACCGCTGCAATCAAATTTTTTATAATCCAGCTGCAATCATAGGTGCTGTTAAATAATTTGCAAGTGAACCTGATAATCAATATTAAAACTAAATTCATATGTTACCCACACAGATTTGTCATCCAGTTAATGAGTTATGAGTACACGGTACGGTAAATGGTCAAAATAATTTGGTACTTTTCATCATTTCATCAAATTCATGGTATAAAAATCATGCTAAGCAAAAATTAAGCACAGAACTTTTAATATTTCAAATCAGACTACAGACAGCTATGGATTTATGTACATCTGCTGCATGCTTCAAGTATTAAAGCGCACCACATTACTCATAAAAAAAGCTAAAGAATTGTAGATTTCATGAAATGTGGCATTCGGTGGGTGTTTCCTTTTTTTTTCTTTCCCGTTTTCAAACCATACACAACAGCAATATTCTCATAATGCAAGTCACAAAAACAGTACAGCAAGGTTCCTACAGACTCCCAAGAATAAAAGTCAAGGAGTGTTTTGTTTTGTTTTTTATTTCAAGGCTACAATACTTGCGTAAAAAATTGAAAACAGAAATGGCAGTTTGATTTTCTGCATTCAGGTTGATGAAAAAAATTATTTAAAAACAAATCTTTTGTACAAGGAAAAAACAAAAAAAATTGTTTTCAAATGATTTTTTGTTCATCAACTTGAACGCAGAAAAATTAAATAGCCATTTCTTTTTTCATTTTTATCAGAATGAGCGTACCAGTACACCACACATTAGAACATTAACAAACCCAGACACGTTGTACATATCAAACGCCAAAACACTAAAATCAGCAAAAATATGTCCATTTGTAAGAGAACATACTGACTATGCATGGTGTGTAAGAAACTGGTTGGAGGAGAAAAAAAAAAAAAGCAGTTAAAAAAAATTTTTTTTTTTTACAAACACCATCGCAATCCTGCATTGTCGTCATCAAAATTGATGAAGTTTCAAAGTATCTCACTTGGTTAAATAGTGAACGGCAATCCAAGATCACAACGATTTTTGTAAAAAATTGTTTTTAAATAATTTTTCATTGACCTCAACACAGAAAAATCAAACTGCCATTTCTTTTTGCCACATTAAAAATTTTTTGAGCCGATGGCTTGATTTTCAAAGGTTTTCAAGGTGGTTTCGTCAACAGAACATTTTATTGATTTTCAAAGGTTTTCAAGGTCTTGAAATTCGCTGTCAGAAGTCAAGGAGTTTCAAGGAGCATACGAACCCTGTACAGTGACATTTCTGACATTTCAAAGCTACCATTAGAAAAAAAAAATTAACTCAAACAGAAGAGGTGTTCTCATGATGGATAATAAAACTAATGGTTTGCAAAGAAAGCAACAGACAAAAACAAACAAAAGTGACAGTGAGGGCAGAGGGAAGATTTATACTTACATTCTGTAAGTATCTGAAGATCAAGTTCTGGTTCTAGGTTAAGGAACACATCATCTTCACATGACATTATAGAAGTAATACTTAAGTTCTGAGGATTGAGAATTCTATAAGCATTCAGCATAATGTGTCAGCAAGGGCATATCCTGTTTATAACAAAAGCCTATAAAAGCACATCATTCTCCCGCAGTCCCTCACAGTCACACCTTTCACCCCCCTTCTCCTACATTGCACCAAACATTCCTTCCTTATACTATACTACCTTTTATCTTTTGGATATTTACTGACATTATGTGTTTTTTTTTTCTATTTCCTCAATTTCTGTACATAACAGTGCCAGCAATCAGCCAGATGGCAATCACTTGATACTAATACAGCAGATCTTACTTTTAAAAGTCCTTGTTATGAGCTCATTTGGTCTCGCCGACCGTCATTATAAAGACAGATTGACATTTCTGTCCATAGAGCTCCAAGAAATAAGTACTTTTACACATAAAGGGGGGGGGGGGGGGGGGGGGGGGGGGACCTGTTTCCATCTCAATCTTTGGCACTCCTGGGAGAGAACTGCTATTCTAAAAGATTGTTCAGCGCCAATGCAATGGGTTCCCTCAATCATGGCTGCACCTAGCACCATCCCTTGGTTTGTTTACTGGTTATCTTCTCTCCGTGTGTGTGTGTGTGTGTGTGTGTGTGTGTGTGTGTGTGTGCGCGTGCGCGCGCGCGAACACTGAGGAATGAATTGTTTAACAAACCAGAAAACGTGGTGCTAGGTCACAAGATATATGCTGCCAATAAATCGAAGTGAGACAGTTTTTTTTTTTTTAAAGACAGGCTCCAAAGCCCGTATTTCATCTGTATACCTTTTACGACGTATTTTAAATACAACTGACAAAAGGGTAGATCATCAAAATGGTGCACATTCAGTAATCCAGATAGTGTTATAACAAAAATCAAACTAAGCCGTTTACTTTCTGTCCGCTTACTGGTCTCCTCCGTCTCCTCATACTCCAACATCAGTCATTGTTACCACGCGAGCGTGGTAACAATGCGATGCACCGACGAACACAGTGCAATCGAAACCAAGCCATGACTGCGCCAGTCATTTTTCTGGCTAAAAAAGGATACAATGGGCTGGACCATAACTTTCTGAACTTTCTGGCCGCCTCCTTTGTACGCCATTCTGTTCAACTCGGGTGGATACGTTCCAACAGACAAAATTCTATGTGGAAATGCACAATTTCACGTCGAGCTAACGCGCCCGGAAAATGGCTGAAGGAAATGTCCAATTTTCGAATCTGAGCGGAATAAATTGATAGAAAAGAAACAATATGCTGGACAATTTTATTATGTAAGTAAGATTAACCCTACAATACTGTTAAGTTTACATTGATTTTATATCTTTCAGCTTAATCTTACGAGTGCCATAATTATTTGTTTACTTCTCTGATCATTTATTTGAACAAAACGCAAAGGAGATCACGGACATGCACGGAGCAGATGCGTCTCTTTGAAGAGAAATCTAGCCAAAAGTAAACGATTATGGAGTTCAGTTTGGAATGAACCTTCCACACATTCAACAGGTGTTTTCGATCCTGTGAATAACTTCACACATACCATCCCATTGAATCACCTACGTTTAAATCTTGAGAGAGAGAGAGAGTAATAATCCTTATTTCCAAGGATAACAGAGATAACAAGAAGATGCTTGTTTCATCTGGCTCTAGTCCCTTCAGGGACTAAGACACACACACACACACACACACACACACACACACACACACACAGCAGAAAGCACATACAAGCAGCATCAGTCACCATAACAGCATCACCAGCACTGCCTGAAGATGAATGAAAAGTAATTCATGAGGCTAGGTAATAGTAACGTTGCTTATAGCTCAGCGACTGCAAAGGGTCACATCAGGGCTGTCACCGCGTCGAAGTCAACTCACAAGTCCTTATTTAAAATTAAAAAGAAATTGCGCAACCCTTTCCAAAAAAAATTTTTTTTTTTAAAAAAAAAAGCTTCTAAAAACACACCGGTAATTTTGTTGAAAGCCTTTCCTCCATAAATGCTTAGATCAGGTGAAAAATGTTAATCTCTTTCAGAAATTCAAAGATCGCATCAGGTAGAACATCTCTGAACAAGGTTTCATGGAGTCTGCTGTAATGTAAAGTGTTTATGTCTCACATCATGCAAGTCCCAACACGCTGAAAGAATATGTTTCACTGTGAGTGGTACATGACATGGAATGCACCACGGAGCTTCATCACCTTTTGAAGCATAAGAATGGATGTAAAAGGAGTGGCCTGTATGTAAACAGCACACAACTGTTTCTTCTTTAGGGCTGGCTCAGGAATATGGTAAAAACTCTTTCTGATTTGGACGGATTTTGTACAATTTTATCCATCTACATGTTCCATTCCTCTTGCTAGAGGTCTTTGACATAACCCTGTGTTTGGGGTTTCAGATCATTGTGAGGGATAGACAATCTGCTCAACTCTTTCTTTGTGGCATTCTTGGCAAGTTGATCAACCACTTCGTTGTCTTCAATGCCCACATAGCTGGGAACCCAAGCAAAAAAACTATTTGGGATCCATCTGATTTCAGATAGGTGTACAGTTCAAATAATTTCAGAGTTAAGGGTGCTTGAGGTTACGGCTGAAACTGGTCCCCAAAGCAGAAAGGGGCTCTGATAAAATCAGGAAATCTTTGTGCTTTGATTTAGAGACCACGAGCTAGAACCAAGGCTGCCAACTCAGCGGTGAACATGGAGCTGTCAGTGGGAATGTGTTTAGAACATCTCTGAGAAGGACCTGTTGCACAAAAACAGCAGAGGCAACTCCTTCCTCAAATTTGTTACCGTCGGTGAAAAAAAAAAATTCTGAAGGATGGAAACTTCGAACACAGTCCGAAAAAAAGGACTTATATGCCAAGGATCTAATGTATCTTTACGGTCCGAGGCCAAATCAAACCGGATTAGAGTGAAGAATGTCCATGGTGGGTCATCGGGAAATTTGGATAAATCACAAACTACTTCAAGGTTTATATCTGCTTTGTTCAAATGGTAAAGAATACAAAATCCCAAGGGTGGAATGGAACTAGGGTGGTCATCGAAATTCCTTCGGAACTTGGGGTCAAAAACACAGTCATATGCAGGATCTGGAGGTTCGGAAGAGAGACTCAAACAGCAGTTCAAGCTAAGTATCAGCCGATGGTTCGTGAGGGATGGTTTTCCTGTCTCAGCATACATGCCATAAACAGGGGTGGTGCGGAATGCACCCAGACGCAATCGAAGCTGTTGATGGTGGATGGGATCAAGACTTTACAGGTAGGAAGGTCTGGCCAAGCCGTGCACTACACACCCATAGTCCAGTTTGGAACGGATCAGAGCCCTGTAAAGATGGAGAAGAGTTTTCTTATCAGCGCCCCAATCTGTGTGTGGCACACCTCTCAGATTGACCAGTGCTTTCTCACATGCAGTTTTTATGTATTGGATGTGACTTTCAAATTCAGTTTTTTTATTTAAAAAAAAAAAACACCAGAAATTCGGCTTCTTTCACAGTTGGAATGGTGGATTTGTTCAGACAAATTTCAGGATCAGCAAAGAACTGACAAAAATTGTGAAAATGGATACACTGTGTTTTGGTGCTTAAAAAGGTAAACCCGTTTTCCTTGGCCCACTGTTGAATCTTATTCGCACAAAGCTGAAGTCGACTCTGTATGCTAGTGTAAGAGGGCTCCAACTGCGTGCAGCGCGAAGTCATCTACAAAAAATTAGGACTCAGAACCCCGGTTTATGAACTGTCAATGTCGTTAATTTTGATAGTGAACAAAGCAGGAGAAAGAATGCTCCCTTGAAGTACACCCGAAATCTGTTCATGGATGTCAGACAGCGTGGTGCCAATAAGAACTAGGAACTGCTGATAAGCCAGAAAATTTTGAGTAAGTAAAAGGCAGATGACCACGAAAACCAAGTTTATGAAGATCCATAAGAATTCCACATTTCCAAGTGGTATCATACGCTTTTTTCCAGATCAAAAAAGATAGCAACCACATGTTGATTATTAATGACGGCGTTGCGGATGGTAGTTTCCAGACAGACTGTATGGTCAACAGTCGAGTGGTTCTTCCGAAATCCGCACCGTTCATTGGTCAAAAGGCCATCGGTTTCCAGCCTCCACATCAGACAGAAGTTGACCATTTTTTTTTTCAGTTAGCTTGCAGAGACAGCTTCTCAGAGCTTTAAGACGATTGGAAGGGTTGGTAAGATCTCTTCCAGGCTTAGGAATCGGAATGATCAGGGCTTTTTGCCAGGAGGGTGGAAAACACCCTGTGGTCCAGATATGGTTGCAGACTTTTAAAAGGGTCTGGAGACAGCTCTCTCTGGGGGATGTTTCAAAAGCTGATAATCATCCCAGGCCAGGAACAGAATCGTTGCAGGTTTGCAGAGATGATTTCAGTTCATCAATTGAAAAAGGTAGATTGTACACTTCAGAGTTGTCTGAAGTGAAGCTGTATGAAGATTTTTCTCTGAGTTGTATGTTTCAACAACAACAACAAACAACAACAACAAAAAACAACAACAACAAGCAAAACAAAAACAGCAGATTTACTTGAGGATGATGAGTTCTGTTGAATGGTGGAAGCCAGCAGACTGGCAACAGCTTGTTTGTCAGTTTTCAGAGCATCGGCGAGTTTCAGGTGATTTTCTTGATGATGTTTCAGACTTTTTTCTCTGGATGTTTTAGGTGTCAGCCTGTGGCAGAAGTTTCTCCAAGACTGATGTTTACTGACTTTAAAAGTGTTCTTGTTTTGGCTTTGAGTTTTTGATGGGCTCGAGCGTTGAGAGCTGAAGATCTTTGGAATACACGACGTGAGCCCGCTTGCGTCCATTTTGAGATGTGCTGGCAGTCAGAATTGAACCAAGGTTCAGAAAACATAAATCCAGGATCAGCAAAGAACTGACAAAAATGTGAAAATGGATACACTGTGTTTTGGGTGCTTAAAAAGACATCTTCAAGAAGCAGACCTCTGGATGAAGATTTCATGAGGCAGTCATGTTCAAGCCTACAAAGCATATATTCACATTCAACTTGCTTGTCCATTGTGCATGATTGATTTTTAAGCCGGTGAAAGACAAAAAAAAAATAATGTTTTCAGGGCGAGGGCAGAGAGAGAGAGAGAGAGAGAGAGAGAGAGAGAGAGAGAGAGAGAGAGAGAGAGAGAGAGAGAGAGAGAGAGAGAGAGAGAGAGATGTACTCTGAACTCTGAAAAATTTAATGAATAGGTCATAGACCCATGTTACTGGCAGTGGTTATAAACAGAATCAATTTGTATCACTGCAAAAATTCAGTTTATACATTGTATGATAATATATACAAGTACACAGAGAACGGGATAATTTGACTGAGTAATGCAGTATAGATCGTTACTGTTCACTCTGAGTAGAAGCGAGGTCACGTGGATGAGATGTCGATTTTTTTTTTTTGGAGTGATGATCGCTTGTTAACAATTAGTGCCCTACGCAGTGCAAAGACAATTTCCAAGACCCTGCTTACAGTCCATGGGACTTTTTTTTTTTTTTGTTTGTTTTTTTTTTACAATATTCAGGTCAGAGTTTCTCCTCTGCTGCACGTAACTATGTAAGCTCTTCGTGGGGACTGAATCCAGCAACAAAAAAATACGACCAGCGTTCCGTCAGGTTCGACTTCTCTGAGACACGCCAAACCAGAGATGAAAACACTGATATCACAACGGATTGGGCAACTCAGATTAACAATGACCACGCCACCCATCGATCAGCACAGCTGGCAGACACGAAAAGTGTGCTACTGGAGGAAAACCGCAGCGTATATGTGAAAGGAACATTCTCACACTTGCCATTTGGAATGTAAGAACTCTCAGACAGATTGGTCAAATTGAAGAAATTGATCCATGAGATGCACAGATATTCAGTGGCACATTCTCGGCCTCTGCCAAATTAGATGACACACACACACACACACACACACACACACACACACACACACACACACACACACACACACACACACACACACACACACACACACACAGAAGCGAAGACAGAACAGAAACAATTCTTAAGGTGAAGAAAAAGAAAAAAGATGTACAAGAAGATCGATTTGTTTGTTTCTTTCTTTGTGAACAGGGACATTGAGACACTGTACAAGGAGGCTGCCTTGTGTCCATCAGTACCATGACCTTCAGCCTGCAAAAAAACAATTTAACATCACGGTAGTGCAAATATATGCTCATCCATCCGACAATGATGATGATCGGATGGAAAAATTTCCACACGCAGTTTTAACTGGTCATCAAGAAGATTGACGCTAAAGACATCCTCATCGTCCAGTATGACTGGAATGCCAAGTTTGGTATAGATGCCGAGAAAAACAGGAGGAATTTCTGCGCTACTACTGTAAAGCGACCGCCAACAGACCACTAAGTTATCAACAACGAGAGGCGACCATGAAAGAAATAAATCTTTTATCGAAACTAACAGGGATCAGTGCTGGGACCATGTCTCTTCCTGGCATACATTAACGATTTGCCAGACAGAATTACTTCTCACTCTAGACTCTTCGCCGATGACACAGCAGTCCATCATCTTATCGCCAGTTGCCCACAAGACCGAGATGCACTCCAGTCGGACCTAAACAAGCTGGAAGAATGGAAAGACGAAATGGGATATGGTCTTCCACCCCCAGACAAGTGCAGCTATCTACCCATTTCACGAAAGGAGAACCCCACAAGTGGTGTCTACACCCTGCATGGCCAAGTCCTGCGGACGGTCAACTCTGTGAAGTACCTTGGTGTAACTATCCAGAACGACCTTAGCTGAGGGGAGGACATCAACAACAAAAGGACAAAGACAACAAAATCAATGGCTTCCTCAAGCGGAACCTTAAAATAGGTTCAACAAAAAACAAAGGAGCTCGTTTATACAACCTTCGTCCGCCCTCTGGTTGAATAAGCCTCGTCTATCTGGGACCCGCACCATCGCTGCCATAAAGTTAACATTGAGACAGTTCAACCCAAGATAGTGCGCCATACGGGGCGTACTGTCTTTGGTTCAACGCAGGGCAGCACGCTTCGTCCTACACCGCTGCTGCAATACCTCCAGTGTTGGGAGCATGTTGCAGCAGCTCGCCTGGCCCTCTTTGGCTACTCGTCGCCGCAATGCTCGACTCTCCATGTTCTTCAAGGTAGTGCATGGACAAGCCCATGTCAGCTGTCCAGTCTCAAAGAGAAAACGCTATCAATAACGAAACTGTGGAACCAACATCATCTGCAGTACCAAAGAATACAGACAAGCCGGCCTATACATATTCCAGCTTCTTTCCAGGGACCATTAGGGTCTGGAAAAAAAAACTCCCTTCGGAAGTTGCCCTGTCCTCCACACTTGACACCTTCAATAGGAGGGTGTCAAGCCTTGCCTAACTCACCTACACCACCTCTGCTCACCACCCTCCTCTGCTCCCCCCCCCCCTCCACCACCCCAAACCCACCCCACCCCTGCCTTGTTGCCGAGTTGGGCCAGCGAAGCCTGGTGTTGAGTTGGAGACCATTGCGGTGTCCGCACTTCATTAGGTTGAGGTCTGAACATGTTCTCAAGGCCTCTCATCCCCATGCCCCGGAATAATAAAGAAAAAAAAAAAAACATCATTTAAACGGCGGCAAAAAGCTAATTTCGCCTTCTTCTTCGTCTTCTTCTTCGAATACTGGATAGGGTTCGATGAACATTGGTATCCAATGAATGAGTAATGGTTTAGAGCTGGTTCCCTATTTAGGGGTTTTAGTGGTGACCCATTGGCTCTGCGCCTGCGCCACAAAGATGATGATATGATGGTGCACAATCACTTTCATGACGGAAAAAAAATCTCTGTATATGTATGTTCTTGAACGTGTTATACGCTGATCGGTCAAAGCTGGGGCATCCTCACTCGTGATTGTGTTGCATTGTTATAAGTCTTTTGTTATATTTTATATCTTAAGACGGTAACTTTGGACGCTTTGTCGTTAGAGCTTCCGAGACCGCTCAGGCAAGCCTAGATATGACATTTTTGTTCCAAGTTCAGGCAGCTCTCAAAAGGTAAGATGTTTTAAGACCTGTACTTACGCTAAGATCACGTTTTAGCTGTTTCAGTTCCATTGTCTTAATTTGTACTCTGCTGGAGTTTGGAATTACTGGTGAACACATTGTGTCATAAAGTATGTGATATACACAATGTGCTGGCCACTACATCGTAATGATGCTTGTGGACAGCAGGACTCAATGATAATAACAGCCAACTTCACTCAGATATGGCGCAGCAGATACAGGTCACTATCATCACAGCATTCCTCACTCAGCTTTGGCACAGCTGCAGGCAGGAGCTTGAGCCAAAGGATAACTTACCATTCTTCAGGAGCAGGACCGTTTATTTTCTTAGTAAATTTACTAGATTCGTGAGCAGCGTATCTTTCAGCTTGTCTTTTAGTGGGTTTAGTGCCATGCACATTAATCATGACAGCTTTCATTTAAAAATGAGGGTAAGACAGATGGTAGGATGAAAACATCATATTTGGTGTGTGTTTTTGTGTGTGTGCGCATGTGTGCATGCACTTTTATGCCCTTGTATTTGTGCATGCATACCTGTATCTGTGACAGAGTCAGCAAGCTTATGAATAACATTTTGCCTTCTGTTCTCATATTGTGGTAATATTTCAGAATATTTAATCATGCAACATTATCATTTATTGTTTTGATGTACCAGTGTAAAACTCATTATAGAGAACATCAAATGCTCCTAAAGCCACTGTTAAACAGTCTCATTCTCATATGGAGGTGTCGTTACATGCAGATAAGTCTGTATACTACACCACATCTGCTGAGCTAATAGACAAAAGATTACAGGGATTACATCGTTGCAGGGATTACATCATTTGCCCAATGTGCAGGTCAGACCTTGGGTATTTACCTGCTGTTGTTTGTGCCACTGTTATATTTCTTTGTGTATTAGCATGTTTGTGCACACTGATATCAGTGATATGTGTGCATGCATGTATACATGTGTATTCAGTGTGCTTGGGTGGGTGATAGGCCCCCGGGGGGGGGGGGGGGGGGGGGGGGCTGGATTGGCCCAGTGGGCCCATGTGTGTGTGTATCCCAAGTGTTCCCTTGTGTGTGTGTGTATGCCAGTGTAAACAGTGTGTGTGTACACATGTACTTGTGTATGCCTTTGTGTGAGTAATCTGTGGGCTTGATTATGATTAGATTGTTGAAGTCAGAAAAGTTACTGTTTTATTAACATGAAATCCATAGCAGAAACTGTCTTAAAAAAAATGACTTTACATTACATGCGATGAAACCTATGTATGATAAAACACACTATGCGCGCGCATAACACACACACACACACACACACACACACACACACACACACACACACACACACACACACACACACACGAGCAGCTGTATGTGTATGTGTGTTCTGGTAGGTGGATGGTGTGTGTGTGTGTGTGTGTGTGTGTGTGTGTGTGTGTGTGTGTGTGTGTGAGAGAGAGAGAGAGAGAGAGAGATGAGTCTGTGTATTGTGGTATTGTGTGTGTTGTGTGTGTGTGTGTGTGTGTGTGTGTTCGTTCGTTCTTTGATTTAATGTCTTTTCACTTTAAGTGATATTAGACAAAAAAAAAAAAAAAAAAAAAAAAAAGCCAAGTGTGTGCGTGTGTGTGTGTGTGTGTGCGCGTGCGTGTGTGTGTGTGTGTGTGTGTGCGTGTGCGCGCGCGCGCGCGAGAGCGTGTATGTGTACATGTGTGAGTCACTGAGTGTGTATCCGCGTGAGAGAGAAAATACTTAAGTAATACTGTATATGCAAATGTGTTTAAATTAGTAAATTCCAATGACATTGAAGGGGAGGGAAGGTCAGGATCAGGATCAGGGGGGGATAGGGGAGGGGGGGGGGAGGGGGGGGGGTGGGGGGGGGGGGGGGGGGGGAGGGGTCTCGGCAATACTAAAAGGAAAAAAAAAAAAAAAAAAAAAAAAACTGTAATACAAATATAACCTAACACAACATTATCAAAACAAGAAATCATCAGAGCAAGTTACCAATGGGACTCTTATACAGTCCCTGTACAATGTCAAATATTTGTAAATAATTCGAACGTAACTTTTCGAAAGATGAGCGGGATGGCTCAATGTCTGACAGCCAACTAGGCAAATGTTTTTTCAACTGCTGGCAAAGAAAAATAACATGAAATGGCGAGATATTTTCGCCACATACACACGTTACATTATGACTGAATTTCGTTTTAAATGCATCGAGTCTAAATCTAAAAACCATGCTTGTTAATAGCCTATGATGATGGTTATTTTTTACTGGCACCAAAAATTGTTTTTATAGAGTTTTACGCCGAAGGTCATCAGAGATCACACTTCCTTCTTGCTGCATTTTTATAAAATTCAGCAAGTTTTTTCCAAAAGATAACATCCTTCTTGTAGGGACAGGGGGATTTGTATTTTGATGGAATTGTTATGATTCTTTGCACCCTTTTTTGCTGTTCGGTCGCCCATTCATTTGCAGATAATCCACAATGAGAAGGAACCCAACAAAAAATTGACACTGGTACCACGTACAGACAGGAAATGAATTAAGTGAATAATTTCAGTGACAAGTTCCCCTCTTACTTTTGTATTAAATGAATTAAGCGCTTGCAAAAAACAGATTTAGAATCTACACAAAACAGTATATGAAACAGAAAAACAGGCAGATTCAGCAGATAATTCAGACCCATTGCAATAGCAACGAGTTCAGCTGTAAATATTGAAAAATATTTTCCGATGTGATAGGATCGTTCCACCTTCAAGGCCAGGATAACAAAAGCTGCACCAGCTAGAGCCGTTATCGAGGACAGAACCATCTGTATAGACTTTCAAATGGTTTGAATAATGATTATCTATATGACAGCGGACAGATGCAGAGACAGCTGGACTTTCCTCTTTCTTGAAGTCTAAATAATCTGTGTCAAAATTGGCAGCGATGAGTTCCCATTTAGGGATTATGCTGTAAGATAGTCGCGGAGCTACATTTTTAGGCTCAACGCCTGCATTTTTTTTAAACAGATCAGACGTATATGAACCTATCGTTGTTAGAGAATGTATATTATGTGCTCTTTTAGGGAAATGAATATCTGATTTTAACTCGATTTCCATAGCAACTGAGTTTTGATAGAATTACTTCGTAAAATATATTTTGCTGTTGCGAGTTTCATCTGTTCTTCTAGTGGTAATATACGAATCTCTGCGTAGGTTTTTATAGATGACGCATGCACTGGAACACCGAGTGCTAGCTTATAAGCTTTGCTATCAACACTTTGTAACTTTTTGATTAAATATTTAGGTGCAGAGAAGAAAACTTCCTGTGCATATGTTAGTTTTGAACGTACCAATGCTGTTGCTAAGTGAATAAGCGTTTGAGTGTCCTTTCCCCATGGTTGTTGACTTATTACCTTAAGGATATTCAAACTTTTTCTGGCCTTTGTCAATACAGATTCCAAATGGTAAACTCCTTGATAATTTGGAAGTAAAATAAACACCTAAAAATTTTACATTCTGTTTTTATATTCAATAACAGATCCATCTATTTTAAAAGAAGGCAGAGGACTGACGTCATAACCTGCATTAAAAAGCATCATGTGCGATTTTTCTGGAGATAGAGTTAATCCGTTTTCAGCCATATAGTTACTTATATTGTCAAGTTCACACTGATATAGTCTTTTAACATAATTTACTGATCTAGTCGGGGTGTGTTTTTTCAGAGTGGACTTTCATCCACATACAGATGTCATCAGCATACTGCACAAGTTCGACATTTTTAGACAACGATTTTGGAAGATCATGAATCAGAATATTAAACAAAATAGGAGCAATTACAGATCCCTGTGGGATTCCCATTTGAAGAGACCTTTTATTAGAATAAGTGGTACCTATCTTTGTTTGGATTGATCGATCGCTAAGAAAAAAACTTTACAGTAATTGTATATGGAACCTGAGAGAGACCGACTGATCTCAGTTTGTTAAGTAACTTTGTATGCCAAACTTGATCGTAAGCTTTTCTTATGTCAAAAAAGGTGGCAAGTACATTTTTCCTTCTGGCGAACTGTTGTTTAACTTGTGTTGAAATTTTAACAAGATGGTCAATTTTGATCTACCTTTTCTGAAGCCAGCCTGATTTACCGGTATTATACCGTTCTTTTCACAATGATGTACTAGTCTTTTTAAAATCATTCTTTCCATGAGTTTCCCTACGTGCGAAGTCAGAGCAATTGGCCTGTAACTGTTTTTATCAGACTTTGGTTTCCCTTGTTTGGGAACAGGAACAATAATTGATTGTTTCCATAGGGATGGCATGACGCCTTCTGCCCAGCACTGTTGAATAAATTTATGTAGAAAGATTGTAAGATTTTTTGGTAAGTGTCTTATCATTTCATTGGAAATTGCATCTGGTCCTACTGAAGTTTTATTTGTACTAAGGGACGCAATTATTACGTCATCTATTTCCGCAATTGTAATGGGAGCATTCAAATAATGATTGCTTCCATAACTGTTCTCAACTCTTCTGTCATTCTTTTCACTAACTTCCACACTGTGTCTGTAGGCTCTCTCTTTTTCAGTCAGACTTTCCATGTTACCATGTTTTGCAAAACATTTCTGCAAAAGCTTCGGCCTTATCGTATGTCGACGGAAACTCATTGTTTTCCAGTTTAATAGGATACTGAGGTAGAATTATTCCAGTTTTCATTTCTTTTACTTTTTTCCAGGTTTTCTGCAGAACTTTATGATCCGAAACATCCGATTTACAAAAAGTGGACCAGTGTAGCGTTTTTGCTTCTTCCATAATTCTGTTGCACCGGTTTTTTGCTCGTTTCATTTCGATGTGTTTTTCTAGATTTGATTTATCTCTCAGATAACTTTTAAAATACTGATTTTTCGCTCGTTTGGCAGCTTCAAAAATGTAGTCCACCACACATTACCTGAATGCTTACTTGATTTCACTGGATTACATTTAGGAATCGAGATATCGGCAGCATACAAAACTCTTTCAATAAATTTAGTGTATGATATATTAACATCTTTTGAAAAAAGTTCTTCAATGTCACATGCTAATAATGTGGTTTCGAATTTGGTCCAGTCGGTTTATTATAATATATATTTGGAATTTTTGTCTTTGGTTGAATCTTGTAATATCAGTTTATCTTTTGTGTGTGTGTGTGTGTGTGTGTGTGTGTGTGTGTGTGTGTGTGTGTGTGTGTGTGTTCTCCCAACTTTTCTCCATGCATGCGTTACTACTCGTCTGATTATGCTGCTATTGATCCTCTAGGTACCCTTGCTTTTGGCAATACTAAAATATTATGTAACTTGTAAAAGAAAATTGTTTTTGATTGTTATTGTATGGTAATTATTATTGTCATGATTATTGTACTCTTTATAATAAATGATTGGATATATTTTTCAAAGAAACTTGTACATAGATACATAACCATTGAAGATAAGACTGCTATCTTCCATCTTTGGAAAATAGACAGATTTTGTTTTTTAAAATGCCTTGTATAATTATTATATATCAGCAGATTCATTCATTTACTACCTTCTGGTTCTGTCAAGAGTCTGTCAGTCACGTTATTGGACATTAACTACATAAACATGATGGATCGCTTGTGCATGAAGTATGAGTATTTTTTTTCAGGTTAATTCAATTTGGGAGAAACCAAAACTGTTAGCCATGGAATTTGGTGTGCGTGGTACTCCAACTCCACGTGCTCAGCAGCGGCAGCTTCCTGGCAGTGCAAGGCGCCCTCTGAGTGCTCGTATAAACAGGAACCCCATTACTGTGAGAAAAATGAGTGGATCTGAATGCTTTTGTGAAAAACTGTATCTGGGGGTGGGAAATTCTTCAGGTCTCCATCTCAAATCCTTTTTGTAATTTGGTTTTACTTCAGGTGAAAGAAAAATTCCAGCAAAATGAACAAATAGAAGGGCAAAAAGGGGGTGAAAAAAGCTGAAATTTTTTCTTATTGGTTCGATTTTTTTTTTTTTTTTTTTGCCATCAAATTTAATTAAGTCATGTTTTCTGTGACCCAGAAATATATTCTGCTGCGTCTCTCTCTGTTTTTCTGTCTCTGTCTCTGTCTCTCTCTCTCAAATCTGATGTCTCATTTATTCTCTATCTATGTCATGTATTCTCTATGCATGTCAGTGTATATTTGCATGTAGCTTACTTTGTTTACTATTGAGAATGATTCACATAATCACAATATCATTAAGTCAGATTCAGAAACAACTTTTTTTTTTCCAGCTGTTTTTCAAACCCTTATCTCAAGCCACAGAATAAACAACATTTAATGAAGGTCTGAAAGAAATTTCTGGGACAGCATGCCCCTGGACTTCTCTATATTTACTTTTTTTTTTTTCCATTTCATCTATTCCCCACTTCTGATTTTTGCATTATTGTTCTGCCTGTGTGTGTGTGTGTGTGTGTGTGTGTGTGTGTGTGTGTGTGTGTGTGCATGCGTGAGCATGTGTGCATGTTCATCGGTTTTTGTATGTGTACATATGTGTTTATGTGCATTTGTATTATAAACATTATTTGTTCTGATTGTGTATGTGGGGATGCACATGCATGTTTGTGTATTTGTGTAACCAACTGCTAAAGTCACCTATTAGGGATCATTTCTCTCATTTGTATCACTGTGATTGTGCATGTGCAAGTCCATTTCAATGTAGGTGTGTGTGTACTTGTGTGTTGAAAGACAGGTATTTGCTGTTTAACAGGGTGAAGATTACGGTGAAGTCCGAACTGCTACTCACAATACAAACAACAGTTACTCCAGAAGTTCTGAAAAGCCAAGCGTAAGTAGATGTGGAAGTTTTCAGAATATGATTTAAATGTATGTAATCAAATCTTTTGTATCTTAGTATTAATTTGATTTCAATGTATGTAATTAAATCCCTTTTATTTACAATTAATTTGATGTAGATTCTAGGTAGTGAGTGTATGTGTAATGTCATGACATGATGATGGTGGTGGTGCACGACCTTATGTGCACCTCTGTAAGAGAGTTAAAAACCTAGTTTAAACAACAGTTTTAATCTGTGCACTCATGGTGTTCTGCTGTGCAGAGTATTGTTCTAGGCAAACAGCTACCATTGCATGTTTTATTTTTTGCATATACACATGTAATTTTTTCTTATACTTTCTTTTCAGGCTCTATTTATCAGTGGTGAATAAAGTACAGACAAACACACTAAAGAAATTGTAGCAATTCTTTTGATTGAAATTTGCAGTTGAAAAAAGTAAAACATGGTAACCATGAACATTTTCTGACGTTGTTCTTTTGCTGTAATTCTGTCTAGAGACTAGATATTGTCTATTTAAACAGTAGATTACATCCACTCATTTTTATGCGAACACATGCATACACATCCACATGCATGTGAGCACCCATGCATGCATGCACACTTACACACATAGACATGCACAAGTGTGTGCATGTGCACACCCCCACGTGCATACAACACATGTACATGCACATATCTATGCACACATGCATGCATGCATGCATGCAGTGTTACAAACACAGACTTTGTTACGTTGAAGCTTTCACTTTTGGCTCACTAGTGTTTTGAATAATTCAAATATGTCAGTCATTTCTGTAAAGAAGATGTACTGTGATGGACTATTCGTAAAATCTGATTGGTTTTAATAAGTGTACAAAAATATTGACATTCATATTAGATTAACTAGTGGGCTTGGTGCTAAATGTTTTGTCAGTCTTTTTAAAAAGTTTTCGTTCATTTAATTACCACCACTGCAGACATCTCTGCCACCTTCATCCCCTATTTTCTTTGTTTTTTTTTCAGTTAGGAAGTTCGTATCTTATAATTCTCAGTTAAAGTGAGATGGAAATCAAGAAGAAAGAAGATTACATACTGAATTTGAAGCTCATTAAAAAAACCTGGAGAAAAGACAGGCTTTTACCTTCAACATGTTATCGCATGTTATGACAAAGGTTTCAGTACAAAGTTCTGGCATTTGTTAGTTTAAACAAAACTTCAGATGTCACCACAACCCATTCTTGTTTATGGGGAGAAAGATGTCATTATGCATTATAGATAGTTCAAGTGTATATTTCAGGTACCATCTCTGAACTTGAAGTATCTGCGTGATCTAGAGGAACCAACAGGTGGTATCAACATTTCATTGCGAGACTACAAGTTGGACACACCAGACACTGCCTCCACAGTCAGGTAAGAATGGATGGCAGTTTGAACGGAGAAGAAGAGATAATGTGATTGGAGCAGCAGTGATACAGGGGTAGTCTGAACGAAACAGAGTTGGTCCTCTGATTGGAGGGGCAGTGTTGATACCAGGGCACTTTGCATGAAAAGAGTAAGTGCAGTGACTGGTGGCAGGGAGACAGAGGTGATTTGAATAGCATGGAATAGAGACTGTGATTGTATGTGCAGTGATATAGGGACAGTGTGGTTAGGCTATGAATTCTGATCAGAGCAGCAATGATACAGGTGCAGTTTTAATGGAATAGTAGAGATACTGTGATTGGTTTGCAGTGATACAAGGGATAGTTTGTGTTTGACTCAAGTGTCTGTCTAACACAGCAAGTTTAGAACGATTATCCTCTTAATTTTTTTTTCAGTCTACTCATTTCAGCAAAGAGGATCATCCTTGCTCTGCGATGTGCAAGGGAGAGAACTGGTTTGAAATTATTTAGCAGAATGTGTTCATCCCAACAGAAATCTGTTTTCTTTCTCCCTTTTTAGTAGAACAGATGTTGTTCTTTTTCTTCTGGCGATGTCATATTCCACACAATTAACCCAAGTATTGTGATGGTTTTGTTCATTGTGTATTCCTTCAGTTGTATCATCAGATTAAGTTTGACTGAATCAGTGAAATGAAGATGAAGGTGGTTCCAGTTCCTATGTCAAGATAAACATTTTACAAAAGTCAGATTTGAATATTTTATTGAGTGTTGGCGTGTGTGTGTGTGTGTGTGTGTGTGTGTGTGTGTGTGTGTGTGTGTGTGTGTGTGTGTGTGTGTTGTCAAGCTGGGGAACTGCACGTCAGGTACAGTCTACAGACAAGACTCCACAAAAAGTAAGACATTTTCCGATCAGTCAGTAAATTTTGTTTTTAATGTAATTCATGAGTTTTTACTTGACTTATTATTATGTGCATTTGGTTAATCAAAGTCCATGGTCCATCAAGATATGAATTTTTAATTGTTCTTGAACAGTTAAGTCTTGTCAATGTATCTGTCGATCAGTTCTTCCGCCACTCTCTCCCACACTACCGTCTTCCCAGTTACATCTCTCCTGCCAACTCTCACATGCCTACCCACCTTTCCGCCTTCCATTTCCCTCTCTGTTTTACCCCAAGACTCTGTCCCCGTCTTTTTCTTAAAGCCTCATTGATGATATTATAATGAAAAACAGTTTTTATTTAACTGTCAACTGTCACATTGTGTGACAGATATTGAACTCGGTTCTACCATCAACCAATCATTTTCTTGCGCTCCATCATCAGCTATTTACTCTTTTTTTTTTTTACTGCTGTTAACTTCGCTGTGAGTTACTACACTTCCTCCTTCCCTTCCTTCATCATGTCATGAATCTAAGGACTTGGGGACAGACGATTTGGTTTGAAATTATGACTTTGGGAGAGTTGATTTATACATGATCCTGGTTTTAAGGTATTCTCAGTCCTGATTTGGTCTCTGTGATCAACTGGGATTTAAAGAAATGTGACTTGACTTGAACAGGATTTGGACTATTTATGGATCACAGATTTAATTATTGTTAGGAGAGCTGAGCACAGGTGTTTTTTAATGGTTATTTTGATGTCAAAGGTCTGTGGTTTTCCTTGTTTTTCGTTTTTTTTCTTTAGTTATTTGTTTATGTATTTATTTAAATGTTTCTGTTCATAAGTGTTACAAGTCTTTTTTCCTTGTTTTTAGTCCATTTTTTTGGTTTGTTTATTGTTAGTTATTTGTTTTTGCATTTATTTATACATTTCTATTCATAAATATTACAAGTCTTCTTTTAAGCAGGGAGTAATTTGATTACTTTTTTGTTGATCTGCAATGTCATGATGCATTTTTGATGGAACTTCAAATATCAAAGCAGCATTTAGGTGAATGAAATATTTCTTGAACTAGATTAGGAAAAAAAAAAAAGAAAGAAAAGAAAACTGGTGAAAAACAGATCAAGTTAATTTCAGTGATCTCAGTTTCCAAAGTTCTTTTGAAAAAGAAATTTTATGAAAAAAGTCACAATAGATCACCTCTACAACTTCATCATTAGTTATATTTCCTAAATAATCTGTTACTTCTGTAAAATTTGTACCAGCACTGCTTCTGTCGCTACTGAACAAAACCTTTAGCATCTGCCTTTTGATTTCCATCTCAAAAACATCCAAACAGCTTGATTTTTTTATTTTGTTCTGAGCAACTTCCTATCAAAACTTTGTTTAATGTTCATTGGTTCCTGTAATGTATGCGGTCAAGGCATGTGATGTATACACCACTTGTGCTTCTCATTCTTTAGACTATATGGTCTTTTTCAACATTGTATTGCACTAGGGACAGTAGTTGGAAGGACCAGCAGGTCTGCTGTGCATCCAGTATGTTCAGGACAGCACGGGTTGGTATGCCTTGGGGAATTTACACACTCAGTTCCCAAAAACAGGGACTCTCTGCAAATGAAATTCAATATCTTTCATGCTAAAGTTAAACATATCTGGAGGATCTTGTGCCATTCGAGGTTGCCTGATTCTAAAGGCAGCAGGCAGGCATCTTCTTCCATAAAATACCGAACAAAAGAAGAAATGATCAGGAGGACAGATGTAGTATAATACATCAGTAAAGTAATGTGTCGTCTGCTAAAGAAACCTTGGTATTTCTAGAGGCAATATTGTTAACAATGTGTGTGGATAGACTTTCTGTACAGCCAACGAGAATGCAGGTCTATATAACTGCAGGATGAGTCTGTCACGTCTACTACCACAATCATTGTAAGTTCAGTGTAGGTTTCAGTCTGTTAATCGTAATTCTGTTGAACTTACTAACTAAAATGATGTAATAGTACAGACGATGTCTATTAATAGTTTACCAGAGGGCCAGTTTTGAAAACAAAGTCTTTTCTTTTTTTAATTTGCAGATGTTTGACTTGCTTGAGCTGAATGATCAGTACTCTTCATATTGTAACTTAATGACAGTATGTAAATTTCCACAGTGCATGTCGAAACAGGCCAGTCCACAAGTTCACAAAAGGCCAAGTGAAAAAAGCGTTTAAACAGTTAATTATCTCCTCTACTACAGACCCTGGTTGAATTGCTCTCTTCATTCATCAGTTTGACCAATATTATCTTGGGCTGATCAGCTGATTGTGGCTACTGTTTTTTTTTTTTTTCTGAAATTGAAAAAGAAAAATGGCAGGCGTGGCATGCATACTGGTGTGTGCTACATTAATGCCCTAAATGCCCAGGAATGAACAAACATAAACAAATTCAAGCCCAAAGTATGTCATAGGATATCATGTATTAAGTTTCTCCTCCCTGTCTCTCTCTCTCTCTTGTTTTCTCTCTCTCTCTGTCTCTCTCTGTCTCTGTCTCTCTCTCTCTCTCTCTCTCTCTCTCTCTCTCTCTCTCTCTCTCTCTCTCTCTCTCTCTCTCTCTCTCTCTCTCTTTCCTTTTTATTTTCCAGCCAACATCTGTTCATTCTAAAGATGTCCCTGAGTTACCTTTGGGCGTGAAAGAAAAAACCCCCTCAGCAAGAAAGGTTCCCAGACAGGTGTGGTATTTTTGTGTTGAGATGTGAACTGTCATTTGTTTGGTTGATTGAGGACATCATGTTTGGCCATATTTTTGATGGCCTTGCTGCAAAGACAGCTATACTCGGTCATCAGAGGATTTAAGCCCTCTATAGTAGTTTCAGAGATATGAAGATTGTAAACTAGGTGGGTATGATGGCTGAAAGCACTCACTGCATTCAGTGTGGGCCCTGGAATCCAGATTGTATAAACGCTGAATATGAACTGTTTGACTTTCTGATCAGGGACCCTGAAATGGACAATTGGCGCTTTGGTTATGAAACAGTTTGCTGGTTTTCTTCTTTTGATATTTTAGCAATGAAAAAACAAACAAAAGAGGAGAATACTGTTGTGTTTGATCAAACTGTATAATGCGCAAGGTGCTCTGTGTGATCAGATGTATTATTTGATGTATGGTATGACATTGGCTTGAATATACACTCTTTAATCAGGATCTTTCTTCAGGGGGATGGGTGGGGGATAAGGTGGAAATGGTGAGAAGAGGGAGGGGGGGGGGGGGTATTTTTTTATTTGTTTTATTCAGAAATTCAAAGCTCTAAGTAACTTGGTGGCTACATTGTTCAAAGTCAGAAGATCAAAATGCATAGTGAGAATATTGCTGACAGTGTTATGTAGTGAGAAAATCTTTGTGACTTGATTTGAACATTGTACATGACAAAAGGATCAGTATGCTTCATTGTTTGTGAAAGTGGTGGTACATATAGTGAGAAGACATCGATCTGATATAGGTTTTCCTGACCTATGATATACATTGGTCATAGCAAGAGGACCTAGATGTTGTGGAGGTCTTTGTGATATGTGATACATATTGTTCACAGCTAGAGGACCCAGGTATTTTGTAGGTCTTTCTGAGAAGTGATGAACATCGATTTTGTAAAAGGATCAAGATACTGTGTAAGTCTGTCTATAAGGTTTGTCTGGTTTGTGATGTACATTGCTCTGAGCTAGAATACCCAGATGTTGTGAGAGAGTCTCTGCTGAACTGGAGTGTCCATGTTGCAGCCAACAGCATGGGACAAGGTCCCTGTGCCAGAAGATTTGCCAGCACCATCAACACAGCACCAGCAGATGTACAAACAGTATTCCGAAGATATGAAACGGGCATTTCAAACCCACTGTGACCCCTCCAAAGTTTCTGAGGTTTGGTGGTGACTTTTTCCCCCTGTGATTTGTTTTATTTGTGAGAGCTTTAGATTCGTTTTGTTGCATGCAAATGTATGTGGGAGTATGCTGAAACATTCAGTGACAGCCCATTCTGTGTGCACACTGTGGTGAAACCTGTTTTATGAGGCCAGAGAGATGAGAGAAAAAAATGTGTCTGTTATTTCCTGGTCCAGTCAAATGGAGTATCACATATTTAGGAGCTGTTCTCATTCTTTTTTTAGACACTAGAGTAAGCAAACCATCAGGAGAGAGTCATATTTCTTATATTTAAGAAATTAACCTAACAGTATAATGATAAAGATCCCATTTCTGCACAGGAGGACATTCAAAGAACCATGCAGGCGATGAAAAAGAAAGGTGCTAGTCTTCAGGCCCACTACACTGGCAGTTACAATGAGGACAGTGATGATGACAGCAAAACAGAGAGGATGTGAGCGAGGACATTGTGGATGACCAATGGAAGAAGCAGCGCTACTCTGTCAGCCAGCTGCATAAAAAACTGGACGCTGTGAGTGGCCAGATTTGATGTGTGGTGTTCAGACAAAACAAAAATGAAAGAGAAGTGTTTGACAAAGGAACAAAGCTACTGCAGGTTTTGGCTATTCTTTCCCTGTTTTTTATCACTCGTTTGTGAACGGTTGGCAGTATACAGTTCTGTTGATGGTTACTTTCTTTCAGCATTTTGTCACCTTCAAACTATAATTGCTTGGACGTTCAGAAATTTGGTGTTGATCCACCCATATTGTTTTAGACCAGTAAACACACACACACACACACACACACACACACACACAAAGGACTGGAAACAATACCATACACAGACACACGCACAGATGCAAACACACACACACACATACACACACCCCCACACATATACACACACACACACACACACTCACACACAAGACTGAAAATAGTAACACACACACACACACACACACACACACACACACACACACACACACACACACGTCTCAGTTTATGTTCTTCATCCATCTGTCAGTCCATCAAGCTTTATTGCTTTATTACTGGTAGATGGCTTTGTGAGTAATGCACTCAGCTAAGTAGTAACCAAAAAACCCCAACAATTTGCTAGGTTTATGGTTCAAATCTTGGAAATAGTGTTTTTTTTTTTTCTCCTCTTTCTTCCCACTGTGTTATGGTCCGACTGTTATGCATCAGCATAGTGCACTTTGCACCTTTAACCCGTTGAGTGCCTTTAAGCCGTCAGCCGTCAGCTGACGCCGTAGTAAAAATGTACTTCCAGTGCCTATGGGCCGTCCACTGACGTCATGCATTTTTCTTGAATTTTCATTCATTACTATTCCTATCAAAGGACTGAAATAGAGTGTGCGTAGTAAGCCTTATATGTCTACAGTATTAAAATGATATGCAAATGATCACACGTGAGGGGAAAGACCATTTTTCCTCATCACTAACTGGATGACCAGCCAGTGCTTTGTCTCGCTTGCAAAGATGGCGGCGCAACCTTCGACGAGCGTAGCAACCAAATCAACGTACTTACACAGCTGAGCGAGCTCTGCTAATCATTTTTGATAAAGATAATAATCTTTTATTCAGCGACTGACTTGAAGGTGAGATGATGATAGTGAGGAATTGCCGGCCATATTCGTCAGTTATGGAGTCGTGCTGTGCGATCTCAAGAGTGTGTTCAGCTGTCTGGTTACCAACGTCGAACGAGCTAGCCTAGTGTGTACTCTGCACTGCGTGCGAGTGGCCAGCAGCGTGTTAGTCAGCGCGAGAGGGGAGCGCGGCCTGCTCGCGGTGTGACACGGGCAGCAGGAAAGGTAGGGGAAGAGGAGGAGTGAAAGAGAGGGTTGAAGTCCAGCAAGGGGGAGTGGTGGGGGAGGGGGGCGTGGTCATGAACTGACCTGTCTGCATGAGGTGTGAGCGTCAGGATATACTTCTAGACTGTTTTACTTTCATTTACAGGTTTAGTGTGATAATACAAACTTTATTTTTGACTTTTTTGCTTTGTGTTTTTTTTTGGATGTGAAGCTGTAGTGGTAAATACATATGTTTTTGATTGTGCAAAAAAATCTATCCAAATCTAAATGCCTAAATATTTTTTTATGATCAAAATTAAAACAAAAGAAGCCCAGATTCAAAATCTCCGTTCAATTTCCTTCAAAAAATCATATATTTTTTTTTCATTTTTATATCTTTTGTAGTTTCTGAGCTAGAATTTTTTGTTAATTATTACCCCCAAATCATTAGATTTCCCTGGCACTGGGCCAGCCTTTGTTATGTTATATTTTCAAGCAGTGAACGGGTTAAATAACCCACAGCAGCAGGGGATTTCTGCTCATGGATCCACTTGGAAAAGTAAAACACAAACAAACAGGAGAAAACAAAAAAGAAGAAGAAAAATTAGTAGCGTCAGTTTACAGCCAGTTACTACAGGGCATTCTCTCTGGGGTGGGATGGAGGATGGAGCCTGTGGAAGGGTAGGTGATAGGGATGGGGAGGTGGCAGAGTGAGGGAGGCAGCCAGAACATGATACAGTTTATTCGTTTGTGTACTTTTTAGGTTTGTGTGTTTATTTGTTTATTGCTCATGCTGGAACACAGGAAGAGTTGCTGGAGCAGAACAAGAAACTGAAACTTGTGGAGACTGTCATGATTGACCAGCTGTCAAGGTATGGACCAAGGGGGGTTCATCTCTCTGTCTGTCTGTCACCCCCCCCCCCCCCCCCCCCTGTCTCTGTCTCTCTCTCTCTCTCTTCTGTCTCCCCCCTCTCTCTCTTCCTCATTGTCTGTCTGTCTCTCCGTGTCTCTGTCCCTGTCTCTCTCCCTCTCTCTTTCACTCACTCTGTCTGTATGTATGTTTCTCTCTCTCTCTCTCTCTCTCTCTCTCTCTCTCTCTCCTCCTCTGTCTGTCTGTCTGTCTGTCTCTGTATCTGTCTCTCTCCCTCTTTCTTTCACTTTCTCTCTCTCTGTCTGTCTGTCTGTCTGTCTCTATCTCTCTTACTCTTTCTTTTTCTCCCTCTCTCTGTCTGTCTGTGTCTGTCTCTCTCTCCCCTCACTCCCTCCTCGCTGTGTCTGTCTCTGTCTCTCTGTCTGTCTGAGTGTTTCTCTTTCTCTGTCTCTCTCTTTGCCCTCATACTTCCCTCCCTTTTTTTTATCTTTCTGTACTTCTTTATTTCGTTTGAGCAGTAGTGATTCTATTTTTGATTGTTTTTCTTTTTCTTTAATCTTTATATTTCTTTTTTATATAGTTTTTGCCCCCAAAAGGGGGAAAATGCAATATAATTTCATGGGGAAGATCAAACATACATTCATCCGTAAACGGACATTCATTGTTCATAGTTTGTGAGAGAGAAAAGCTGGAGAAAGACAGGAACAGACAAATAAATACACACAAAATAATAAGAGATAGACAGACAGAGAGAATGGGTTGGGTATTATCAAATCTAGCAACATAATTGTGCACATTATGCATTGTTTTGTAAATGTTATATAGTATGAAAAAAAAAAAAATGTAGAGGGGAAAGTAATGCAGCAGCAACAGAGGGAGTCTTTCAGTTGTGTCTTATTACGTGTCATGCATCATGTTGTGCTTTGTCTTACTTTTTGCAAGCTAATATTTACTCTGTTGTTCTTATGTATATATATATGTGGCTCTTGAAATGTCCCCTCGTGACTGGCTTGGGCATGTACAGCATGAATTGAACTTAGCCTGAACTTAACCTGATTGTTCAGGCACAAAACTTTTGACATGTCTAAATTTGAAGCTGATTTTGAAGTGCGTTTGTCAGATCTGAAGAAAACAAGTGTATATTGCAACTCTCTGTATGTAGATTTGTAGATTGCTTCCCCCCCCCATCCCACACCCTCACTTAGCCTTCCTGAAACTGACCCAGATGCTAAGTATGAAACATCTTCAGGTGTGCAAGTGCTTTTCCTCAGCTATATCTAATTAATCCCATTTGTGTGTCTCAAGTTGCTTTGCTGTGTACAAGACTTTTCTTCATGTTTTGTGTTTATTTTTGTTTTTTTATTTCTTCACATGGTTTTCTTCAGTGATGAAATGAGCCTTACCTAGCCACTTTCAATTCTCACTTCCCCTTGCTCGTCCTCCCCCCTCCCCACCCTCCCTTCCTGCCTCTAGAAGATAGTAAGACGGATTACATAACCAGCCACAGAGCAAGACAAATCCCATTGGCTGAGAGTTGACCCTCGGTTCTCTTCAGAAGATTAGTATGTAGGTATTTCTGTCACCCAGAGCTGTGATCAGTGACCCAGAACAGGATCAGCGGAACAATGCCTACGGGGGAAGCACATCAAGAAGAGTAGCCAGGGGCACCAATCGCTATCTCCATGACTCGAAGTATGCTTTTCCCCTGGTTTTCTGACTGGTTGTATAAATGTCTGGTGTGCAGATACTTGGAATGCTTGTGTGAAGCACTCGTACTGTTTGTTAGTTATCTGCAATCTTGATGCCAACTGTCTGCTTTACTCAGTTGTCTAAGGTTTTACCATTGAAATGCAGATGCATGCACACAGTCTACATGGCTTTCTGAACCATCATTATTGATTCAGTGGCCTCTGAGATGCTAATTTGTCCCCAAGCAAATTTAATGGAAGGTCAGATATATCACTGTTGCTCATTCATATTTGATAGGAATGAAAAAAACAGTTTTTAACTTTTTAGTGTCAAATTGGATCAATGGCAGCCATATCTGCAACAAAAGCTATCCTTAACTCAATTGAGTCTCGTCGGAGACGAAATTCTGACACTGTTCAGTTTGCTTGAAGGCGTGTTGGACTATACTTCCAACAAAGTTTGGTGATTTTAAAAATCATATGGCTATTAATCAAAGGACAATAAATCTCAGTTCAGGGACAGCTTAGGGCTTTTTATCGCCATTCATTCCCTTAGACCTTTACTCATGTATTCTGTAGTAGTTTGTTCGGGTTTGAATTGACCTACTCTCAGTTCCTGCGATCACATGATTTTGAACATGGCGGTGCCCAGACAAAGTAGGTTCATGCGGAACATGAGACTGGATCAGGCTCTGGACTTCCTGCATGAATATGGTCAGATGATGGAGAAGATCCTATTGGATTGTTCAACGACTCAGGTGAGGAAGTTTCAGACTCAATTGATGATTTTATGCTGAATCAGCATGACAACGATGAGTCTGACTCTGAGCAAGAAGACCAAACCAAGTTCAACAAAGCATTCCATCAGCACCAATAGCAGTTGATTGTCCAATTCATGACAAAGAGTTGAGATAGTGGAAGAAGAGGTGGGAAAAAGATGAGCATATTTTTTATGATGATGAATGTTTGATGCTCTTACAGTCTTAGGAAAGGTGGTTGATTTTTTTATGATGATTTTCTGAAAATTGCCAAAAATGGTTTGATTTGAGGGACAAACTGGTACATTTTGGCAGCAACTTGATTGAGTTACGCAGTGCATGTTAATGCTCAAAGCTGCCCGTATAACCAGTGAATAAAGGATTGATTAGGGTCATTGTTGAAAAGTAATACAGGGCAGAACAATTGTCACTTGTGGAAGGGCCATAACGGGTGGAACAGTAACTAAACATCAAATGTCTTTGCTGTTCTAATGTCATGAAAGATGGGGAAAGGACAGAAAAGTATTGGGAGATGGAAGAGTAGAAGGAGCGTTGGAAAGAGCAACTAAGTGAAACCAAATGTTTGTGTCAGTGCTGTTGTTGATACCTTTGTTGTATGAGAGGTGATCAAGGTGTAGTGAATACTATGGACTAGTCGGCATGCATTTGTGCTTCCATGAAAAAAGGTAAGATCAATTGAGATCATATTTATTTTAAAAAGTAAATGAATTTTGACCTTGTTGCTGCAAAAAGTAGAAAGTTCCGGCCTAACTTTAAAACAAGATATGGTTTTGTTTCTGAAGCCTGTCCCATTTGCTGTTGGCTACCTGATGCATCTGTGCAACAGCAAATTGTTATGGACAGGTCCATAATTTTTTTTATCAACTGGAGCGATTTACATGACTGCAGTCCTTAGACTTTGTGTGATGATAATTTACACTGTTTGTGTTGAAACAATATTGAGAAAAGGGTGAATATAGCCGAGAAATGATTGATTGAGAGTTGTTACCTATGTCACAAAGTTTTTGGTTTTTTTTTTTATCTCTGTCTCTTCGTCATTGCTCCCCCAGTGGCATTCTCCTCTCTGTTGTTCGTTCTGGCACCTCCACACATAGTACATCCAGGGTGCTGCTGTTGCAGCCTCACACCCGGCAGCATGGATCACTCAGTGCCCGTTCATCTGTAGGCAACAAAACAGATGAGTCACTGCATTTCTGCTGGGTCACTTAAGTGGCACAGGGTCTGATCCAGTGTATTCAGGACATCCTGCAGTTGCTGCCTGTTGAAGGCAATAATAGCTTAGTCACTGAATCAGCAAGAGTTCACGTCCTCCTCCAGAGGCTGCCAACAGTGCCCACGAACTTGTTAACACCAAAAACTGGGACACAAACTCCCACTGGACATGGATGTGGAAGAGAAATTAAAACAGGTCTCCATGAATGTGTTCAGAATGTGTTCATGTGGTGACCATGCTTGGATTCTTCATGTCAAACTATTCCAGATGAAACCATATTGCAATAGTGTTTGTGGCGCTTGTATGTGCATGCGATCAAACGAGCATGCATACACACACATGCACACGTATATGTTTCTCTGTGTGTATGCGTGTTTGTGTATGTGTGTTCATGTATGCATACTTCCGTGTTCTGATGTGATGTGATGATAGGCAGTCTTTTTTTTTTTTTCTGTGATCATGAAGAGTTCAACAGAAATGGGTACATTTTTAAGTTGTCATCAACATTATCTTTGTTACTGTTGTAGTTGTTATTGTTCTAGTTGTTCATTATTTTTACTGTTTGATTATCAGGGTCAGCACAAGAACCACAGCCACAGAAAACTTGCTGTCGAGACGTGTACGTTTTGGTGCTAGGGATAATGTCCAGGTATGTTATGGTATACGCTAAATCTGGTGTCTGAATTCAAACAGTATACAGGACCTGTGATGTAGGCTAACACTTTACTCATGACAGTTACCTTAAAAAAGAAAGTTGTAGATTCTGTGCTGTGAATATACTAATTCTATTTTTAAAGACTTCAGAAAGATTTGATTGTCTCTTAGTCTTATATGAAAGGAATACTACTACATTTATTATCACTGTCAAAGAAATCTTTATAGATAAGAAACAAATTGCTCATGTATAACACCATCAAAATACACCATGCATAAACAAAACCAGCAGTATGATAGCCTCTTGGTACTCTAAAAACACATTTGAAATATAGAGATAAATCTGCAAGTGAACACACATACATCAATTATTGCTTAAGCATTTATTTTACATCCTTAGAACAAGATTACACGTCTTGGGCAGTGTCTGTTTGTACCTTTCCTCTCCTCCCCTCTCCCTCATCTCCCTCCCTGGGCTCATGTGTGCACATACATAAACAAGCCTTTGTGCACTTGCACATACAAATGCAACATATATACACAGGAGCGCACACACACACACACACACACACACACACACACACACACAAATTCGATTGATCTGGGCACAGAACTCCATTTGTTCAGTTGAATGCCAGTCTTGATCTGGGCACAGAACTCCATTTGTTCAGTTGAGTGCCAGTCTTGATTTGGGCACAGAACTCCATTTGTTCAGTTGAGTGCCTGTCTTGATTTGGACACAGAACTCCATTTGGTTCAGTTGAGTGCCAGTCAGAATTTGGGCACAGAACTCCATTTCCTTCAGTTGAGTGCAGTCTCAATTTGGGCACAGAACTCCATTTGGTTCAGTTGAGTGCCAGTCTCAATTTGGCACAGAACTCCATTTCCTTCAGTTCCAGTCTCAATTTGGGCACAGAACTCCATTTCAGTTGAGTGCCAGTCTGATTTGGGCACAGAACTCCCATTTGTTCAGTTGAGTGCCAGTCTTGGTATTTGAAATTGATGGTCTAAAGGAAGAACTGACTTATGTTGTCCTGCCATTGTCTCAGTGATGAAACTTGGTGCTCTCTGTACCAAGTCTCTTTCATAAAATTGATGTCAAGGTGTGTGGTCATTATCATCGATGATACTTAGTGTTGTCTGGTACATATCTCACAAGTGACCCAAAGTATAGTCATTGTCATTGATTTGGCTTGGGTCTCTCTGTACCACATCTGTTTCATGCAGCTGACTTGAGTGTGACCATCATCATTGCCAAGGCTCTGTGCTTTCGGTACCATGAACCTTTTGTACAACAGACACAGTGTGTTGTCAGTTGTTATTGACGATGCTTGTTGCTTTCTGAACCATGTCTTCTTGTACAACAGACAGAAGGTGTGGGTATTGTTACTGACAATGTTTGGCTTTTTCTGTAGCACGCACCTTTCATACAACTGTCAAAAGTGTGTCAATATCATTGATAATACATGGCTCTTTCTGTAACGCACCTTTCATACGACTGTCAAAAGTGTGTCAGTACCATTAATAATACTTGGCTCTTTCTGCCCCATGCACCTTTCATACGACTTTCAAAAGGTGTGTCAGTATCATTGATAATACTTGGCTCTTTCTGCCCCATGCACCTTTCATACGACTGTCAAAAGGTGTGTCAATATTATTGATAATACATGGCTCTTTCTGCCCCATGCACCTTTCATACAACTGTCAAAAGGTGTATCAGTACCATTGATAATACATGGCTCTTTCTGCCCCATGCACCTTTCATACAACTGTCAAAAGGTGTGTCAATATTATTGATGATACATGGCTCTTTCTGTAGCACGTACCTTTCATACAACTGTCAAAAGGTGTGTCAATATCATTGATAATACTTGGCTCTTTGTGTAGCACATACCTTTCATACAACTGTCAAAAGGTGTGTCAATATCATTGATAATACTTGGCTCTTTCTGCCCCATGCACCTTTTATACAACTGTCAAAAGGTGTGTCAATATATTGATAATACATGGCTCTTTCTGTAGCACGTACCTTTCATACAACTGTCAAAAGGTGTGTCAATATCATTGATAATGCTTGGCTCTTTCTGCCCCATGCACCTTTCATACAGTTGTCAAAAGGTGTGTCAGTATCATTGATAATACATGGCTCTTTCTGTAGCACGTACCTTTCATACAACTGTCAAAAGGTGTGTCAGTATCATTGATAACACTTGGCTCTTTGTGTAGCACATACCTTTCATAAGCAGACGCAAAATTGATTGTTGTCATTGAGGATGCTAAGTGCTTTTGTAGCACACACCTTTCATATAACTAGCCCAGGTATTGCCACTGTCATTTATAATGTTTGTGTGATCTTCTTACCATGCATCTTCTGTACAGCTGACCCAGTGTGTGGTCATTGTCATTGGTGTTTGGTGTGATGTATGTCATTGATGATGTTTGATGCTTTTTGTAACATGCACCTTTCATGAAACTGACATACAATTGTCAATTTATGATGCCTGGTGAATTCTGCATGGCAAGAACCTTTCATATAAATGACACAAACTGTGATCACTGTTGCTGATGATGTTTGGTGCTTTCTGTAGTACGCATCTTTCATATAGTTACGCAAGGTGTGATAACTGTCAGTGATGATGCATGATGCTTCTGTGCCATGCACATTTCATACCACTGACACAAGGTGTTACCTTTGTCATTGATAATGGTTGGTGCATTCTTTGTCATGCTTCTTCCATACAAACGTCACAAGGTATGATCATCAACATTGATGATGCCTGGTGCCTTCACTTTTGATACAACTTAACACAGGTACGCCTTTTGGTCTGTGTATGCTTCACACAACTGACTCTTGCTCTCCTTTTGTTTTGCCAACAGCTTTCCTAATTTTCACTCTGAACATCAAGATTTCCCTATTTTAAATGCTGAATTACAAACCAGCTTTTGAAAAACGGAAAAGAGCCCAGGTTGGGTACATCTGAAGCAACAACAAATTCAAGGCTTGTACATAAGTATTTTAGCATGTGCTCAAAGTATATTATGTGCCTCAAGTTTTTTAGCACGTGTTTGAAATATCTTTTGTGCCTCAAGTTTTTCAGCCTGTGTTTAAAGTATATTCTGTGCATGGCATCCCCACTATGTTAACTGAGTATAGCCACTACACATCCATTTCTTACTGAAAAGAATGCTTGAATGTTGATACTTAGGGGCATTTTCAGCTTTCTTTTGATCGGTTTAAGACGCTGGGATAGTGCTGCAATTTTGTTGTATTTTTAGATCAGTTACTCTGTCAGAATAAAAAACCCATTGTAACACTGTCCAACACTTTTACAGACTGTATCATACTATATTCGTATTATCTTATATTAGTTACGACAACCATTCTTTTATTGTTCTGTAACATCTTATGTAGCGAGTGACTATGACAAGGTGACAGCCCTGATGTGGCCTTCATCAGCTGACTGTAAACACCGTGAATTGAATTGACAACCACTCTCCCAAACTTAAAAAAAAAAAAATGTGCGTTTTCTTTACTTAAGTGTCTGTTCATTGAAACTTACACATCATGAAATGAAGAGAGTTGTGTACATTTGGGTATTATTTCTAGTATCATTTTGATTTCTTGAGAGTTTAACTTGATTTTCCTCAACTGGTTTGTGTTTGAAAAATTATTGCTAAAGCTTCGTCCAAAAAATGTTGACAAACGAGTCACAAGACAAAGCACAAGATTCTTTGCCCATCTTGTGCTAATTGGATGAAGGTAAGTGATTGCTCGTTCATTTTCGTTGTCCTGAGTGTTATGTCTCTTGCCTGAAGAAGAACTTAGAGATTGAAATGCAATGTGTTTTTGTCTTGTGATTCCTTTGTCAACATTTTTTGGTCGAGCTTTAGCAATAATTTTTCAGATTGGTTTAGATTTCCGCCTGCACTCACCTCACTTTGCAGCTAGATCTGGTTTGTGTGTGTTTGTCAGGAAGCAGGAGAAAAAGAACGTGTGTGTGTGTGTGTGTGTGTGTGTGTGTGTGTGTTTATATCATTGTGTTGATTTTGATATTATGGGTGTTTCAGCAAGGCCTTTACATTAACTTGTCTGTACGTGTGTGTGTGTCTGTGGTTCGCAGAAATGGCCGGGATGCTGTAAGAGAGCTGACAGGGTTTTTCTTCCAAGTAGATCGTTCCATCACTGTTTACGAGTTCAAACAGTTTGGTAAAAGGTAGGTTCAGTAGACCAAGTTGGTGTGATGGTGAGGTCATTTCATGCTTGGTACTTTTGTTTCCTTTTTTTTTTTTCAATAAACAAAAATGCAAGAAAGATTTAAGAGTATAAGGTCTGTGTTTGTAGAACACTGAAGAAATACAGATGTGGCAGAAACATATCCACCAGAGAGCTCCGTGTGCAATGGTAGTCACCAATGAACATGTTTCCTTAGTCAGTCTTTCACTCTGTCTCTTAATCAAACTGTGTCTAAATTAGAAGAGAACTCATCAGGGAGAGTGAGAAAAAAAATTGAATTTGAATTTCGCCCCACCCCTTTTTTTTTCAGTTGGTTAAATAAGATGATTTTCTTTTTATGATTCTTCACATGTACATGCAAACGGGGCTGCACAGTACAGTAAGGCCTGTAACTGCCTGTCTTAAACATACTGTCACTTGGTGTTGCCATAGAAAAGGTAGAAAGGTCCTCTTCCCTCACTCTGTAAGGAGGTTATCCCTCAATCATGTCATCTGTGGAATGTAGATGTTCACCTGTGTTAACGAGCACATTCATATGGTAGAATGAATCAAATGAGGTAGTTTAAAAGAGTCATTAAAGCACTGATCAGCGACACAAAAAATACATTGTCAGTTGCTTGCTGTTATCATATAATCTGTCTATAATTACTTTATATGAAAAGATAATGAAATAGATACAGAAAGAAGGCATACATTTATGCATCGGCCCTCTAGAATGTGAATGAATGACTTGCAGTGGGAACCAGCTTTTGACTTTGGCAGTTACATTGAATGTAAAGACTTGTCATTGGCAGATGGAAAATGTGTAGTATGCAAGTCACTACAAATCATACAGGAATAATCAGGTTTCTTCTGTCAGAACACAAACTATTTCACATGGTTTGGACATTTCTGTTCAATGAATCAGAACAAAGGACACACAACAATAGTCAGTCACAATGCATCGTCTTTAAGGAACTTTGGAAATTGCCAGTGTGCTGACCGGAACAGTCTGGGTGAACAGTGTGTGATTGATTGGGGGGGGTTTTTTTGTGCTCAGTGGAGGGCACATGGGGCATGTGAGTTTTTTTTTTTTTTTTAAAGTGTACTCCTTAGCGATGACAAAAATGAAAAAAAAAAAAAAAAGAGGCCAGAAGTTTGTGTATATACACACATGTCTGCTCCTATTTTGTGTGTACAATGGAGATGGATATGTAATGATTTGTTTATCAATGAAGAATGATGAATGTGATTTTTTGCAGTGCCAAAGCCCATTCCTTTCATCCATCGAGGGGTGTTTTTTCCATCCCACTGGTGCAAAGGCTGGATTGCCATACAGTATGTCAGATATTTATTTGGTAAGTTTCTTTAGCAGCGTTTTATGCTTACATGGTGGTTTTGTCGAGGTTGTTCTTGACTGATTTTGTTGTGGTGATCTCAGCTCACCAGATTTTCTGCGAACTTAATGCAACTGAAAATTAACAGCCGTATTTAACAATTTCCTGTGATTTTTGCCCTGTGAACAGTTTTTAACAAAGGATATAGGGGAAAAAGGAAAAGCAGCAACATCATGCCATTTTCATCACATCAGAACATGCAACAAAACAGCAAAACAAAAGATCACTCAAACGTGCACACTGGCATGACAACAACGACCGTCATCTCTTTGCGGTAAAGATTTGACATAGTGCTGAACAATGGTTTCCCTTCATGATGTACATGTCAGAAACAGTGAGGTATTTCCAGCAAATCATTCCACTTGCTGGGCTTTGTATATGTGTGTGTGTGTGTGTGTGTGTGTGTGTGTGTGTGTGTGTGTGTGTATTTGCATATCTCTGTGTGTGTGTCCAGGGTGCTGACTTGCAAATACCAACCCAAGGACAGCAGGCGTTGAGCACAGAACTGGGACGATGCAAGTACATCACTCTGAGGATCACAGATGTGGATGAAGAGGAGAAAGCCGAACTACGGTAAACAAAGAAAAAGAATCTTAAAAAGAATAAAAGCAAAGGAAAAAGTTGTTTATCTTTCAGTGCACATTTTGTAGTTGTAAATTTCAAATTAAAGGATCTGCCTGATTGTTAGGAATGTGTGTTTAGAAGGTGAGCCTTCTATGGGCTGATCTCTTGGTCCTGTTGCAGATTTGGTCACTGAAACTTGTCCTATGGTAGATCTCTGGTCCTGTCCTTAACTTCAGCTCTGGGTCCATCTTTTCTGTGTGCCTGGACTGAAGCATTCAGTTTTGCACTCGTTGTTTGTGAGATATTGTATATGTGTGTGTGACTACTATTTTCATCCTGTCATTTTTGGTAGCCACACACCCTTTTCAGGAGAACTTCATGTGAGATGTATGTGAGTTTCTGTAACCCACAGAAAGGTGTTTATCTGGATCACTGAATCTTTATTACATTCCTGTTGTTTGTAGTTTAGTATGGTGTGTGTATGATGGGGATCAAGACCGTAACTGGTCCAAGCATCTGGAAAAACTGACCTTGAATATTTGCGTAGAGAAATTAAATTGTAATGTGAGTCAGAGATAATGATCAACAGAACAGAGTCAAATATGGACATAGATGGATAGTGTTTTCTTTTTAACACTCTCTCTCTCTTTCACTCATGCTCACACACATACACTTGCACACATATGTACAGAAGCGTGTAGTCATACTGACACAAACACAAACACAAGCCGCACAGGCACACACATACACGCATATGTGTACGCAGGCACACATGCACGCACGCACGCACGCATGCATGCATGCACGCACATGCACACATGCACGCACGCACACATGCTCGGCCTCCTGAAAAGATGATTCATCAAAATAACATTTCTTTGACATCTGTATTCCAAGAACTGAGTTACGATACAAATGAAACTGAAAATGAGCTTCTTCATGTAAAGTTTATGGTTTTTCTTCTCGGAACATTGTCAGATGCATTTGTGGTGTGTGTTTGTGGGAAAGTTCTTTCCATTTGTCCGTAGGGCAATCAGTTTCTGTGTCAGCAAAAAGGTGACTAAGCAGTCAGGTTACATGCTAACTGATTTGCACTGCCCTTCTGCCCATTTCACTGTCACTCCTCCACCCCACTCCAAACCCTGCACCCCCCCCCCATCCTCACCTTCCTTTTTCTTTGAGAATGGTGTATCATATCACTGAGACGTGGTGTGTTCACAGTTCAGTAAATAAGATATGTCAGTAACATGTATGCATTGTGCTTGGTCAGTGCGGAAATTACAGATCTGTTCCCTTTGGTTTCTCTTTCTCAGGTGAACACCACACAAATGCAGAGCATGCTGTGAGTGGTGTGTTTTAATCAGCTTTGGCCTCTACTTTTGTTACCTGTCCGTTTACGTAGGGAGGGCAAGTAGAATTTGAGGGAGAGAAGGTAGATTTTTAATCTACCTGTCCCTAACACAATGAAAAATTATCCAGAATCTCTAGCCCTGCAAGCAGTGCTCTCATCCTATGAAATACTCTCAATGTTCTCACATAAGTGTGTGAGTTAGCAAGTATCGGATTACTGCCAGAATGTTCAGCTGGGCAGCACAAACAGCAGCATGATAGGGACTTTGAAATCTTGGGTCCTTTAACTGCCAGTAGTTGTATCCACCAATGAAATGCTGTTAGATATGACTCAGTGATAAGGGAAAGAATGTCAGAAAATTATGGTTGGTTCTGCTGCCATTTCTGCCATCTCCATCCTGACCCAGCCCATACACATGAATTTTGTTCGGTGATCTCTTTCAAGCCAGTTTCTTTGATTCTCTGAACCTCTTGGTTTCCTTCCAGTTCAGAGGAAGTGGAGGACACATGCAGATCCACTGGAGCAAGTCAGGTCGACTTTGAAAACAAAAATTTCCTGCTGGAAGTGCAAGGTGAGATGTTACCAGTGCTACTCTGTAGACTGTTGTAAATGTTGTCAAATTGTGTTTGGTAATTTTTTAATACAGTTTTGAAAGGACATTGAGGTGGAAAGCACACACCCATTGGACGTTTGGCTCTCAAGTATTTTAGTTAGTGGTTATAAAGTATTTTTACTTCAACAAAGTGTAGTAATAAAATTGAAACACTTTAACAAACTATGGATACAAAAATGTTTGCATATTGGATGTCACACATGTTTATCAAGGTTTGTACATTTCTATTTTTCAAGAACAAATACATATCACTGTATTTTAGATGCTGTATTATAGACAAAGCAAAGTAAAAACTTGAGGCCTATTGTGGTGGTCACTTCAGCAAAATGCTCTGCAACAGAGACGGCCCAGGCACAGATCCGGAAGCGTGGCATCCGAACAATCACGGGCCTGGGTCGTCATTACCGTGGGCTGGACAAGGATGGCACGGGGGTTCTGCTGCAGCACGATCTGGAGCGAGGCTTACTGAGGTTCCACATCGACTTCCCTCCACAGGTAGGATGTCACAGTGCGTCTGAAGCGCCACTGCAATTTCACATGAATATAATTTAGAAAGAGTGACATATTGGTGTGTTGACTGTGTTTATATGATGAAGAACATTACTTTGGTGGAAAAAATCACCAAATTCTTCCTTTTTCTCTTTTGCTGATAGACAGTAGAAGCATTCTAAGGTAAGCACACATACCTTTCGTATTTTTGTTTTTTTAAGTCACATAATTGTATGAAATAAAATTTTAAAAAATTGTAGAAATCTCCAAGTACTATGTATGAAAAAAAAATGCTAATATTTTAAAAGTGAACGTATAAGATATGGCCAAGATTTTTCATCTTGAGATTTCAAGTCCATTGTGTCACCATTGAATTAAAGTGTGTTTTGGAATCAAGTCTGAGCAAATTTCTTTGATTTCTTTGTATAATACAGCTGACACCCATATCTTAACTAATGGGCAGGTGTTGGAGCAGGTGTTTGAGATAGTGGACCCTGATGGAGAAAGACGACTGGACTACTCGTTCTTCATGAGAACAGTCCTGGGACAGATGAATGAGTATCGCAAGGCACTAGTACGCAAGGTAATAGAATATGTGTACCCGTTTAAAATTTGTTACGAACAATGTTCTTTGAGCTGCTGTCATACAAGCAGCTTTCTTTCGAAGACGGTCTTTGGCACATCAGTGTTGCAGATCACTTAACGGGTGAAGGTAAATAATGTACATGAATTTTAAATCACATGAAGAATGTTCTGAAAAAAAGTGTGATCATGAAAGCTAGCTTTCAAGGGACATGAAAATGCAAAGAATGTTCCTGTAAAGGTTTCTCTGCAGGAGGTATAGCTTAAAACTGTTTCACATGATTTTGTGCCTGTGTCTTATGACCCACTGTAAAGTCACCTGTCATCCCATTGCATATCGATGCACAGTGCATGAATCCTGCTGCAGAGTTTTGTGTTTCAGCATCCCACCACTTATTGCTGGTGTAGGTGATGCATGGGCTGATCTTTCAGCACTGGAGACAACACAGGGAACACAGCTCTTGAAAAAAGTGGTTCAGAATGTAGTGAAAAATGACTGTGTCAATGTCTGAAATTTTTGTTTTCCGTCATTGACCTGTAAAACATGGTAAAAGCTCCATTCCTTATGGCAAGTGGGAAAAAAAAATTGTGTAATATTTGGTGGGCTATGAATGTATGTGTTGTAAAAGAAAAAATACTTCAGCAGCACTGGCACATAATGATTAACTTTGAAATGGTGTTTTTATGCCGAGAGTTATGCAAGAAGAAACAGATGTTACATAATTGCAAAGAATCCTGATTTATGTATCAATTCTGACAAAATAGATATAACCAGTTCAAAGGAGGACATTATGCTGATTATTTACCAGTACATTTAGCCACAAAGAATGAGGCAACGTGGGTGATTGGTTTGTGAAACTGATGGCGAATAATATATCAACTGAATATCTAGCACAGTTGTTATTTGGATTTATTGGTCATAAATGTAATGGCAAGAAATGTAACTCTCAACTGTTCTGGTGGCAATTTCAGGCATTTTCTAAAGTTGATACTCACAGGCAAGGAGTGATTATCCTGAGCAACATCAAGAAATTCTTCAATGCCAACTGCCCCTACAAGCCTGGATCAGGTAAATGGCACTGTGTGAGGTTCGTAGAATGATCGAAAACGGTGGGTGAGAACATCTTTTTTTATGCTGTCCGCCAGCTCCTGTTCAGGCATAAATAATGTTCAGACTTTACTGGTAAAGACAGTTCAGGTAACTCTTTGTTGATAGATTGTCAGTGATGATGGGGCATTGGGAGAAAGTCATTGCTGCTCTTCAAAATGTGGACCATTTGGTGGTCATGTATGGTTCCGTCTGGTTTGTTCAAATCTCTGTGTGTGTGTTTGCGTGTGTGCATGCATGTGCGTGTGTGTATGTGAAAAAGGAGCCTCTATGTGTTTGTGATTGTATGTGTATGCGTGTGTCTAGGTGTGTGAGAAAGAGAGAGGGAGGGAGGGAGGGAGACTGTATTTACATGTTAATGATTGTCTTTGTGCATGTGTATGCTATTTTGATACGCTGTGAGTACTTTTTCACATGAATTGAGAACCACGATGTTTTGGGTCCGACAGTCTTTTGAGCATGTGATATCAAGGTTTTCCTTCAGAACATAGGAGACATACAGCTAGGCTGAAATAATTGCGCAGTGTAGTGTCAATTAGAAAGATATTTGCATTGTACTCCAGTATTGCCCAGACTTAAGCCAGCATACTACCCACCCCAGTGAACATGAACCTGAAAAACACCCACATTGACTTTTTTTTTTTTATTTACTAGCTTTGAGTTTACTAGCTTTGAGTATATTTTGAAGAAAGTGAAATTCTTCAGCCATGTTTCACCATCCACATCAAGCCTAATTCTTCCAACCAATTTTTCAGATGCTGACTCCACCAAAAATGCACTTCAGGCATTTCTGGATGCCGTTCGCTCCTCCGCAAAACAGGAAGAAGTGTCCTTCATTGAGTTCGAAGAATACTATGAGGGTCTGAGTCTGGGAGTGGAGAATGATCAGGACTTTGCCAACATTCTCAGGAACACTTGGAACATCTGATTCTGAGCCTGCGATCTCTACAGCACAACACCTGGTCATTCTTGTCAATACATTGAGAAGATTGGTAGTCAACACACTGAGCATGAAGATCACGGAATTCCTGATGTGTTTTTTTTCTTTGTGTTGAAAATATGTTAGTTGTTGATGAACATTAAAATCTTACATCTGACCATGTAGTATGATGTAGAATGATCTTTCTCTGTGTATTTTGTGGTGCCATTACATTCAAGTGGTGTGTTATGTATGGTTAAGTGTTGATTGGTTCAGTAGTGATACCAAAGGTTCAATCAATGAGTTTAAAAATGAGTCAGCTGTTTGAAGACTGGTTGGTGGAATAAGAGAGCCAAAAGTGAAACATTCCACTTGATTGAGTCCCGTCCACACGCCTCATGTGTTGTGCTTAACTTTATTGTGTTTTCTCTTGTGTTCAAGTTAGTGAGTGATGTTTCTGGCTATCAGAATGCGCAACATGTTTGAAGTTTTCAGTTGTAGAATTATTGACAATTTCAGTTTTCTTTTCTTTTTTTTCCAGTGTGTATAGTACAGAGCTTTCATGTAACTTAGTATTTATGCACAGGTGTCATATTTTATGTGTTCAGATAAGCTGAAACATAATTGTTTACACAGTAAATTTGAAAACTTTCTCTTTTTTTTAAGTGATTAATTTGTAAATGTGAAAACATTTTTTGTTGTATTGATATGCCAACAACCATAAAACCTAACTGTAATGTATCAATTGATCTGTAAATGTGAGAACAAATTAACTCTATTATAATTAATTGTAAATAATAATCAAGAATGAGCACTAGTTTTCTGTATGACTTATTAATCAGTAAAAAAGAAAAAATGAAAATTGATGTTATTATCGTTTATTTAAATAATTACGAAAACCTGCTTTCTTTATTGATCAATCAGTAAATGGAAAAAAGTAGTTTTCTTATAATATTGATTAATCAGCACATGTGAAAAATAGCTTTGTTTATTGCATTATTGATCAGTAAATGTGAAAAATAACTTTAATTGCTTTGATGAGTTAATGAAAGTTGAAATGTTAAAGAAAAAAAAGTCATGTAGACAATGAGTAGGCAAACTGGTGGTGGGAATGGGGAAGGATCATTCTACAGAGGCAGAAAATCGTATGACAGCATGAGAAAAATGCTGTGTTAACAGAATGTTTGGCTGTTGTGAGAGAGGACTTGTACGCAGGGGTTGTTAATGGAGATTCCACAGTACCAGCTTATGAAATAAGTTAGCATATAAAGTCTGCAGTCATGAAGCCACACCAAACAGGGAAGTCCTTTTCTCCTGTTTGGCAAAAACTCTATTGAGTCTCTTTACACTGAAGATTTTGACGCAAACTGGCCACAGGTGTGAAAATGGAGAGAGGGAATCAGAACGTGGGTTACACTGAACCCGAGGAATAAACAATCCCAGAAGAATTGTTGATTAAAACATAATAATGGAAAGTTCAAGTTCCATGCTGACCATAGCCTAAGGTAGAGCAGGGACTGATGTCTAGGGCTCAGTGTTATGGAAGGCAAACCCCAGCTGTCTCTTTCTGCTGCCTTGACCTTCCCTGAACTGAAGCAGGTTACCATTTACTGCTGGGTGGACAGAGAGGGTTTTCAAGTTGTGTGAAAATCTGTTGCTACAAGTGGTTTGATCTAGCGACTATCAGCTCTTAAATCGTACAGTCAAACAATTTTGCAGGCCCCTCCCTATTGCTGTGTTATGGCAATTTACAATGGTTGTAGACTTAATGATTGGGCTGTAAAGGACATGCTGAAGTCAGTGTAGCTGAATGATTAATTGTGGCAATATGAATAGTTGATGGGAAAATGGGAGTAACACGGTCACAAAGATACAATGTTTGATGGATGACACTAGGTATTGTAAGGATCAGGGGAAATTCTGCACAACACACTTGGTTGTGGTGAAAGCCAACAGGAACTGAAAAAATCCCATCCTGAATTTCAGGCTGATGTGATTTCAATTAGCAACCTCCCAATTGTCATATTTTGATGTTACCATTACCCTACAATGCCAGTCAAATTATTTGAGCATTCAGTGTTGTCACCAGGTTTTTCTGACACTGTCATTTCAGTATACAATTGTTTTTGTGTCAAGTTTATGTAAATTGTATTATCGTGTTGTTTTTTTTAAGCCTTACTTGGGAAAGAATGTGTTTGTGTGTGTGTGTGTGTGTGTGTGTGTGTGTGTGTGTGTGTGTCTCTGTGTTTGTAAAACTTGATAATGAACAAGAATGAAATGTTATATTCATTTATTTCTTTACATATTCCATCCAGCTGTGTTGTGATCTATTTTTGACCGTCCATTCCTCTTTGTGATATTTTGTATTGATTTACAAAATAATGCTATGAATTCAAAAATTAATGACAATGTAATGATCTTTTCAAAATTATTCTATATTATCTCATGTGTATATGTGAGTGTGTGTGTGTGTGTGTGTGTGTGTGTGTGTGTGTGTGCGCGCGCGCGCGTGCACATGCGCATGAGAAAGAGAGAGGGAGAGAGTTATAAAGAATTTATTGCATATTCAGTTGTTTACTAATGAACTAAAATTATGTTACTAGAATTGACTAGTTATATGATTAACTGACATTTAACATACTTTTCATGTCACTGCCACGGACAAATTATTAGTTTTAAATATACCATTGTTCATTGTCATTCAGTGTTTGTATTGTGGTAGTAGCAGCCGCAGTATCGTTTGTAATGGTTGAAATTTGTAAGACATGTTTTGCAAACTCTGAAAAGTGTGTCTTATTTATTCTCTGTCTGTCTGTCTGTCTGTCTGTCAGTCTGTCTGTGTCTCTCCATGTTTCTTCTCTCTCTGTTGTAGAATCGTGCTAATAGACAATCCAAAGCAAGTGATTGTAGCAATAATCTTGCTGGCAGACAAACAATGGGATGCAGGTGGTGGTTGCGTAATTTCATTGGCAGACAAACAAGTAGATGCACATGGTTGTTGCATAATCATGTTGGCAGACAAACAATGGGATGCAGGTGGTTGTGCATAAACATGCTGGCAGACAAACAACCAGACACAGGTGAGAACACAATCTCTTTAGCGGAGGTAACGAGAAAGGCACTCCTGGAGAGCACATGCATAGGTCACTACCAGGATCAAACAGATCCTGGATCTGCATTTTTTGATCTATACCTGGATCCTCACCAAAATCTGATGGGTTTGTCCTTGAGCTATATTCCTATTTCAAGCCAAATGTCATGAAAATTGGTTCAGTAGTTTTTGTCTTGTCTTGCTGACTGATACAAAATCCAGCCCTTGGCAAAGTCATGGGGGCTTTGGTCATTGTTGGACCCTCTGGAGGGAGAGCTCATTCACGCCGGCTCCATGGCTAAGCAGTTACTGTTGCCAGTATGGGACCTCGTAGGTGGTGTCCTGCGTACGTTAGATCAGAACAGGCGCCACTGAACACCACCAGAGTGACTCGGCAACAGTTCAGTGTTTCCTCTGTTGGATTGCTTCTTGATGACTTAACATTGACTGCTCCCTGTGGATTGTTGGGGCTGGGGCTGGGGATCAGGGATGGAGGGGGGGGGGGGGGGGGGGGGGGGGGGGTCGGTGTCGGAATTAGTGGCGTGTGTACAATGCCACTGGGGTGGCGCAGAAGATGGGACAGAAAAAAAAATCCACCTTTTGATCCAGAACTGCATCAGAATTTTATGGGGCTTTACTTTGGACACATGCCATCTTTGACGTAAGTTTCAGTGAAATCTGTGAAGCAGTTTTAGCGTAATCCTGCCAGCAGACTGACTATCGAGTGGACATGGATGAAAACATGACCTCTGTAGAGAAAGTTGTGATCACATTTAATAGAAGGCTAGTTAGCAAGAGATTCTCTTCCGAAATTTCAGTTTGACTGAATACAGAATATACTAATACGTCTTTAGAGGCAAGAGATGTGCATGTAACACACCAGCAGTGTTCTTCAACACTTGCTATTCAGCACAGAAATAGATTGAATCAAGCTTTGATGTTGGACCAAAGAGCCCAGTAATGTGGCGTTCACCAAGAAAAAGTGAATTATGTTTCCAAGCTATTCAGTCATACAAAACATTATTCGTGCTCGTTTTCAAGCTATTCAGTCATACAAAAAATTATTGTCTCATGCTTGCACACACCATGCAGTGACAGCAGCCCTGATATGGCCTATTGCAGTCGGTTGGGCTATAAACTGCATTACTCATTACCCTTACCCACGTTCGCATACGTGCATGTACCCACCTGTGCGCATGCATGTACTCAAGCACGCGCACACTCACTCACATATGTGCGCATATGCTCACACACACACAGGCACATACACACACACACACACACCACACAGGCACGCATGCTCATACTCGTTTGCTCTCCGAGAGAAAGAGAGAGAGAGGGAGGAGAGAAATCTGGAATGCAATGTAGAGGCGGACTCCAGGGAACAGCATGATGTGGTGCAAAAAGTTTCAACACAAGGAATTTACCAGTGAAACCTCTCTATGAAGCTATCATGCAGAAACCCTCAAAGTGGAGCCTGATATGGGAGGGAGACGTGGGTGGAGGACAGTCTGGTACAAAAAGAAGAATGTTCCACAAAAGAGCACGGGTGGGAGTATTTCAGTTTAATTCTGCATTCAGTATCTATATATGTATGTAAAGAAGAAGAAGGGGAAAAAAGGGAAATTAATCAATGTTTTATCATGCATGCTTAGAAGTCCACATCAACAGTTCTAGCTGCTGTTGATCATTGAAAAGTTTCTAAATTTAATGCTGTAAAAGACGAAAGGAGTCGAAGCGATGAATTTTGAACAACGTATCTTACCATGTGACGGGTCTTTCATAGGAACATCACGTTTAAGGGAATTCAGGATTGGGTGTTTTTTGTTTTTTTGTTTTTTTGTTTTTTTTTTTTTTTCGGGGGGGGGGGGGGGGGGGGGGGGGGGGGGGGGGGGGGGGGGGGGGGGGGGGGGGGGGGGGGGGGGGGGGGGGGTTCTTTTTTTTTTTTTTTTTTTTAGTGTAGAAAGAGTGGAAGTGATGAATTTTGAACAAGGTACCTTATTATGTGGCAGGTCTTTTAAAGGAACCTCACGTTTAAGGGAACTTCAGTTTTTTTTCTTTTTTTGTTTTGTTTTTTTGTTTTTGTGGGGGGGGGGGGGGGGGGGGGTGTTTGGTTTTATTTTTGTTTTTGTAGTGTAGCTGAATGAGAAAGAGGGGCCTCCATCAGGGAAGTTTTCACAGGTCTCATGCTGCTCTGCCAATTTTTTCGTTTGGCCTGTTTTCTCAGGGAGATAATCCTGTATGAGGATTTTGCCTTCAAATAAAGACCCTTGTTGCAGAATTTCATTGTCCAGAGAATAGCGGGATCCTGAAATGACTGACATTCAAGGAATTGCAGACAATTGCAAATTTAAAAAGTCCTGAGCAGAACAACTGCTATATGGGTACAGGAATACATGATACAGTGTTTAAAAATTTACATTCAACCAAAAGAAAAAGACGTGGTAAGATTTAGAACTGGAGTAAAATTTTCAGTGAATTGGATGACAGCAGCCTGGACAAGATATTTGCTCTAGTCGCCTATCACAATAAACCCATAAATTAATTAGAAAAAGAAAACGACAAAAAGAGGCACACCTTAAAATACCAACTAATTTGAGAAAAGAAAAAAAAACATACAATAATCGAGTCAGACATCCATGGATTTAATTTTTTTTAGTAGAGATTAAAAGTGCCCCCCAAAATGCATTTTCAAATATTTTAATGAAAGAGCTACAAAATTAATACCTCTTCTTTGTCGTCGTCTTTTTTTTTTTTTTTTTATTTTAATTCGATCAGTGACACTGAGAATACATCAGCACATGCAATGCACTTTTAACAACTAGCAAAAAAGCTATTTGTATTAAAAGGAGCATTCAGGAGAGCACAGTCCTCCGCCAAGGTCAAACAGATCCCGGATCCTCCCTCTAATCTGGATCCACACCATGAGTCTGCACCCAAGCTCTCTACTTTGGACCACAGGCCACGGTCCATCTCCTCTGGAGTGTTGTTCAGATCAGTTCAGTAGTTTCAACGTAATCGTGTGACATATCCTGCCCATGCACAGATCCAGCTTTGGACGCATCCGCAGCACAAATCAACACCAAATGTGTAATGGCCCGGGTTAGCCCTTCGGCCAAATAACATCTGTAGGAAAGTTAAGCTAAAATCAGTTCAGTTCCTCAACCCCCACCTTCCACCCAATCCCAACCACTCCTACTCTCGCATAAAAATAACAAACCATCTGACGCATACAGGACGTATATATATGTCCATAACGGGACAAATTGTTTGTATCGTTTAAAAATGTTAAGAGTTCATCTATTCAATACAAGAAAACTCGTCAATGTTGATTTACAAAAACGTGCATGCACGCATAATTGCACACTTTTGCTACCTTCCTCAGTTCACTGTGATTTCAAGAAAGTTTTTTTTTCTGTTTTACCTCCCCCCTCCCTTCCACTCTCCCTTCCACTTTGTTTGTATCGTTTGAAAATGTTAAGAGTTCATCTATTCAATACAAGAAAACTCGTCAATGTTGATTTACAAAACGTGCATGCACGCATAATTGCACACTTTTGCTACCTTCCTCAGTTCACTGTGATTTCAAGAAAGTTTTTTTCTGTTTTACCTCCCTTTCCCTTTCCCTTCCACTCCCCCCCCACTCCCCCCCCCCCCCCCCCCCCCCCCCCCCCCCCCCCCCCCCCCCCCCCCCCCCCCCCCCCCCCCCCCCCCCCCCCCCCCCCCCACCCCCCCCCCCCCCCCCCCCCCCCAGTCAGCCTGCGGCGGTCAGTAAACCTTCTTCACCTTCCCAAGGGAGGTTTTGGTGGAAGGCCTGTTCGGACAGCAATCTGTAAGGAATGTACAATCATGTCTTATGGGATTGTACGTATTGCTAGTACCTACTACTACTGCTGCTGCTGCTACAACAATGACAACTTCTGCTCCATAGACGCTTAACTTTAGGACTGTCACAGATGCAGCGTCAAGCACCTGAATTCGCAAGTCGCCGCATATAGCTTCAAGACTTTTTCTGCCTGCGTCACATCCGCGCGCACGATCTTCCCATTCCGAACGCCTATCGATCGCTGCTTGCATTCCAGTCTTGAGAAGTCGCCTCTGTGATGTGTGACTTCGGAAAGAAAACATGGCGGTCGGACTGCAAGTCTAAGGCTTGGCTGTCTCTGTAGAAGGCAATACGTGTTTCAGGAGTTTTGTGTGTGTGTGTTTTTTTTTTTTCTTGTACATGCAAATCATCAACAGTGCTACGCACCAGTGTTTGAAACTGCAATATCCCCCACTGATCCCCATACCCTTACACACAAACACGGGCGCGCGCGTGCACACACACACGCGCACGCACGCACGCACGCACACACACACACACACACACACACACACACACACACACACACACGCACACACGCAAAAAAAAAAATAGTTTGCATATGTGGAAACAAAATTACTCCAGATCATATTGTTTCATGCAGTGATATGAAAAAAAAAAAAAAATTCCAGTTCTGAAGCAAAATACTGTGCAGGCTATTTTTGAGTCACCAGCTTTAACGTATGAATTCTTTGTACACTTAGAATGCACCCTTATTGGAAAATACTTATAACATTTTTTTATTAACTTCATTTGCGGTGGAGGAGGAGAAAGGAAGGGGGTGGGGGGGGGGGGGGGGGATAATATATGGTGGGGATGGGGGGAGGCAAAAAGTTGCTTTTTTTAACTACTTTCATGCGTTTTGACTTTAATTGATTAGTTAGTTGTTGGTTTTAAAGAATTTTGTTTTATGTTAATCTTCACTTATGACTTATGTGAAGATATATTCACACACACTTACACAACTATCTCACGCACACACACACACACACACACACACACACACACACACACACACACACACACACATGCACGCACGCACACACACACACACACACACACACACACACACACACACACACACACACACACACACACACACATATTCGCGTGCACGCGCACCCCATACATATACACATGCACACATTATGTGCACGCTCGCAATTACTTCCGTACAAATTCACCTTTTTTTTTTCTTGACGTTAATGAAACACACACACACACACACACACACACACACACACACATGGGCGCTCGCGCACACATACACACACGCACGCACACACACATACACACACACACACACACACACACGCACGCGCGCGCGCGCGCGTGCACGCACGCACCCCCCCCCCCCCCCCCCCCCCACACACACACACACACACCCTACCTCGCATCCTCACCCGGCAAGCGCAGGATTCTTCTGTACCTCTGTGCAGCTGTTTTGCAAAGAATGATACATGAACAGACGTAATGAAAAAAGAACGGCAAAGAACGACAAAAAATTCACGTAAACATGTTATTGACAGAACCGCCAACTGTATTTAGCTGAATATGTTTTTACCTTCTGCGTTAGGTTCACAACAAAATTTCTTATCTCAGTGATCTGTCCTCGACACCTCGAAATCTTCACCTTTTAAACATGTATACAAGTGATGTTTCCAAACGCAGTCCACCTGATAAAAACCAATGCGGTCGTCCCAGTTGAAGTTGATATTGTGAAATGAGAAGGGGATTTCATGGATGTGTTGCAAGCACAGAGACAGAGAGGGGAGGAAAAGGTTGGTGGAGGGCAAATGTGTGAGCCATATTTACATCTGGCCCTCTAGCGATACAAGAAAGGCAATCTACCGAGAGAGAGAAACTTCCTGAATTATTTATAGAGCTTCCACCTGCCACCAGACCATCCCCCGTTCCCCCGCTGCTTCTCCCACTCGCTCTAAGGCGCCGAATGTCAACACAGATCATATCTGAAGCCAGTGCTTGGGAATCCAAAGATTCAAGTGCAGATCAAGAGCATGTGAACAAGAAGAAGAACAGTCAGTTATAATGTGTAAAGATCATAGGCATACTCTTAACCATGTATATGACGAAAAGAGGCATATAAATACAGAAAAAGAAACATGACGAGAACACAGTCTATCCTTCACCCCCCATTTACTCTTACTCCACTTTCCCCCATTGACCATTCCCTTCTTTTTTACCTTAACTTTGCTATTTACAGCAGCAGTCTGAAAATGTCCATGGCTTGATTGCCACTTTTCTTTCTGCCTATTACGAAACAGAGACCTGCACGCCTCTAGGTGAAAAGCTCATCTCGAATATCTATTTTCACACCGACACTTTTATCTCAAGCAGACAGGCCTGCATTTTTTGTTCCTTGACAGGTCACCTACGCTTTCGGCATGATTTAACATTCTGATGTAACATGCATTATCTTTGTGTATGTCAGTGGTCTATTTTAGCTTTCTGTTTGTTTGTATCTCCATCTCCGCTTGGTCGAAATGGTATTTCATGGTCTGATCTTGACAGGCCTATTGCTAAGGATCTACCTACCCAGCGATCCAGCCAACAAGGTGCCAACGGGACCCAGAGAAGTACTGTGCTCAACTGCCAATTTAAACTACTCAGCCAAGAGCAAGCCAGCTTCAGCCTCGGAAGCCTACGCTGTGTTCACATAAGATGCGTGCATGCACATTCGATTAAGACTTCAAGGGACGTAACTGCTCCCTGGCAGATGTGATTTCCAGACGGAATACAACAGAACCTCCCTGGGTGTACAGCACAATCTGAATTGTCCTTAGCTTGACTGCCAATACTGTTTCAGAAGGATGGGCTGGTACACACTAAGGGAGCGCTCCCAAGGAGGCTCTGTTGTGTCGTATCCGGTGGTCACACAATGGCATCTGCCATGTAGCAGTTACATCCTTTAACGTCTTAATGGAGTGCCTTATGCATGTCTGCTGCATCTTATGTGGTGAACACAGTGCAGGCTTCCAAGCAGGATTGCTTCCAGCTGATTGGTTTGGTAGTTGAGGACAGTTCTTTTCTGGGTCCTTGTGGCACCTTCGGCTGTATCTCTTTCTTTCTTCTACCCAGCGATTCAGCCAGCACTCCTGCCTCTCAACCCTCCTTTTCGCCCCTCCCCAGTTCTCTATTTCGCCATTCAGTCAAATGCATCACTTTTTTTTCGGTCATAAATCCAAAATGAATAATTACAAAAAAAAAAATTAAGAGCATCACAATTGTTTGCAGATAATGCAAATTAAGACGTTTAATCAATGTTGACGCATGTTTATCTTGAACAAAGCATGACTGTCTTGTCAGGGGTCGGTGATGGGTGGGGGGGGGGGGGGGGGAGGGGGCGGGGGGGGGGGGGGGGGGGGGGGGGGGGGGGGGGTCGATCATGGGGGCAGGTTTAGGGAATGATGGGAGAGGGTGTTGTGGGAGGGAGAAGTGAGGGGTCTGGCGACAGAAATTCTACTCGACATGGGAAGTTGCATGAAATATATCTTCCTTGTTGAGCTCCCGCGTCATGGGAGAGGGGGGGACTGGGGGGGGGGGGGGGGGGGGGGGGTTGGTGTGTGTGGACAGGCCATGGGGCGGGAGAAGGGTGGGGGAGAGGGGTTGTAGGGAGAAACCCTATACCACATTTGAGTTTTAACGTGGTATTAAAATTAGCAAGATCTGTTGGGAGCCGGGTGGGTGGGGGTGGGGGGGGGGGGGGGATAGACTGGGATGAAGCGGAGAGCGAGGAGGTGGGGTCAAGAACATTTTATGCAAAACACACACACACACACACACACACACACACACACACACACACACACACACACACACTGAGAGAGAGAGAGAGAGAGAGAGAGAGAGAGAGAGAGAGAGAGAGAGAGAGAGAGAGGAGGGTGAGGGGCAGGAGGGTGTTGGGTCAAAAGCCTTATCTTAGTAGGCCTATGCCAGTCTGGCGTCTAGCTGTGGCAGTACAATATTATGTTTTGTAAGGTGCCCAACTGTGTGACGCTGTATATTTGTCTCAACAAGCTCTCTCTCTCTCTCTCTCTCTCTCTCTCTCTCTCTCTCTCTCTCTCTCTTATTTCAATTTTCGTGGCGTTCTTTTGACGTCATGCCTAAGCTGTTTTGTTCTCTCCGAACGTTAGAAAACAATACACCTGCGAACTTTTCTCTGCATGAACGCATCTTTAGACTCTGGCATCTTGTCTGGCATCACGCTCAGCTTTGCCTGCCGGCTGACGTACGTTCAAACCGCACGACTCCCGCCATCCGACGCAGTTTAGCGCTGGACCGGCGTATAAATAGAGTTGTCGTTCGCAGGTTTCAGTTGCCGTTCTTTCTCCATCCTCTCAGTTGCAGTCGATCGACGCTTCCTTTGCCAGATCAACAAGTTCGCATTATCTCACAAGTCTTTTTCGGTGTCCAGTCTATCGAGTTGAACTGAAGTATATAAAAGGACAAACCTTAGTGGTGAGAGAAAAAAAAATATTTAGAGAAGAATTTGTTGACTGATCGTCGGGTTTCCAAAGTGACCAGGCTTGCTGCTGCTTGTATCACAGAAAACTGTGCTGCGTTGGAAAGGCTTAATTCGAGCCACGTTTCTGCTTTCTGATACCATGGCTGTATTTTTCACTTCGTATGTATATTATTCCTGATCTGGTGCGGCTTTCAGTTCCGGTAAGTATTCACTAACGAATGTTCAAAGGATTAAGAAAACATTAACAGTTTATCCGTGTGTACATGGCTGTGAGGTAGTAGCAGATGTGGTCTACATGCACGTGCAGCTACACACACACACACACACACACACAACAAACACACACACACACACACACACACACACACACACACACACACATGCATCAATTTTTGGTGCAGATCCAGATCCAAAAGCAGATCCTGGATCCGTGAAGAATAGTTATTACAAATTTTCCACTGAATATGAAATATGTAGTAAAGTTAGTGTTTAAGAATGGAGATCTGTCTATGAAGCATTTCATTTTCAAAGAATGGTACACTTTTTTGTCTGGCGATATTTCTTAATGTACAGATTCATTAAATAAAAAGAAAAAAGGAGAAAAGAAAAAAAAAAGGGGGGGGGGGGGGGGTTGCTTTTTAAATCTATAC